>WEIT01004924.1:1246-13355 GCA_013389985.1 Dryoscopus gambensis
CTCATTTCTCAAAACTTCTTTCCTTGGATATACTATTCATGTTCACACGATTTACCCTGCCCAGTCACAAGATAATGTCAAATATTCAGTTTTGAAGGAACAGGAAAGAACAGGTTGATAAGATGATAGACAGAGGCTGAGACTTCTACGCTTACTTCCTGCTGCATTTTCCTCGACCAAATCAGGTTCCTCCCATTGCATTGTGCCAAGTAAAGGAATGCATCAGAAGTCAATGGATCATATGCAGAGTGCGTGATCAGGTGTCACATGGCTGAGAGGTGGGCTGCCGGTGGAACACACTGAGTTCACATGCCTCTCAGAGGCTGTGTGCACAGATCTATCAGCCCAGCATTGCTTTCAGAAACTTAATTCCTTTACCGTACAACCTGGAGCTCACAATCAAAGGGTTAATTTCACAAGGAAAACAGGTGGAAGCTTTACACCCATTTTACAACACTAGAAACACAGAACAGATACTCTTACGGCCACTGTCCTACAAACGACCTACCTTTTACTCTCGGTGCAGCCAGGAAAGCTATTTGTCTTTTTAAAGCTCCATGGTATTGGGATTTGGGCCCCATTTGTTTCCCACTCTCCTAGTTCTTCACGTTAAATAGCTCTAATCAGCAGCCTTCCATTTTATAAAGTGTCACCCTCTAGTGCATTGTTTAAATTTATCTAAATTAAAATCTCACCCTATTTAAAATTTGCCTCTTGCTCTAAAATCTCTTGATCAATCATTCTGTAGCTTCAGTCTAGCCTCTACAAATTTGATCAATGCGTGCTCCATTTTGCCTTCCAGATTGTTTAATAGAAACCTTAATTAGTGCTTTCATTAATTAATACCAGACCCGATACTGATTCAGAACTATCCCACTTTGATAGCTCCCTCACCACTGGTGTTTCATTGTTAATTATCCTGACATTGCAGCCCAGGCAATTCTGTATTCATGTTACAGGTTTATGAAGCCGAGAAAAGCTTTTTTGCTACAGAGTTCTTCGTGAAGAAGCTTCCCACACATAGCAACAAAAGCCATGGTTGAGTTAGATAACAGAAATCCACTGTGTTTTCACTTGTCTACTAAACACATAATATACTGCAGCTTATCAACTTAGTCCGAACAAAAAAGTTCAAATAATTATTCCCATATGTCTCAAACGAGCATGAAAACCTCATCTTCACTGCACTGATGGACTGTGGGTTAGTTTTAGGGTGCTTGACAGAGCAGTGGGGCTAGAAAGGCTGGGCTGAAGTTCACTGCTTGTGAACCTGGCAGCCAGCTGAGCTTTTTCTTACCACTTTCATCTGAGGTTCAACTCATTAAGTCACCACAGTCTAATCTGTCTAGCACAGTTAATCTTCCTATAGCACTATCCTCAAGTTTGCCTTCAAACACAGGAAAGTAGCCAATCCAAAAACCCACTAAGCTCCTAGCCAGCAGGAAATGCCTGAAGGGTAGAAGAAGGGGGCTTTTACTCCTTAGTTTTACTTTTTTCAGACACACAACTCTTTCAGCTCCAAGGAGGACTCATCTGAACAGTTTCCATATCTTACTCAGAAGAGCCCTAAGCAAAAGTACTTTCAATGGAGGTTTGCCTAAAGTGGAGAACACTTACAGTACAGTCCAGCTCCTAAACAAGTGCACTTATTTAAGGCATAGTCAGAGACACACAAGGTCAGATTACTGAGAAAACCCTCTCTTATTCAAGCGCAAGTTTTACAGAAATTGCATCCTGAACACACCAAGGACGAGATACACACAAGATAGTGTACTTAGGGATACAAGACTCGTACTTGCTAGGAGCCCCATAAAAGACTGTAGGAAAACNAGCTTTTCAGAATACTCACCTCGTAAGTGGGTGATAATGTGGAAATCTAACATGCATTCTGCCAGACTTGGCATACAACTTTCTCCTTGAAATTAAGGAGTCTCTTCACTAAATTGAAAGTAGCCCCTTTCTAGCAATTTAACTTTAGTCCTCAAACTTGTTGCACAATTTATTCTGCTATATTTTCTTATTGTTTTATACCTATGCAAAAACGTTTCATTTTTCTAAATGTAGCTATCATTCTCAAGATAATTAAACAGTTGAGAAGTTAAAATAACTAACCTTTTTTCCCATCTTCTCATGGTCTATAATTCTTTTCCTTTTCCAAGGCCCTTCCAAATGTTCCCCTAGGAACATTTATCTTATATGACTACTACACACCACGGAGGAAAGGAAAAGGATTGCAATACTGGTTTTTATAATGGCTCACCTTAGGTTCCCTTCCTCTTACTTAAAGGCACCTAGCCTAGTATATGATTTAAGGAGAGTACTGCTAGGTAATGTCTCTGTGAAGATCTCAGATTTGAGGCCTGCAAGTTAAGCAAGCAAGGAGAGGAGATGGTGTGAGTGTATGAAACGTGCCTTATCCTACAATAGAGAATAAGAATCCTGCCACTGACAGGACATAAAGGATCTAATTGAAAGCATATGTGTCATTTAAAGCTGGTGGAGAGTAAGGACCAATTGCTGAGCACCTGAAACTCCAGGTGCAATTAATAATTCAGCTGCTTAGCATCTACTGAAAAAACCCCATACCCTACTTTATAAGAGATTCCATTTTAAAGTATCTATCTCTCAGGGCAGTTCATTTTTCTATTGATCGGATTAAAAGAAGAATGTGTTGGAAACCTACATGCGACTGAAAGGAAGAATCAGCATGGTAGTTTAAAATAAACGCTTGCCCAACAGGCTCTGAATTTCATGTTGTAAATTGGCAAACATCTAACTTGAAGAATGGTATTTGAAAGTTAGAAGACGTTTGGAAAACGGATTCTGAAAAATTATGTCTGGTTTAGACTTTATCTGTTTCAATATCAAAGGACACTCTTCCTAGTATCTACATGTCAATCTCTTCTTTCTGCCTTATACACACTCCAAAAATTATTTTAGGATTGAATTATCTGTCAGTTTTGGATAGCCTGGATCTCTAGTGCAGAGGATATACAGTCACTTTAAAGACATCAAGGAGAAGCTATTGCTCACATTATGCACAGATGATCAAAAAAGTGTGCCTAGAGAATAAGAGAGGGCTGTATTATTTTCTGTTTTACAAACTAAGGATGTGTCTAACTGAGAGCACCCATAGCCAGATTTATCATCATCTCACAAAAACCAGCTGCAGGAATGCAAAGACATGAGACAGACAGTGGTCATGAATAGTCCTACAAAAGCTTTTATATGAAGAAGGACTGAAAAGATGCAAACTGTTTAGAACTGGCAGGAGACAGGGAAATGAAAGTGTGGAAGAACAAGGTACAGCACATCTGAAACACAGGAAGGAAGTCTGTTTTTTAAATAGATTTTCTTTTGAATAAAATAGGAAGTGATTAAAATGTGGAATTTTTTTTTCTGCATGTCATTTCAGAGGTCAAATGTTACTCAGATTCAAAGGGAGATTGAACAAGTAAGTGTATAATAGGAACATTCATTAGAAAGGGTGCAGGCTGGGATATCAAACTGTATGCTTCAGGGCAAAGGTCCCTCATCAACTCTAAGGAATTAGAAACCAGACTATTAAAAGCAGTTATCCTGGCAGGCAGGGAAAGAATTGTTAATTCATTTATAATGCCTTTGACCTAAAACACAAGGGCAGAATATAGATGCAAAAAGGAAATAAAAACTGAATTAGTAAACATACAAATGAATCAACATGTAGTGACTTCGAAAGAAAATCCCCAACTTACTGCTTAGAAAGAGGAAAGGGATGAAACATCAGTTAATCAGCCAGAGAGAAACAACGTGACGTTCTGAGGTTAGGCCCAATGAGGTGGAACTGTGAAAAGGCAGCAAAAGAGCTCCAAATGTTTGAGTAAAAGAGCCTCACAGTTATAGAGAGGGTGAAACAGAAACGTGACATACTGAAGAGAAGAATAAATGGATTTTTAATTAAAACAAAAGTTACGGTGAACCAAATCACAGAGCAGATGCAATATTAAATGTTTAAAAGTTTTGTTAATATAAGTTGATGGTTTATCAGGGAGGCAATTTGTCTAAATGATTTGGTATATGTACTTTCTCATCCTAAGCCTAAACATGGTTCAATTCCAGCAGAGGCAGAAGGTAAAAGAGAAATGATCATTCCACAACAGACTGAAACTTGTTGATAGGAAAGGGTGATGAAACCTGAATTATGTGTTTTGTGCACAGAAATGATAATTTGTCAGGGCTGTTTGACACTGGCTTCCTCTGCCAATGAATTCTCAAGGAAGGAAGGCAGGAAGAGAAAGCCTGCAACCGATTTTCTGTCTCATGAGGCAAATTAGATGAACAGATTCCCGTTGCAGAGTTTGCTCTGTTATTAACTTCTCTCAGCTCTGAACACTGCCTAAGTTGATATGCAACCTGTTGGTAGCTGAGTGATCTTCATTTTCCTAGCTTATGACTACAAGTGAGCCATAAGCCATGTTTCACCCCAGGCCACTTTACTGTCTTTGTCTGTTTGAAGTTAAAAGGACCCCCTGACAAACTTCTAGAAACCCCAGGCAAAACATTTCTGAGTCACTTTACAATTATTACTGAAATTCATTGAGCAGCCATGTCCATAAATACCCTTAACCTTTGTGTTTAGCATGGTAACCTTCAACCTTATAAATTCTTGTAAGAGAATCTCTGTAAAGATGTAACTGAATTATAAGATCATTGTGCTGCGTTATCAAGCGTATGACTGTCAGACCTGTGACTTTTTCTCCCAATGTGCGGGACCACGTGTGCTAGATTCACTTGACAAAAGGCAAGCAGGGAGGGAGTGGGGTGTGACCACTGGAGGGTGTGCCTGTGCCCCACAGCTAAAGGTGCATAAAGCCAGAGGCCAACAAAACACCAACTTTTCATCACCTACATTGGATCACAGACGGGGTCAACAACCTGGTCATAGCACCCCGGAGTGGGCTACTGGTGTGGCACTGGACGCTGGTGCGGCACAGCAACGGGCTGAGCTCTCAAGGTAAGAGGTGAGTAGCTGCGAGCCACAGGGAATCTACAAGCTGGGAGGGCATGGCCCCAGCAGCCAGGGCTCATCCCACTGCCCTCATGGTGCGAGCAGGGCAAGCTGGAAGGTGACAGCCAGGCACAGCAAGTCCATGGGTGTTGAGGTAGCTCTGGGGTTAGGCTGGGAAGCCAATTCATGGGTCAGGGGCAGTCCCTCAGAAGGGTCCACAGCCAAGCATGGGCATGGCTGTGATGCAGCTGCAATGTGGACTGGTTGGGACCCAAGGAGCCAGAGCTTGAGCTTAAAACCAGATGCTGGGTAAATGGCAGGTGAGGAGAGACCTCACTGAGTCCTACCAACTCTCTCCGTAAAACCAGCAGCTGTGTCACAGGACACTAGACTGGCCCTGAGCCCTGGCAGCCAAACCCCCAGGAGGGGTAGAGGGTGCCCACAGGGCCCTGACATGAGGTGAGAGACTGCCCTCATCCATTTCTGCCAAACAGAAGGAATATTGCTGTCTTCTTATACCACAAGTTACAGTTCTGGGGCTTCTCTTTGCAGGTCTCACCATTTGCCTGAAGCAGTTCACAAGAGCAGCCATACCGGGTCAGAGGACGTGTCCCCTGGGACTTGGTCCCTGCAAGGGCTTTTAGCAGATGCACACACAACTGACTTGAGAGCAGAGCAGGAACACAGCATTGCTTCCCCCAGGGACTTCCGTCAGCTTCCAGCAATCTCCAGGTCACGGAGTTCCTGCATCAGGAGGGGTCTCTTTAGGTGTGGCAGCCCAGATTAATTATTTGTGCATGAATTTCTCAAATTCCTCTAAGAGCCCATATAAACTGCTGGTGCCTGCAGCATGCTGTAGCAATGAGCTCCCCTTCTTATCATTCCTCTGACTGTCAAATTCCTTTATGAATCACTCTAAAAAGCAGAAACTATAAATTTGTGTAGCTAAATTACTGCTGAATTCTTACTGCTAACTGAGAACGGACCTTGATCTGGGGTAGCTCTAGAAGTATCAGTCCCTTTGAATGATTTTATACTACTGTGCTCACATGCAAATATAAAATTTGGGGCTTAGAGATATTAGGAAAACTACTCTTGGGAAAAAATGATAGAGTGTGTTTCACTTACGTAAAATCTGGCAGCCAAAATGTTGAGCAGATTAAAAAAGGAAAGTAAGGGGCATGTTACTAAAAAATTTATTGCATAGAGACACCTCCAGAGACTACAAGAGCAGAGCAATCACAGTGTCAGTGCCATTTATCTCCAAGAGAAGACTTGGCGTTCCCACTGTAACCTTGTGTTTCTATGGAGAACGCCGTCTTTGGCTTTCTCCCCGTTTTGATCGATACAATACACCAAATATGCTCACGTGCTGTTTCCACACTCAGTCAAGGTTCCCTGATAGAGAAACAGTACACACTTTGTCAGTCAGAAAAGAAAATTACCTTACAGTCGCTGTATTTGGGATATTCAGTGCTGCATATAACTGGGAAATGCTCACTAACTTTGTGGATTATGGGGAAATTTGAAAAATAACCCCGCAGAGCTGGGACAGATCAAAACGTCAGCCGAATGCTATCATCCACAGATGGCGTCAAACACAGGGACTTTTCCCCATGTCTCTTCAATGGGAATGTGCAATGGGATGAGGATGTTCTGCTATTATGCCTTAGTTGCATTGCCTTTTGATGTGCAGGAAGTCTTGTAATACCAAGAAAAAATATATTCAGGGATGGAGCATGAGAGCTTGTTGGCAAAGTTAGCTGGGAGTAAATGCCACAAGGCCCAGCTTGAGGCGTCACATGTTGCACATTCCCAGCCTACCCCAAGCTACTCGGAGCACCTTCAGGCTGTTGCTGCTCCCCAACAGCAGCTTATCTTGTAAGAGATGATACCCACTTCCCTATCTGATGCAGAAAGCTTATGCCAGGTCCTCTGCTGGCTTTAAGACACTGAAGAAAAAGGAAGCTTCCATTTTCCTTATGATTCCTTTTCAGCTATGCTCTGTCAAGAGTCACCTCAAAGGCTTCCTGTACACAGAATGTTGCTCTTGAGCTTTTGAGCTGCTATGGTTTTTGAGTGGGAGAATGAAGAGTTGCATTTCATACTCTCAACAAAACATTTCAAAACAGGGTTTCTAGTGGAGTTAGTGATATCACAACTGGAGTTAACAGGGCATCTCACCCCTCTCTTCCCCCATATTTCTATTTAAAACCCATCTTCAGCACATGGGTCACTCCATTTGCCTATAGATGCTTGCAGTGCATGTGTAAGACATTGCTGTTCTCTGTCTATTTGCTTTTCTGTGGCATTCTATGAAATAACATGATGCCATTACCCTGGGATTTGCTACTGTTCTGTTTGGTTTCTCATATCTCTCTGTTCCAGAGTGCAGGAAGCTAACCTCCTGCTCTGTTGTCTCAATGCAATTTCCCTTATCACCTCCTGGGATATCGTCTTCGTAAGCCTTGGACTCTGCTTTAAATAACAATCTTCAGACTGACTTTACAAAAAGCACACTGTACTCCCCACTGTCAGTGCAATGATAGATTCTGTAAATAAATGTATTATGACACAAATCACAAAAAAAATTATTAACAGTGCCAGAAAATAACGTTTGTATAGATTGTCAATTAACCACCTGGGAAGCCTGCATATAGGAAACATCTGCATTTATTTTTACTGTATCAGAATATCATTCAACAGCACTGGATTATTTCATTCCCTTGATGCAATGAGTGCACAGAGTACCTATTAATGGAAATAAAGTAAATGTACTGTGTGAGATAGGAGAAGATTGTGTGGATAGAAACAAGCATTTTTGGGGAAAAGAAAAGCAGCATTTGTATCTGGGGGGGCGGTTTTTTGCCTAAGATAGAGTGTTTGTGCATAATTTATCTGATGTATTTGCAAGGAGCTGTCTACTCATGAGATATGAATCTCAGGCAGCTGGAAATACAGACCAAATCTCACTCAAGGGTAAGAGGTTCTTTAAGTCCCAGTACCCACTCAGTCTCATCATGGCCACTGCGATGAAATGAACATCGGTGTTCTGCAAAGCGCATTTTGTCACCACTGATTCATTGCACAGTGATGATGGAACAGTCATATATAAAAACTCTTTCTGCCCACTGCCCTAGATTCCAGCTTTTAACTATGAAAGGTAACGGAGCTGCAAAATCACCTCACGTATTTTTTCCGGTGGTGGTCACATACATACAGGTCACATATAAGTGGCACAGAAGTAGACATATAGGTCACTTAAGGAGTCTTTACCACATGCATTTTCTGAGAAAAGCATGAAAACCAAGCCTTACTTCCATTCTTAGACCGAGCTGTGATCCTCTCTACTGAAAGCTGAAGGGACGCTAGAAGGGAAAACAGGCATTTTACAAGAGAATGGCACATCTTACATCTTGGCTGCAAATAAAAGGCTTTATTTGTACAGCTCCTGCCCATGTCTGCAGTGGCTGGACTCAATCTTAAAAGTCTTTTCCAACTTAAGCAATTCTATGTAAACCCAGAGTACCTCCAATGATGTTGTGAGGGATGCCATTTATGAACATGATCATAAATTCACAGGAAAGCCCTTGTCACTCTTGCAATATTATTTTCTAGGTCACAAAACTCCAATAAAAAAGGTCATTTACAATATCATTCTTTTTGTCCCTCAAAAGCATATGTATTTCCAGAACTGAAGAACTCCTCAGTACCTTTTAAGTTCAAATATGGCCAGAATGAACAACTATCAGCACTCCCACGCTCTTCCAGCCAAGGGAAAATTCAAACATTCTACCCTAAATAAAATTTACTCAAGAGCACAATTGTCCCACTGAGTCACTTTTGTCAGGTAAACACAGCAAACAAAGACTATCTTATAGTGCAATGTGTTGTGAATAAACATTGTCAACAGAGCAATTTTGACTGAAATGAAAAACAGCAATTCCCAGGCACTAGAAAAATAATTTCCTAGGTAAATCATGGGCATATAGTCTCTACCATCAAGGAAGTCACTCTGAAACTACATTTCTCCCTCTTCAGCATAAAATTCCTATTGTACTGAAAATAGCGGAAATGCCCTTATCAATTTTATGAGAGAAGGTTTTCAACCCAGTCTTTTTAAAGGAATAGTGCCAGCAATTAGTCACAAATATCATTTATGAAGTTACAGCCTGTCTTTGGAGCTTGCAGAGAGGTAGGAAGTGTTTTACCCTCACTTCACCTGCAACCCACAGGCTGTGAGTCGGAATTTCCATCTGGAGCAGCTGGAGCCATTGATAGAAATTAGCAAATCACAAAATTCATCCCAGCATTAGAAGATAGGTCTTGTTTCCAGTGAAATGACTTGCCTTCTAATTTAATAGCAGATGATGGGACAAGGTCAGACCTCTTATCACTTGTGTAACTGATCCTGAATTAGTCCATCTTCTCAAACTCTGTGACCAATTTAAAGCATTAACCTTCCACTAGGCAAGAGAAGGGATAGGCTGGGCAAACCAATTTCAGTATATGTCACAGCAAGTTCCCCTGAGGGCTTTATCAGCTGTTTGTTAATGGTTGAGGAAACGGTTGATAAAAACAGCTGTGCAGAAAGATTAAATATATTTCCCATGCTGACATTCATAGTGACTCCAAGTTCACAAGCACCTCATAAAGTACTAGTTGTAAGGCAGCATGTATCAAGGCTGTTTTTTAAAGCAATTACACTTAATTTGTCCATCAGAACCTTTAATCAGAAATAAAACAGGTAGAAGCAAATGAGAGTTTATAGACAAATCCCTTGCCTCAAAATTTGCTTTTACAAACATTACACACAGCTACTACAAGAAAGGTCACTGAAGTAATGAAATTTGGATGAATGGGCTGCAGACAGCAGCAGTAAACATTTCTGTTTGCCCTGCTAGCATAACAGTGTAAACAGAGCAGGGGAATGCAGGGAAAGGTTTTGTATCCTCACACTTACTGCTCAGAAGTGAATGGTACAAGTCGGGTGCCAAGGAACAATTACTTGCAAGCAACTATATATCAAAGAGCTGTAGAGCAAAAGGACTGAAAGGACTCGTAGAAGTTGCCTAGTTGAGTGCTTCTCAACATTTTTTCACCACTGTCTGATCATATCTTAGATGGCACATTTTCCAAACAATTTAAAATCCCAGAATGTTAGTGAAATATACAGCCAAACACAAGCAACCAAATGAATAAAAGTGATAGTATAAAAATGAAAGCATGAATGATCCCATTTCAATGCGCTTGTTCTTTAGTTATACAAGAAAACAATTATGACGAAACAAGTAAGATAAATCTTTCTTTGCTTAAATTTTGGCTTGTTCTTCAACTAGTAAAGGCTGAGAAACATTGACATAGACTATTGCTGAGTCCTAAATTTTGTGTGTGTTATTCCTCACTGTGCTTGTTTGCTGTGTAACCAAAGACTTTCAGGGATGGAAATTATCCATACATATATATGGAAATTTCTTCAGTGACACACGGACCGATCTAGTGGTCAGTTAAGCTGAGTAATCTGTTTGTCAAAATGTGCCCCCTGTGATTCATTCATCCTTCAATTTTTAAAGAAAATGAAAATAAGAATGTTGTCAAGATTAACTGTGAAGTTCTTGGTTGCACATATCTGGGTTTGAACAGAGGCTGGGAAGAAGCACGATCAGAGAAGACTCCTCCGTCTGGAATTCATTCCTCCTTCTCTTCTAACACAGTCCTGGTACTTTGAAGCATACGGTTAAAGATAGATTGTATCAGGATAGTTTTGGAATATATGTTTGCTCAATTTGTGCACATGAATATGAATTAATAATACTTCAGCATTGATGGAATCTTAAGTTTTTTTACCCAAAGTTTCTCTGTATGTAGGTAATGACCAACTCTTAATCTTCCTTTTGTATAAAAAAGGAAGATAATTTTCTCTCAGGTTAGTTTACACAATAAGAAAGATAATCAAATAGCTAGTAATTAGGATAATTAATAGGCAAATTATTAGATGTGAAAAACATTTTTTCACACAATCCTCTGAAACACCCTTCAGTGCAATACTTCAAGGCCTAACTAAAGTTGCTCTGCATTCTATGTAACCTCAGTTAGTGAACTTCAATTAACCAAAAATCCTTCTTAAGCAAACAGTTTAATGTCCTGAGATGCTGATTAATTATACTGGAAATTCCCTCAAGCATTAAATCACTTGGTTATCTGAAATAGTTCTTTGCCATTTTCTGCATACAGGTAATCAAGCATATGATACCGTACAGATGTCAGCTTGTTATTTTACCTAGTAACTCCAGAAATGAGCACTAAATTGGAAGGAATTTAGATATAAAATTATAGATAAAGAGAATGGAATTTCTATTTTCAAGACCTTGTAGCTCCTAATGATGGTTTTAAATTATTCCTTACTCCTCATGAGAAATGTCTGGCCTACAGAGTTATCATGTTAGCCTTAACACCATGGGCTAATTAGATGTTAAGCATAACAGCTCAAAAAGTAAAAAGCCTTCTCCCAACATTAATTCTTAAGAGGATTGTTTGAAGAATTTTTACAGCAAACCATTCCTGTGCAGGGTGCACAGAGGAAACCAGAGAAACACCAGCACTGCAGATAATTTCCAGTGAGCAAGAGAGCCAAGCACTGCGGAAATCAGGCATCTGCCAAAGCCTGGACTGCAATGTTCATGTGTCTCTTTTAAAGAAACACCTGTGTCAAATAGCAATCCATGACCACTCTGTTGACTCAGCTGAGAAATGTAATCTTCCCTGTCCCAGGAGATGCTGGTGTGAAGCCACTTCCCTGCCTGCTCTTCTGAAAAGCAACTACAAATTCCTTCTCTTAGCTATTGCTCAGGATTCTTTTCCTTTTTAAAATCGTGATTATGCTATTTGTGTACAATNCACTAATTTAGCACAATTATACTTAATGACAGTGAAACTGCTTAACAGAGATATATTCATTCAGTGATACAGAAATAAAGTATTACAGGCTCTTAAATCAGTGTGAAATGCCAAACTTCCATCACAAACAGAGATTCCAGTCATAATAAGGAAATAAATGCCAAAGACTAATTAAATGCTGCTAGTAATCTCCTTATTGCTGTAGTTTTACTTTGATGGCTACTT
>WEIT01004931.1:1071-22169 GCA_013389985.1 Dryoscopus gambensis
TCACTCTGTTTAGTGTGTGTCCTGATGGAGTAAAGGCAACCTCTGCTAGCTTCTTTTGTAGATGTGGTTGTTTGTATCACATTCCTGAGAAAAGGGCAGTCATGGCTAAAGGTTGTGCATATCTGTATAATTTCTAAATGGACTCATACATAGCATGTCCAGGATGAGAAAAGAACAAAGATGATTGTCAAAATAGGGACCTGAAGGGGCAGCAGGTAACCGTAATGATGCTTCTAATGTTATTCCACTCTTCAGTCCAAGATGGTGCTGAACAAATGTAGTGTAAAAACTAAAAGAAAAAAAATTAAAAATGAAAGATTGGGTTACCCAGAGATGCACTATCTTGCACTGCATCATTTAAAATGGAGTTGTGTTTTTATTTTTCTGTTTCGTTGCACCTTTGCTGTTCTCAAATGAGATGATACCACTTAATCACATTTATAGAGATTTGTTGCTGTTTCTAAGGCATAATGTTGCTTAGCTGACAAAAAATCCAGAGAAGATCGTGTAGAAATTCATAGTTAATTCATAATTGTTATTTAAAAAAATATGTAGTCTATTCTGTAACTAAAATTTCCTCATCTTGATTTGAGTTCATTGGTTCAGGAACAGTTGTGTCAGTTTTTATTCTTGAACTGCGAAGTTTGGTTTCCCCTATGGATTAGTGTGCAAATAATATTTGAGTTCTCTCTGCCCCGCTGTTTTAAATTTTGTAGTTACATGTGTCCATAAGCAAGATATGTGTTAAATTGGGCTGTGCCCCTCCACCCCTGGCTTACCACTCCACTACTGTTTTTCAGGGTGAATGGTAACTGCATATGGCTTTCTATTCCTTTTAGTTTGTTTATGCTCTATCTGTCTAATAATTAAGTAGTCAAGAATTGATTGTTATTTTTTAAAACAGCATTACTTTTCGAAGTTTTCTTAGAAGGACCTTGTTTACACTAGTTTTTTGCACTGGTTTTTTCTGGCTCTTTCTACAGATGTATTTTGTGATGCAGTTACTTAATCCAAAAATGCAACTTAGTAGACCAGCTTTTTTGTTTGAAGATGTAGTTCAAGAAGAATTGAGTACTCCCTGTTTATTTGTCAGGGATATCTGAACTATCTGTTTGAGAGTGCCTTATGCTCATGCTCCAAATTTTCTCCTGAAAGCCATTCAGCTTTCTTTATTGGCAAAAAAAGGACTAATATTTACAGTTTTCATTTTCTGAGTTAGGTCCAAATTTAATACCTAGAATAGTATGGTTGAAAAGCTTCCTGTAGGCTTGGTGGGGAAAAAAAAGCAGGAGGATTTTTTTCTGTGTTAACATCAAACATGAACTTAATTCAAAAATACCATCTTACTCTAAATATAGTTTGACATTTTTCCTCTTAAAGTCTTTGTGGGAGTGTATATGCTATGACTGCGCACAAACGTTTAAATCTACTTTGTGGCCATGAAGCAGTGAAATGAGTAGTAATATGTTTTGGGTGTAGAAATACTGCTAACCACTCCAAAATGAGTACTTTAGCTACAGCAGATGTAAATTATGCCCTGCCATCTTTTTATAGCTTTATAAGGTTTGTTTTTCAACTCTTCATTCCTTTTGTCTGACCTGAGGTTTTATGATCAGGTGCAAAGCTAATTGGCTGATAGTGATTTATTCCTTAGAAAATTTCCTTTGTTACGTAAAGTTCCCCTATAAAAGGAATCCAGATAGTTTGTATTCTTTTCCATCAGTTGCTGAAGTAATCTTTAAATTTAGAATAGGGGCTATATATTTCTAGCCTGAATCCTGTAGAAGTGTAGGATGCAAAAAATAAAGATCACAGATGCCTAGAAATCAGTGGCATTTGTAATAGTGGTGTTAGTTAGTGGTGGCAAGTTTTCATGTCATCCTTACATTGTCTTGACACGGTACAGATTCCTCCTGAGGAAATTGATATAAGCACATCAGAAATACTGATAGCTGTATGCTGAGGTCATCCATGACTTTATAAAACCAAGGTAATCCATAACGTGAAAGCTTTCACATACCTGTATTACAATGTTAGGACACTGTACAGTCAGTTACCTGAAACTCCAGTTATATTGGAGAATTCATATGAATTTGACTGATGGTTCCTCTAATTGAATTTTGCCATGTTATTCTCTGAGACAGCGGTGATGAGGGAATAACAAAAATGCATCCAGTTTGTGTACTGCATTATTTCTGCATTAATTAAGTGGCGTACACAAAAAAGTGTCAGTTCAGAGCATTCCAAATCCTTGACTCTCAAGTGTTTTGCCAGAGAACACTAACCTTTTTAAAAAAGTTTTATTAAGTAAAATTTATATTTAAAAAGATAACTTACACCTGTGATGTAATTTTCTGCATTCGACTATACTGCTTTGTTTTGCACAATGTCTGTGGTAATTGAGTTCAGAGCTGTTCCTGTTTCCTCCTTCAATTAGTGCATATTCTGTGTGGTGAAAAATTTGTGCTTACTCACAGAGTTCTGAGAAGGGAAAAAACTTGTGCTAAATTGATGAATTTTAATCTGTTAGAGCACGTTCATGTTTATGATCTGTATTATTAAGACATCATTTGTGTCAATTGAACACTGTATCTCCCCGTCATAGCACACGTTTTGGTTTAAAAAAAAGGAAATCTCTATTGAAAATAAGAGATAAATTTTGAAACATTTGCAGATTGACATGTAATAAATACAGTATCTCAGATAATGATAGAAATGGCATTGTGGCCCCAGAATAGTAATTGTAGTTTTGGCTAATTTTTTGTTGTTTGTACACATCTCTGAATTTTACCAGTGAAATGAAGGGCACTTTGCCACTGGCAGATTTAATCTACTAAATGATAGGTTTGCTTTTTTCAATTACATTTTGAAGCTTATGAGCTGAAAACACTGTCCAGTAATAATGGGAAACTCCAAATACAAGATGAGTCTGTCACTGATTAGCTACTTCAGACACGCAATGAGAAAAAATAACTGATAATACAAGAAATTTTATTTTGTCCATATGAGTGTGTCTGGCAATTGGCATCAAATTATTTCCTGTCTAGAATTCAAGTCCCTGGGACAGTTGCAAGGGACTGTGCATTTATCAGTCAAGCAAGTGGTGGACAACTGTGGGAGAAAGAGATTCAACGCTTTTGTGCGAGTTCAAAATATGACATAGCTGGACTTGGCTTTTCCTGTGAGACCATTTCCTAGAATATTGAGTTATATAGCAGCTTGAAGGAAATAGAAGTTTCAAAAGAAAAGGAGGAACAAAAGTCTGATGGTCACAATGATTGTTTTGAAATTTGAAGAGAGTGCTCTCTAAGTTAGGCTTAATCCTGCTCTTAATGCAGCTGTACTGGATATCAATAGGTGAGTAAAGATGGTTAGTGCATTATATGCTCATAATAATAATTTTATTAAATAATTAAGAGTAATAGTAAATTTTGTTGTTTTTACAAACTGAAATACACAAAGAAAATGTACAGTGTGTTTTACAGTGTTTCAGTTATATCTCATTTCTTTTTGCTTGGCACAAAATGTAAATACCTTTCTCACGCGAGTGACCTAGAAGGAAGCAAACAGTGCTGCTCGCTGCTAAAATAACGGAATTAATCTTTTGTTACTGTTCAGGTGGACCCCGAGGTTTTTGCTGCACTACCTGCTGAGTTGCAAGCAGAGCTGAAAGATGCATATGATCAAAGGCAAAAGCAATCAGAGCAGCAGCCTGCTAACACTTTAGGTGAGAATATGTAGTTGTGCAGTAGTCTTCTGGTATAGCAGTTGTTTACTATCCAAACAGCTATGCAACCCTAAGTAACAAACTGGAAAATATAACCAAAGCTTCTCTGAAGATGCTGTGTTCAATGGAATTTCTATATTTATTTTTGACAGACTGTCAGTTTCAACCAGCCATGGTTTCCATTTGTAAACAGGTGCCCAGCTTTATTCAGATGGGTAATTTAATTCAAATAATTCAATTCATGGGGACTGTGGCACTAAACTTACCCATGTCCCTATGTTTGCAGAGTGGAATCTAAACTTGATGTGTCTTGCGATTTAAAGTATTGCACCTTCTTAAGTTAGTTAAACTGTTCAGGGAGCATTCTCATGGTTCCCTGAAACCCATAGCACTGGCATGGCTTTTGGGCAGCTAGAGAGAGCTATGCTGCATCTCTCCGTATGTCTGATAGTCAGGTGGCTTTACTCTGAGCTGATCATCCAGGTCTCCTTTTTGTAATCAGTAGGAAGAAATAAGACTTAATTCCCCATGAGCATGCTTTGTCATAAAAATAGGTTGTAAATGTTATTGGGTTGATTGCCAGTTAAACACTGCATTGTAATTATAATCACACCCTGATTTCATAGCCAGTGGACTAATGCAGATATGTTAGAATGATGGAATGAGAGCGATTTCCTTAATAAACTGTGAAAAAAGCATTGTAGGTGCTTTATGCTGCTGGCTTTGCTGATAACAGTGGTGGGACAATGCTCTGACTGAGGTGAGGCAATTCGTCCAGTAGTTTCAGGTTTCACCAGCTGCTTATGTTCAAGAACTGAAATCCTCACATTAAAAAGCTTATGAATAGCTGAGTATCCTGTGAGTACACTTAAAGTCTAACAGTGCTTTTCAAATACTTGAAACCCTTCCAGGATCTGGAATGGTGTGCGTGTTAAAGTTGCTTTATCTAGGCTGTGTTTTCTCAAGTGATCCTTAGATCTTTGTGGAAGATACGGAATCCCCCTTTCAGTGGAAAAGTATTAAATTTTAAATGTATCAACCACTGACTATTCCTGTGTTTTTCAGTGTCAAAAAATCCTTTTCTACACCTGAAGCATACAACTATGAAAAATAAGAAAAAAATACGGAAAAAAAATCCACTCAGTCCTGCAAAAAAGATTCAGAGTCCTTTGAAAAACAAACTTGTTGGTAGTCCTGCAAAAAACATGCCAGCTACATCTGGAAGCCCACAGAAGCTAATAGATGGCTTCTTGAAACAAGAAGGGACAGCTGCTCAGGTACTTTTAGTATGAACAGCTTTTGGTAAAGCTGTGTCTGCTTCTTTAGGCTGAGTTCATGTTCCCAAATGCATGGTTTTCTTTATTGGCTTCTTTACTGACACTTATCTCTCCATGTAGATGGTGTTCCTGTATTTGTCAGACTGAGCATTATCCACTTCTATGTTTGGAACAGGCAGAAGCAGTTCCATCAACTTCAGCCCCATCAGCTCTGCAGACGGAGCAGCAGCCGAGCTCGTTCAGGCCTCAAGCCCCAAACCTCGCTGGAGCTGTGGAATTCAACGATGTAAAGACATTGTTGAAAGAATGGATCACAACTATCTCAGGTGCGGGATGTCACACTGAGGCTTATTTTGCAATGCATCACAAGGAAAACTGCTTTAAATAGGCTTTTTGTACTTTCTTCCTTCCTCCTTCACTCTTCCTTTTGCTGCTTATTTTTCACAGTACTCTTGAAGTCTGACTGCCTTGGCAGTCTTGGAACAACTTGATTCTGCCAATTTTTACTCTGTGGTTTTGCCAGCTCCTGTGTCTTGCTTAACATCATGAAAATTTACATGCTCTCTCTTCAACCCATATGTCAGGCCCTTGTCCTGTGCCTTGATGTTACTTGTGTCTGAGGTTTTCTGTATTTTTCCAACATATTGCAACCACTTAAGATGAAAGTTCTTGGAAGGGAATTCATTTTCTTCTATGAAGATGTCTTTTTAGAGGCAAAGGAGTGCAGGGTTTGGGTCTTTGTCAAAAAAAATGCTGGAAAGAACCTAGGAAAAAAAACTGTGCAACTGTGACACTATAGCTAAATTGTGATTTAAATTACGTCAAACAAATAGCAACTCCTTAAAACCTCAGGAAATTTGCCCTTCCTACCCTGGACATTATTATTCTCCTAAGAGTTTCAAAACATCCATTCGATTCCAAATCCCAGTCTCTTATCCCTTTGGTTACTGCTAGCTTTGCTGTCAGTTGTTCTTACTGAAAAAAAAAGAAGAGGTCTACAAGACAGATATTTCAGGACCTTGCAGTCCTGCTATGTGCACAGCTTGTGATGTCAGGAAGATGTGTGGAAATACAGAAACTGTCAGGTTGGCCCCTGATATGCCGACACTGCAGAATTTCTTTCTATTGTATTCCCATTATTCTGTGATTATATTCTAAGTATACTTAGAAAAAATATCTCATTTTTTAATTCTTTTTTTTTAATTACAGATCCTATGGAAGAAGACATCCTACAGGTTGTGAAATACTGTACTGATCTAATAGAAGAAAAAGACTTAGAAAAGTTAGATCTGGTTGTTAAGTACATGAAAAGGTAACTTAATTGCTAGTATTTGTGAGCTTTAGACTAGATGTTTCATTGTGAGGCCACAAGCCCCTTAGACATTCCATTGATGGGTGTTTTTAAGCTTAAAAACTGGGGCTGGGGGAAGAACTTGGAGTGTTAAAATAGATAATTTGTGAAAAATTAATAGTAACATTTAGCAGCATTTCATAGAATCACAGAATGGTTTGGGTTGAAAGGGACCCTAAAGATGACCCAGGCCCAACTCCCCTGCCATGGGCAGGGACACCTTCCACTAGACCAGGTTGCTCAGAGCTCCATCCAGCCTGGCCTTGAACACTTCCAGGGATGGGGCAACCACAGCTCCTCTGGACAACAGTCTTCTAGACAAAGATTGTAGTTTTCATCAGCATTGTCCCTTTTCTTCGTCCTGTTTTTGTTCATTTCTCATGGCATCTTAGACCTGATTTCATTCTCTTGCTGTATCCAGAGTCTGTCTCGCCTCCAACCTTTAAATCCTTTCCTGTTACTTAGTTATTGTGTTTCTATTGCTCTTCCCATGAGTTCATGAGTTTTTAATCCATTTATAACTTGCTTACTAACTAAAGCTGAACCATGGGGCTCAGCTTTCTGTGTTTTAGGTCTGCAAAATACGTTTCACTAAATGAATCAACACCAAAAAGACTGTACAGCAGTGTAGAAAGTTCACTGGGCTTTTGTATTATGGGATATCTTTAGGCCGTAGAAAATGGAAAATACACAATGCAATGAACTGTTTTATGAAATCTGTACAGTAAATTCTTTATAAGACTTTTCAGAATTGTCACAGTATCCCATTCCTGGTCCCTGTGTGTTGGATCTGCACTGATGGCAGTGTGTCTCTCCGAACGGTGCACACTCAGCCTTGTGATGCTGATGCTACATCCAAAGCTCTGAGTGCAGGAGCCCTCTGCTCTCCTGCCAGTGGTGTAGAAGGGAGGCTGAGAGTGCAGAGCTGCTCTGTTTTCCTTGGGCAGTTCCTTCATTCACTTCTAGTAGCTGCTGATCATAAGAGTAACTCACATCATAGGGGGAACTCTCACTTCTCTGTGGGTCTCCATGAACAGGTTTTGTTTTTAGCAGTAAATATAAAAAATAAAAAAATCTATAAAACATAATATAGTGCCCCTAAACCCTATTATTTAAACATGTCAATTGCACTTGGCATTTATTGGAAAAAGAGAAATAGCATCTCTCTCGAGATGAGGAAGCAAAGATCAGGATTCAGAAGCTTGCCATTTCTGGTCTCTGAAATGAAGTTGGTGGAAGGTCACCCACCACTTCATTCACAGGCTCACACCACTGCCAGATACAAGCATTCACAAGCTGCTGTGACACTGCTCACACCAGGAATCTGTGGCATTAAGTAAGGCTTGGTGTGTTTAAGTAGAGAGGGAGGGCTTTACCAGGACTGAATCAAAATTCCATTTATGGGGAACTGTTGTGATCATGTTTTCCAGTGTGAAGACCAAAAGTGATTGTAAAAAGGACTGGTAATTTTCAGCATCTTCTTCCTTTTCCCCCTTCAGGTTAATGCAGTCATCTGTGGAATCAGTTTGGAATATGGCATTTGACTTCATTCTTGACAATGTTCAGGTAGTTTTACAACAAACTTACGGAAGCACATTAAAAGTTATCTGAACTTGTAGTAAAGAGCTTCATGAGAGCCTGGAGCTCTCTGCTAGCTGTGCCATAAGTGCTTGTGAGGTATTTGCAAAGTGCATGATAGTAATGCCCTGAGTTTTTATAATTTCAAATTTCTTTTTAAACAACAAAGTGTTTTGTACATTTCTTTTCAGAAAGTGCCAAATTTGTCAGTATTGCATGTAAATAATTGTGTTAAAATTCTTTTATTGTAGTATAGAATCTATTTACAAAATGTTTGTTTATAAAGTTTTATGGATTTTTACAGTGAAGTGTTTACAGTTGTTTAATAAAGAACTGTATGTATATTTTTGTACTGATTCTATTTTGTGATGCTTCAGTTTGAATATAGTGAACCCCTTTTACTAAAGCTGCAGCTTTGATTCATTTCACAAAGTTTTACACAATGGCGCCGCCTCAACACAGGGAGGAGGCTGCTGTACGTGTACCTGGCCACTTTTTGTTTCTTCTCCACTAACGTCATTGCAGATTTTAAGTTGAGGGAAGAATATTAGTTCATTTTCAGCTTCATCCTTCAAAGATTCAAGCCAGGGTGGCCCAAAGCGCACAGAGTGTCAGCTGAAGCCTGGGTGCTGTCTGACCTTGGCTGTCCTGTCACCTCTGGAGCTGTGCTTCTGGAGGAAAGCCAGTCACCCTCAAGTAGCGCTGTAAAGGAGCGGGGACCAGCCGGCATGGAGCAGTGTTCAGGCCTGCATCCGTCCTCTGCATTGCTCCTACTCGAGATAGAGCCACGTGTAAAACACCACAGTTCTCCCCAGCCTGTGGCATGCATTTCCTTTATGCAGCACAACAAAATAGGTTGTAGGGAGTAGCAGAAGCAAAATAAACCGTCCCATCACTGTGTCCCTGCTCAGGGGCTGTGCTTGCATCCCTGCAGTTCGTGTTTCGGGCAAGTCTGCTTTTTCCAGGCGTGCGCCAGCCTCGCACAGTTGTGCTTGGCCCAGTACATTGAAGCAAGGCTGTTGAGGTACGTGGGAGAGAATGAAGACGACTTGACGAAAACCGAGTTGGTAAGAAAAATCTTTTCTGAAGAAGTGATGGGGGGAGGTGAGAAATCCACATCGTGCTGGGTGTAGAATTGAGAGCAGGAATGCAAACTGTAGCTAACCCTGGAGCAGGATTTGCACCACTAGCTTAGCTGGAAGCACCTTGCCTAGCACAGGGCAGGATCTGCTGCAGCTGATAGTACAGCTGGGGCAGAGAAAGCTGTGTCGTCAGACCCCTGGCTGCAGCACGGCTTACAGCAGTGGCAGCAAGGTTTTAGCTTTAGGTTGTGCCCTTGGCTTCCTCATATTGGACATGGGGAGAGGCACCAACCTGGCAGCCCTCTACAGCCAGGTGACAGATGTCACTGCCCTTGACTTCAGTTAAAGCTTTTCATTAAATCTGTACCATCCACAGGGACAAGCTGATGAAGTACAGGCCTGACAGAGAGTAGTTTATTGAAAATTGCCTGGGCAGGCAGGCCCGGGGTGTGGTGGGCAGTGGTACAAAGTCCTGCTAGGAACCAGGCCCAAGTGGTACCCAGAGCCAGTACCAGATCCAGTCCTGTTCATCACCTTTGTAAAGGACGTGGATGACGGGGCTGTGCACCCTCAGGACTTTGCCGATGCCACCGGGTGGCTTGAGAGAGTGGGAGGTGCTGCTTCCAGAGACCCAGCAGGTGCTGGGAACCTCAAAGAGGTGCCAGGTTCTGCTCCCAGGGAGGGGCCAGCTCTGCAGTAAGGCCTGGGATTGCTGCCCTGCCAGGTTGCACGAGGAAGATCATCCCCAGGAATCAAGGCAGGAGGTTGCTCCCTCTGCTCAGCATTGAGAGGCACCTGCAGTGCGGGGCTCCTCAGTACGAGACACGGGGCCACTCTCAACACAGGCCGCAGTGGTGCCTAAGGGAGTGGACGTTCTCCCACACCACAAGGAAGCTGGGACCTTGAGAAGGCTGGGGGAATGCGATCCATGTGTATTAACAGCTGAGGATGCTCATTCTCTTGCATCCATAGATACGTGTCTAGAGAGAGATGGACATTATTTGAATCGGGATCTCTTAAGTTTCAAGTTTGGGTCTTTTGGAGCCCCTTCAGTTCCTGCTTTTGAAGCTGCCTTTTACTCTTCCTCTTGGTTTAGGAAAACCAACACATCAACTGCTCCCATCGAGGCAGGTGCTGCTGAAACTCAAGCAGGTATTTTACCAGTCAGGTTTCAGGTACAGCACTAGCTTTGGAAGTGGTGCTCAGACAGATTTAAAATTGGCATCTTTAAAAGGACTCAGCATTAACTGTCAGGCTATTTGTAAGTTCCACAACAGGAGCCTGACAAAGTAGCATATCCATTTCCCAGAGTTTTTACCTATGGGAAGAACACCCTTCACGCATTTGAGGAAACAACGAAGAACACGTCAAGACCACACTATTTGACATCTGTGTTCTTAAGAACTTTTTATTAGTGTAGTTTTCATGATTGCATAGTTTGCAAAAGAAAATTTTAACAATTAAATGCAGTCTCCTCCCTCTGATCATTCTGTTAACCCACTGATGGGAATTTGCACCACACACCAACCATAGTGAAAAGGTCCTTTTCAATGGCAAGTTTAAAGTCTAACAAAATAAATCCAGAAAATTAAATTCCATTTGCAAAGGAGGTGAGTTATTAAATGTTCCTTTGTAATGGAGTCCACATAGTCTTAATCATAACATTCAGATTTTTCCACAAAAAAAGTAATCCAAGTGCCAGAAGAAGTCTTATCAAACTGCGTGTTGCATGTTAAACTCTTGTAAGTATCTTAAATGCTAAAAATCTCAGCTGCGTAAACGGTCCTTGATTTTTTTCCGGCTTGTGCTTTTGAAGAGTGTTTGTTTTGCTCCCATCAACATGAGCTGTGAGCTACCCAGAGACAGCCTGAGTAAGACTGCATCAAGCTGTCATCCCAGGCAGGGAGGCAGAGGGGAAGGGGGAGGAGGAAAATGCTGGGATTACAGACTGACTCCTGGGCGTCGCAAACATCCATGCTGGAGCTGGCTCAGTCCCACGCTGTCAGGTGACTCCACAGCTGTGATGCAGCATCCGAAGTCACAGCTCCCTGGCCAGCAGCTGTCTGCAGATGCTCACACCCCTGAGCAGCAGCTGGGGAAGAGATGCCAGCTTTGACCTCCTCCAGGACTTGTGCCGTGCTAAACACCTGGCCTGGCCTGCCCCTCCCGTGCTTCAGGAACACTGACATCACCACCTTGAGCACACAGGAAGTGCATTCAGAGGAGGAAATGCCTTTCCTGCAACAGCCTCCACCTTTTTGCCAAGTACAGAGAGACAAGAGGGCCCGTGCCTGGCCTTTCCACATCTGCCACAGCCCATGAAGTGAAACTTGGATTACTGAAGCAAACTGTAAAACAAATGGGCTGCTCTGTCCATCTCCTTTATTTGTGGCTCTGCATTATAATGATTACAGGTTGACTTCCATGAACTGTACAAGCAGTAAAAGGTGGGCAGCTATGCTTTACAACATTGTTTCACACAAAGCAAATACAGAGAGATCCAACTGCCTAATTTTCTACTTAAAAAAAAATTCTATAGGCACAAAGCAGAAGAATGTTGGAAAAGAAAGTCAAGGAAAGAGGTATGCATAAATAAAGAAGTATTTCTTACATCAAAAATGTCCCGAGAACCACAAAGTCTGCAGAAGCTTGGTTAATCAAAGACTGCAGTACTGCTCTCATCAGTATAAAAGTGAAAGAGCTTTAGTTCTGTAATAAAAATTTATTTTATTTTGGAGAGAAGGAGGGAAAAAGGGTGGAAGAAAGGTCTAAGAGAGGGAAGGGCAAACTTTAAAACAGCAGCCAGTAGTAGGAAGGGTAGTAGGAGAGGTGAACAGGCACATTGGAACCATGGGAACATGTAAATTGACCACTGTCAAACCAGTGTAAATTTCTTGGTTTCTCATGGAAAACATTTTATCCACATATTTTCCTCCCAAACATATATCCAACACTGTCGTCAATACAGGACTTTGTTGGTAACTTTTTTAGAACAGGAAGAGTGCATTTATTCCTGCCTCCCCATTGCTGTAAGAGTTATCTAGATGATTTCAAACACTTTCTTCAGTTCTACTATAAGCTGCCAGTCAGACTTCTGCATCTCATCCCTGAACCAGTCCTTCAGAGCATCGATGGACTGACGACTGATCTGTAACACAAGACAACCGCATCAGAAATACACAGGTGTTAAAGGCAGCTTTCAGCACACTGGAAGAACGGGCAGCCTGCACACCAGGTAAACTCATTCTATGCCCACGTTTGCTACTGATCAGCTGTGCGACCCATCCCGTGTTTCCCTTCATTTCTCCTCACACCATGTCCCTTATCTGGTCTTGAGGAGCCGCAGCTGGGCAGACCATCCCACACCTTATGCAGCAAGGCCAGAACTGGAGACATCTCCTGCTTCAACCAGGGCCCACAGGACCAGCAACCCCACCCTGTCCCTATCCCAAGCCCTACTCACCCTCCATTTGTGGGCACGTGCCCCCAGCACATGTGGGGCAGGGGGTGCCCTATGACCTGGTGCCTAAAGCAGCTGGGAGGGTGGACAGCTGTGGCTTTACTTCCAACAACAGAAGATGGAGCAAGCCCAGTGCTCCATAATCAGAGCAACCGGAGGATTGCTATTTATTGTGCAGTTTCAAGCACAAGCCCTGGGGGACTGCTGAGCCCAGTCGGCAAAGAGCGAGTGTGGCATTTGGCCCTCTCAGGCACTCTGAGCTGCAAGGTCTTTCCAGCCACAGCCCCTCATTCCTCTGGGCCTCTGCAGGGGCACCACTACAGACCTCAAACCACGGCTCCAGAGCCCTCAGCTGCACAATGCCACACACACCCCCTCCCAAGTGAATGTCAGTCTGTGACAGAAGGCTCCTCCCATGATTTTCAGTAAATGCAACATTTCCACTTCAAGCAAGCTGCCTCCCCGTCCTAAGCCCTCTCCAAAAATGCAGATTGCTCTTACCTTGCTGACAAGGATATCTGTTGCTTCGAAATGTCGTCCATACATTTTAGGCGATTCCCCAGGAATAGGTTCTATTTTAACACACACTTCTTGGCCTTTCTTCGCAACATCCACTGGTTTGTGGTTTATTTCAATACTTGTAACTATTCCAATTTCAACAAACTGTAACACAATGAAAGCAGGTGTAACATATCCACCAAATCTCTGTGCACACACCCTTCTCTAAACTCCTGTTTGTAGGCACAGACTTGCTGCAGAAAGTGCAGCACTGGTAGAGCTGCTGCCTATGTTTGGGCAAGCAACACACAGAGCATAGCAAGTGCTCCATCCTGAAAAGGGCAGGGACGCCACCCTCCCACAGCTCATCTGGGATATCAACTGGTTATCCGTTAAGATGTCAGGAGTTGGTTATTCCCTCTTTTAGCCACCAGGCATGACAATTTTGCCCGTTACTCAATACCACAGCACAGAGCTGGCAGCGGGGAAGGAGAGCAGTTGACTGGCAGGTGCCCTCCATCCACACTTCCTGTGCCCCACTGCAGGAGTCAACTCTTCTGGCAGAGAGCAGTGAGATATTTGAGCACCAGAAGAAAGACTTGATCTACAAGTCTGAACCTCATCTGCTACCAGAGATCTGTGCACTGAGGAAAGGCATGCAAGCACTCCACCGTGCATCACCCCAGGAACTACCAGCTGGATCAAACATGCAGTAGGAAGAGGCTCTTACTTACATTTTTGCTAGGTACACACATGGGAGTCCCCTGCTTCACCTGGCCGGCCTCCACCACAACTCCCATCACTATTGGGTCACGAGAGTTGAAAATGAACTGAGGGAGTATTTTCAACTTGCATGGAAACACTGCTATATGCCTGGAAGATGACAAGAAAAGGCACTTTGAAAGATACATACGCTGTTCCAGTGTAACCTTAAAGTTCTGCCTTCTCCCACACTTCTTGGGCATTCATTCTAGGAGTGTTACTTGGAGAAAAATCAAGCAGGAAAAAACCTCTCTTCCAATCTTGCTAATTCTAGTCAATACCTGACCTTCAAGAACGACAGGGAACAGTAATCATGCATGCCTAGCATGGATTTTAATTGGACAGGCTTGAGCGCTCAACTTAGACCAAGACCAAAGGAGTAGTAATTTTACAGGGTAATTAGAGCCTCACAAGAACACAGGAATAGAAATATTGCTACCTCAACTCCAAAATGTTAAGATTTTTGTTTGCCAAATGAACGAATACATTTAAATGCTGAGCTAAACAAACTCCAGTTGGGATCAAGATGAAATGAAATACATTTTCATTTATTTTGAGTGTCCTTATTCTACTGAAGACCACCCAATGACACATGATTCCAAAAATTAATTTTGGGTCCCTATAAATCCTTAAATGATTACATATTCATGTTACTGCAGTCAGAATTAAGCCCTCTACACTGGAATTGCACGAATATGAAACAACAGAATCCAAATTCCTTTAATTTTGTTTTTTTAACTCTGCAAGACTAACCCATCTGTCACAAACTAGGAAGAGAAGCCAAGTATAGAAAGCAAACCTTAATAAAAACACTCCATATTACACAACAGTTCTAACTGAATCTTGTATATCCTGCACAGCTTTCACAGCTCTCAGCCTACTAGGCATAATACAGATCTAAACAATTAGACTAGAGCACTGAATTCTTGAAAACTATCAATTTATTGTCCTGCCATCTTCTTCCTCTCCTCCCTTTCCATCAGAACTACATGCTCCATGCTAAGTAATAATAAGAAAATGAGTAGTTAAATACAGCTCAATTTATACTAAAATAAGAGAGACGCTGATTTGGGAAGCATCCAGAATAAAATTGCTCATACTTACTTGAATTCCTCTTGCTTCTGTTTTTTGTAGTCTTGTCTATATTTTGTGAAGGCATCAAATAAGTGATAAATTATTTCAGCACTAAAAATACGAACACCTAAGCTGTCGGCCATCTCCTGTGCGTCACGTTCAATCCTCACATCGAATGCCAGAATGACGGCGTACCTGG
Organism: Dryoscopus gambensis; assembly: GCA_013389985.1. Taxonomy (NCBI): domain Eukaryota; kingdom Metazoa; phylum Chordata; class Aves; order Passeriformes; family Malaconotidae; genus Dryoscopus; species Dryoscopus gambensis. Next base: position 16,080 of record WEIT01004931.1, read on the forward strand.
AGGGAACAGAGCCCAGCAGTTCACCAGACACACCCCAAACCCAGAGCTCCGGCTGGCCCTTCCTGCGACACCACCGCACATTGACCAACGGAGCGAAGCAGAGGTACTTACTGTGGGTCATGCTCCAACATAACTGATGCCTTCATAACATCTTTTTTATGGACAGGACCTATATTAATTCCTGAATACTGTTGAAGAAAGCCACAAAAATCAAGTCACTAATCTCTCTGAGTCAAAATGAAACAGTTACTGACTTGAACATAGAATCAATGGCATCAGATAAAGCACTGGAGTACTTACTGGCACTTCTGATGTTTTAAGAAATTCAAGTAATGCCTCCAAAGAGCCTAAAGTGGAAGCCTGGACATAAACACCTTTCTCTTCTAATTTGATTGCATTCAGTGTTTGCTTCAGTTCATGTATTAGTTCATCCTTTAAAAAGNTCTTGCTATTTGTGCCTCAGGGTACAAAATCTTCCTGTTCATAAGCTGCTGAAATTATGCAACAGCCACGGTGATAGGTCCCACCTGACAGTCCTACAGTGTAAGTCACACACAGCCTATGAGACTCATGACTATTTCTGGCATTAGAAAAGCCTGAGCTGAACTAGACCTGAGGATTTTGCTGGAAGGTGATCATATAAAACTGGGCAGATGCCCATCTTCGGAGCTGGTAACATTTCTCTGCAGACTACACATCACTTTCCCCAGCACTGCAAGTTTCTGCTGGCAAGGCTACACAAACGCATGGCCCACACTGTGTGGCAACACCTTTGGCTGCCTGAGGATCAATGACAAAAGCTGACACCTAAAACCATGATCTGGAAAGGATCCCGAACACTCTTTAGGCCTGGATACAAAACAGGATTCAAGAGCAGCAAAGCCATTTTGTTGCTTTTAGAGAAGTGAAAACCCCACATTTTTTCAGAGCCCACGCCCTTTAACCCCAAAGTTAGCTTCTTTCTCTGGCAGAAGAATGGGTTTTGCCACTGACTTTTAGATACCATATATCTACTACCAGTAGTACACTTTAAATAAATACTCGTATTTATTTAATAGGTCTGTATTTGGACATCTCAAAAGTTTGACCTCCCTTCAGAGGCACAAATAAGTAGACAGAAGACTAAAGGAAGACTATGATTAGAAGTTACTTAGTAACATGTGAGTTTCCTTTCTAAACTAACTTCTTGCCTTTGGAAAACACAAAGCAGTTTTGGGTTTAAGATAGCTATATCCTTTCCTCTGCCATTTTTAACATGAAAGTCACAAAAGAAATTTATTACAGAAGTCTTAAATTAGCTTCACAATTAGGAGAGTTTGCAGAACTCCACTAGTAGATATGTACGTAATATAATTTGATTAGAATATATCCATAAATTATTACAAATACCAAATCAGTAATTAACAGAGTCAAACTACACCATGATACTTGTGTTCAAACCTTATTCTAGCAGCAGAGATACCCCAGCAAAATGTCAGGGAAAAAACTAACGGTCAAGATACTAAAACCTCACACCACCAAAGATTCACATGAGCACAAAGCTAAAACATGTTACTGAAACAGTTTTTAAAACAACCGAAAATCCCAGTTATTTGCAAACTGAGCTCTCAACATTTGAGTTGCATCACCAGAGAGCTCAGGTTACCCTCAGTGTGTTGTACTTCAACATCAGCCACCTCACCTTGAGGACTGGGACTTCATCCTCTTTGTGAGCTACAAGCAATGGCAAACCAGCCAAGGTCTTTTCCAAATCTTTCCCAAGAATCTTCACGCCTTGAGCAGCAACAACCTCTTTGTGCTTTTCATACTGGTTCTGAAAAAGAGAATATACACATTAGCAAAGACTTCCATGCTGGTGCACAGCAACACAATGCAGTGCTGAGCAGCTGAAGAACACGGTGGGGAGCAGTGAAGTGCAGCAGCTCCCAGCTTTGATCAGCGATTGTCTCTGCTTTGCATTTGCATGTCTCAGTCCTCATGCTCCTCTCCCTTCAGATGCCCCCTGCACCCCTGCCAAGGTGGGCAGGGCACAGGGAAATCTTCTAAAAGAAGAGAAGGGGCCAAAAAGGAACATATCCTAGAAAAGACCAAGCAGCAATGGGCAGCTACTCTCTAATAAAACCCCACAAATTCAGCCCCATAGGCAAGTGATGCCTACAGAGGCAAGATGCCAACAGCTTAACAAAAACACTAAAGCTCAGCTGACACACAGCCCAAGGCTCTGTGCAGGAAGGGCTGCCTCACTCTCCCACCGGACGCCATCCAGCCTTCTCAAGTGCGTAACTCCATGTTCAATTTCCCAGATTCTCCCCTCATCCAGGGGAACCTCAAAGATCTCGCACTCAGGGCATGGCTCTAAGACATAACAAAAACAGTTATTTCTGAAGATCTTAAAACTGATGTTGGAAGGATTTTGTGGTTTGTTTTTTAATTTCTTTTATTTAGACATCCCATCCTTTTCTTAAAACTGCAAGGCAGCTTCCCTCCTTAGCAAGCACTTTGCTCCTGCAAACCTCTATCCTTTAGCCCTCCACCCCAAAATTTGGGTCTTATTTCAAGGATGACAATTGCACATGAGCAAGGTGAATCAAAATGTAACCTCACTGCCTGCCTCAAAAAAGCCGAACAGCTACCCTAGGTCCACTTCCCCAGCTCAAGGTTCCCAAATTACATTTGTCCTATTGCCTGTCCTATTACATTCACCTGGGTTATCTGTATGGTTTTCTTTGCCTTAAAAAAAAAAAAAATCTGTGCAGACATTATTCCTTCCCTTTTAAACAGGAAACATCAAAGCAGATATTTTCATCATCTTTGAATTGCAGGATTTAATCTTATTATATGTATTAATTTATTCACAGCCTTTTGTTTCTGTGTCTCCTCCTCATTTCATGGAAAGCCACGCATGAAGGATCTCAAATTCAGAGTCTGTCCTCAGGCTAATAAGACTAGGGCAGCAAAATTTCCAACAACCCTTAAAAACGCCAAGATTCTGCAGAAGTTGTGGTCACTGCCATTCACCAACCAGCCCTAGAAACTCGTGTGTTCACTTTTCTCAAACCTAAGTGTATATGATTTTTGTTACTAAAAAAACAATTTTAGTAATACTATGACTTTAACTCAGAAGTCACTGTAGTAGGACACTCCAATTTCCATTTAAGATGGATATCTCCCTCTCACATGTAGCCACATACTTGAATCCCTTATTAAAGCAGACACATCCTAATCCTCACTGCAAGGTAATTCCTTGACCATTTTCTTTGTCACTGCTGTGACAACACACACCCCAGTGGGAACATACAAGTACATTTTCACAAAAGACACCAGATGCGCCCTGCATTCCTGTTGAAGCCCCCTTTAGATACTGTTAATACAACCACATTCTACTACATTCTTTTTATACAGCTTGATTTTTTTTCTTGGTTCTAAATGTCAGTAGGGTAACCAGCTGCCATACCTTAACTCGTAGCTCCTTCATAGGAGGAGGTAGCAGAAGACCTCTAATCTGAGTTACAATAGGACCTTCTACCCCAGGAACAATAATGGTGTCTCCTTCTCTCAGACGTCCATTAATCAGAATAACATCTATGGTAGTGCCCATGCCTGGCAGCGCTTTAACCTGAATGAAAGGGGAAAAAAGTTACTTCCTGTTTAAGCACTTCAAACACACATTTTTTACCAGAAGGAAGGGTGCAGGGAAGGAAGAAATTTCTGTATGAATTTCAAGGAAGAGTTGCGGTATTACCTCCATGACTTGAGCTCTCAGCTCCTGACACTCAGCCAGTCTCTTGGTCAGCATGGTTTGTGTGAGCTCAACAAGAAGAGCTATCAAACTTCCCATGCCATCCCCTGTGTGAGCAGAGGTAGGTACAAGAGAAACAAAGGTGCGGGGATCCTTATTCTCATAAAACAAGGCAGCATTCAAGCCCTGGAATCAGGATTAATAGTTACATAGGGAAAAGGACACATACACATCATTATTAACAGTAACATTCAACCCCAGTCAAATATCATTGCATTTTTTAAATCCCAATTTAAAAAACCAACACTGTTACTGACAGCATGCTATGGAACATGAAGCCTCAATCCACACTTGGAAGCAGCGTGGGATAACTCTACAAAGCTAGTTACCCCTTCTAGCTTCTAGACAGCATTGTATGTCACCAACAGAGGAAGTTCCCAGAACTGATGTGATTCATACCCTGCCAGCATCCAAGAGAAAAAGAGACAGATGGGATTCTCTCAGGCTGTTCCCAAAGAGAAAAAGAACAGTGACAGAAAACCTCATCTGCTATTCATGACTCCACTGACCATGCACAGCAATTAGCTATTTTTCTCCAAACCAGCACTAAGGATGGAGCAGTTAAAATTATGTAAAATGTAAAAACAGCGAAGCTTGGTTTATGAGACATTAACACCAATGTGTCAGAAGAGATGCAACAGTTTTCTTGATATTCCAAGTTGTTTTGAGGAAAGGGGAAAAAAACCAAAAAACCCCCACAAATGCAAAACAAACCATACCACTTACCCACCCCCCTTTACTATCACTTTTGTTAAGCAAAGAACCTTGAATATTCCAACTCACCTGTTTCGCAAATTCCACTATGATAGCTTTTGCACGTTCTTCAAATTCATCCTTCGTATTTTTCTTCTGCTTCTTTAAGGTGACAGCTACATCTGTATCTGGACTTTTTTTCCAGTCATATAACCTATCAATCTTGAAAACACATCAGTACGTCATCTTATGCACCTTACTAAAGGTATGTTTATGCTTATGCCACATCAGTGAGAAATACTTTATCAGTGAACATAGCCAGCCATCTATCCGCTCCAGTAATCAAATTAAATTGTTTTTATTTGCTTTAGCTGTTATATTTAGCCCTGTTTGTGTCAGGTAATATTACAGGATAGCAATATTCAGATTTTAAAAATTCAAGCTGTAGTAATCTAGGTTCATATGGAAGAAGTTTATATGCATAAATTATATCAAGGTTAAAATAAAACATTCAGAAGAGACCTGTTTATAGATTCACATACACACAAAAAAATCCCAAAACCACAGAGGTTTTGTGGTCTTTCTTGAAAAGAGACTACACTACCTTTACAAAGAATTTTTTAAATTTACTGGTAAATACGGACCCTTTCCCATGTTGCTACAGAGGAGGGACCAGAGTGAGGCTGTTCAAAAGACACAACTGTATTTCAGAAACACTTCCCCAAGACAGCTGCCAGAGCAGGACAGACTTAACCAAAAAAACTATTTGCTGTACAAATCAAAACTACATCTTAAGAAAATTGATTATAACCTGGTCAAATAATACAACTATAAGTTAAAATGCAAGAGCTCTTAGGTATTTAATTTCAGGCTCACTGTAGGCGTTTGACAGCAATGAAAGACAGTTGGGTCTTCGGGTCTGACCAAGACAGAACTCTCTACTACTCTGCCATAAGGCCTGGCCACCTCTCCATCCAAGAGGTTGTTTGGGTTCTTTCAAAAAGTAGCTGGTTTTGGCAATGAGATAATAGCCCCCTCAGTTCCAACCACCTTCAATCTTAATGCTCCTTTCATTTTTTGAAGTATATTGCAGTTTTTACACTGCAAACAAATAGCCATCTGACAGCTCTCTGTCAGCATGTCAGATGGCTTCCAAAGTCATTGGATAGGAGTAATTTCCATAGAAATATATTATATAATTCATCAAGTCATCACAAACAGGCAGCATAATTTCTCATGCACGGGATTTCTAAAAATAGGGATGAAAATAACTGGCTAATTTTCCATCTAATATTGCAAAGCCCAAAACACTTCCCACCAGTGATCAACACTGCTCCATGGGCTTAAAGTCAGCTTGTCTTCAAATCAAACTAACCAGTATTTGTGGCTAAAATAAAGTATGACTTGTCAACGTGAAGCTTGTGTTGGAATTTTATCAGAAAATGCACACAAATCCATATAAGTAGGCACAAGGGGGGAAAACCCCACAACTGAAGTACAACTTCCAGAAGTGTGAATTATATACAAAAGTTACATAAGGCAACAAAATTTACCAGTAAGGACTCCAAGAAGAACTGATTGCTCCACGGAGCTCCTAT
>WEIT01004934.1:703-27592 GCA_013389985.1 Dryoscopus gambensis
GATGTCCTGCCATTTCTTATGACTCAAACTGTATTTTATTTCCTTGGGTTTAGATCTTAAACTTTCCTTGATTTATATGGCTCATCTGATGGTACATTGTGAAGTCCCTGAATGACTGCCTGGAAACTATTTCTTTCAGAAAAAATACAGATTATGAAACATTTAAGACCATGTCCAGACTTCCCAATGTATTTCCATCAACCCAGTGGTGTGGAAATGCATTCATCCTCAGAAATGGTTTTTGGAATTTTTCACTACATTTCACAGATACATTTGAAGTCATATACTAGAGATAGTGTGCAAGGTTATATGTTTCAGGCACCACAAAGTCAATTGAATTGACCAGTCTGAAAATCTTTGAAGCTCATCTAGGTATTTAAAAACCTGACAATTAACCAAGTTCTTTCACCTCAAGTGCAACCTTATTTTCCATTGTAGATGCACTTGTACTTTTGCTTGCTGTTTTCTGTGGAATATGCTAACAGCTTTTTGCTTGTTCAGTAAACTGGAACTTAAGCTTGAGTTATTTGGCCCATTTTGTCGTGTATGACTCCTCTTATATTGTGAACCACATTCTGTTCATGGTCTGTATTTATAAAAAAAGGTTTTATTCTGCATTTACATTGGTATGAAGAGATTGAATTAATCAATTAGCATGTTAAATCACTTAATATCTACAGTTACACAGATCTGTTAAAAAAGAATGTTATTTTTACTGGGGAAGTGGGGAGAACAGTAAATAAATTACACTGCTGCTATAATAACTGTCTTGATTTGTTTTGTTGTTGTTTAGCGTCCTTCAGAACCATGTCATTTGAGCAGTACTGCTAGTAAGAAATCAATCTGCTCAGACAATTACCAAAATAGGGCAGTCCTGTAAGATATGTTGTGTTGGTAGTCATAAATAGAATGAAACACTGTCTCTAAGGGCAATAAAACACTGCCACAAAAAGCCTGGCAATTATGTTTTCCTGCAATTTCAGTTGATAAAACCACCTCAACAGGTATTAAACTTCAGAATGAGCAAAGTAATTTGAGCAAGGGAGATGAAATCAACAGCATTTAGTAGATTACGAGGTCATGTAGGGATAGTATTAATTTTAGGTAAGGTCTGCTGTCACACAGAGTATCAGCCAGTGTAGGTTTGCTTAGGTGAAATGTGAATGCTCTTGTTCAACATGACGAAATTTTTATTAAAAAAGGTGAACCGGGTAAATCGCTAGCTCAAACTGTCAAGCTTCCATAAATGCATCCCTACGTGTGATCCTAGACTCTATGCTAGTAATAAAGTTTGACTTTTAGGATAGGTGATCTTTTAATTTTAGGTGTTTGCATTATGATTGAAGTGATGGGTTTCTTTCTATAACCAAAATAAATGCTGTAGAAACATACTAGGGCAGGAATCTGGGAGATAAGTTGTGGACTATTTCTTAGCTGCCTGTACCCTCCTAGGTGGGTCTGCAAAGCATTTTTCCTCAAAACTTGGCATTTTCAGTATCAAGCTTCCCTGCAAATTTTCAGCTTATCAAGATGCACATACTAATTCTCAATACGTTCAAACTCCCCTGAACTTAGAGGAGTAGTGTACCTGCATGATATTTATTCCCCTTATCTCTGAGGAAGGATCAGGCAGCTTCACCTATATTCCTGTAGTCCTTTAGGACATTAATTTAGGACAGAATGTATTATGGCTGTTTCAGTGTAATTTCCCACTTTCCTGGACAGTTATGATACTTTATCCATGGTCGTTCCCAAAGATGAAATCCATCAGAAAGTAGTAGTTATGAAATACGTGGAGAGGGAAGTTCTAGCCAGCACTTTTTCCACCAGTAAGTATTCACAAACATTAGATTTTTGCAGAATGTCCTAGAAGCACTGATAGATTTGATATATAGGTATTTCACAAAATAGCTGGATATTAAAACCTTTAAGCCACAAGTCAGAACTTCGCCAATGACCACATCAAATGAGGAGGATTTAGTGCTAAAAGTGGGATTAAATGTTAAGACTTGGAGCAGAACAAAGAACAGATAGTTTAAAAGAGCTAATCAGAAGAGAAAGAAGTGTTCAGAGGAAAGATGGACCAATTAGAAGAATAAGGACTTTTAATTCTTTCATTTTCATAAATAGTGGTAAGTGTAAGATATGTCCTAGTGCAAAAGCACACACATATATAACATAATTTACTCCAACCACTTCCAGGATCTCTCTTATTTTAATTTTGCTGCTTCATTTCAGCTCTAGCCAGCATTCTTCTAGGTCTATGGACATTTTATCCATTCATATCCTTCACGTCCACTCACTACCGTCTCCTCTAGTTTATAAACAGATTTTTTGCAGTTATCTTTCTGTCTTTGTCTTTCCAAATGTCCATCCACCCATCCATCTCACTCCTTCTAAATGCCTTTTTTGTCTCTCCTCTCCTCCCATTTTTCCACTACTTCCCATGTGACTACTTTTGGTGATATCTTTCTCAGTTTCCATCTTTCCCTGCTGCTTTTTTACCTTGCCACTGCAGTTTTTGCCCTGCAGTTGTCTATCCCTCCTGTAGCAAATGGAAAATCAGAGTGATGAAGAAATGTTGTAGCATTTCTTTTATTCCTCTCCAGGAACAGTCTAATTTCCCCACCTGATTCTCGGCATGACCCCTTAAGCAGTGGCATCAGCAGAGCTGAGGGGTTGGAATTGTGATGCAAAGGCTTCGACTTTGTGATTGTCAGTGTTACCTTGCAGCTGGAAGTTTTTTTCTCCACCACCCCTACCTTCCAGAGCTGGCCTCTCTGACACACGGAAGATGTCACTGCAGGTTTTTCTGTTGCTTTTAGTAGCAGTAGAGTACAGACCCTTTTAAACAGAGGCTAGACATGTCTAACTCTCTAGCTAACTTGATGATCCATCCAGCCAGATCAGTGCACTATTATCCCAGGCAAGGCTTTTAAAAACAGAGTTGGATAATGTGTCTCTATTTAGACATTTCATTACAATGATTTTTTCTTTTTAACCACCTCTCTATTTTACATTCACATGTCTTTCCAACAGGAAGCTATTTCTGATGCACACCCTAGAAGCTCTCTCAATAGCATTTCCCTTGTGTCTACAATTAATCCACTCCTTGCTTTCTCATTCCTTGTGTTTGTAGATATAGAATCAAGTCTATTTCTTTGTCCTGCTAAAACTCAACCTTAACAGATAATGCTCAAAAATGAGCAGAAGTACCACCCTGTCAACACAACTTTTTCTTGAAAGACAGGTACATACCAGAGTGCATTCAAAGGAATCGTACTGAAACATCAGACACTAGAAATAAAGTATTTCCTACTTTGAATACAAACTTTACCTTCATTGCTGTTTTACTTAGAACAGTAAAATAAAAGGATCAAGCACATAATGCTGAACTACTGAAAAGGGATAGGAATGAGAATGAACATCTTGGTGTTCATTCAACAGTGATGTCTCCAGAAGAAGGAAATTCAGTGTAGTCCATGCACATTTGGATGCATGCCCTGAGAAACCAAAGCAGAGTCTGTCTAAGAGAACAAAACAAGAGCATAACTAAGTGCAGTTATTGAAGTGCTGCAGTATTCCACTGATTTATGTAATCCTGATACTAAGTAATTCACTGCAGATTTCCTTAATCTTGCATTTAGGATTAAACTATGTAATAACCATTTCCAGTAAAAATTAGAAGTTCACTAAATCTGATCTACTGCACAGTTTGCTTGATGCTTTAAGAGATTTACAAAAAAAAAAACCTTATGAGCTCACAGCTGTGAATATAGCACCCATTTTAGCATGATGGTCTTTCAGTAGTAAGTCTTTTTTAGAGATTGCTATAATGTTTTGTAATCATCATAGATTATAGAAGTACAGAAAAGCCCATGGAATAATACGTTTGATGTTTATGCCTCCTCCCTCTTCGACCTCCTCCATTTCATAGCAGGCTGCATGGGAATGTGACATAAGTTTTAAAGAATCATGCTGCTGTGTGAAGCCAGTTAAAAACCAGTAGAGGTGCAGCTAGAAGGATAACTAGGTATGATCAAACAGTCGAGGCATGTCTCGTCAGGTGATGAAAAATGGGAGGTTGCATGATTAAATAGTACAGGCTGAACTTGGCCCTCTTGGCTTCTCTGTATGTCTTCCTACTCTCCAAGGCCATACATAATCAACTTGCATCCAAAGGAAGCCTACTACTTTCCAGCTTCTCCACAGACTGAACACACCCAAACAATGTGTATTTTTGGAGAATCGCTCTTTGTTTCATAGAGAATGATGCTAGAAAGGGTCTCAAGATATCTTTTCTTCTAAAATATCTTTTGAGACTAGAGAAAGATAATGCATTTTAGTTTAAACAGGAGACTTCAATCTTGGGTAAAGCATGGATTTTTTTTTTTTTCCCCTTCCTTGTAGGCATCCTCTTCCTTCAACATCTTCCTGTGAGTATAATTTCATTTCAGAGTGTGCATACATATTTATAGTAATAGCAATTTCCAGTGTGCTTTCTTGGTTTCAACTGATTTTGAGATGGTGTTGGTTTTCCAAGAACAGCAAGTTTGAGTACCTCAGGTGTTGGCAGCTTTGAGAAATTGGGGCTTTTTGGTGCTTTTTCTTTTTTTAGCAGTGGTAGTACCAGTCATTTTATGTGGCTTTGATGGACTCTAAGGGCAAATGTAAATATGCTGTCAAAGCACTGTAATCACAGATTTAATGGCCACCTGTGAAAACCTACATAAATAAAAAATCTGCTACTTGATAAAAGTTTCGCTAGCCCAGATGACAAATCTTTTTCATGCCCTTCATCTTCAAGAACCCAATGCAGTGTCTGGAGACTTGTGTCACATACCTCTGGCATCCCCAGATGTGTCTCAAGCCTGTGTTGGCCGGGTGAAAAGTCCTCAGCAAGTCGTGGCCTTCGGGACCTCCTCCAGGCTCACAGGGCTGTATCTCACTTCCTCCCCCTGCTCTGCCAGGCATCTCACTACCAACATCCAGTACAACTCCAAAAGTGTCCTGTACTGATCTCCTCCTGTAACAATTTCTCTGTGCTGGTGGTACATTCTGTGTCAGCTGCAACCTGTGTAACAAAATGAGAGACTGAAGAAAGCAAGATGGTATGTTCCCAGCCCAGGCAGGAAGCCTGTTGCTGTCTATTCCTTGTCCTCTTTTTCTTGCTTCTCCTTGTTTATCTTTCCTCCTTCTCACAGCCTTGCAGCGCTGCTGCATGGCAGTGACACAGCTGGCCAGATAAAAGGAGTATTACCTGCACCACTTGCTCAATTTTTTTTGTGGGGAATGGCTTCTAAGTGACCTACCTCATAAGTTTCTTTGCCTTCTTCACTTTAATAAATAATTTTTGTGATAGTTGCTGCACATTATTTGTAATTAATCTGTTTGGTAGCACTGAATATTATTTTTAATCTAAACAAGGTTGCTCAAAGCACTTAAAAGCGTTCCTGTGGCAAGTCATCATAACTATAGGTTTTGCATACCTAATATTAAAGAAACTTAGTTTTTGTAAAATGGATTTTCCAAATACATATATAACTCCATAGTTAATAATAAACGCAAAGGATTTAAAATGCAAATAAAAAGAAGCCAAAATAATGAACTTGGAATCAAATAGGACCAGAAGGTCATTTGACCTGGTGACACGTGTTTAACAGTTAAGGTGTTCTGGGCCATTTAGAGATCTGCTGACCCCTGGCAGTTGAGAAAAAGACTGGGTTGAACAGCCCCTAATAAGTGTGACTACATTGTTTGATATGGTGCTATGATGAGTCTGTCATTTGGGTTTACCAGCTGGAACCACTCCACAAAACTGTTGCTGTTTCTCTGATCTGAGTGATCAACTTGGCAGGTGAACTGAATATCATTAATATTTCTTGTCATCAACATTAAGGATCATCACCAATAGGGGAGTTGTAGAACTCACTTTATGCTTGGTCTGATAAGTTTTCCTGACAGTTTTGGAAGGTTAATTCAGGCCTGTAGCTGCAGTGGATGAAGCAGAGCTGGAAATGAGCCTTCTCTCTCTGAAGCAACTCCTCTATTGGGTTGACTTGTTATCTCTGCCAGCAGGTGGTGGTTGTCTCTGGTGTAACACAACTTTTACAGCTGAACCATTGACCACAGAATGCATCCCAAAACCAGCTGTGGTTTCCCCAGCAAAGGGATGGCAGAAGTGGTAATTTTCATTTGTAGAGCATATAAGTGTAAATAGCTGGAATAGCATTTGTTTCTTCAATAGACTGAATCCTGGTTTCTTAAAGAGACACAGTGAATACTCTGCTCATGTCAAGTATTACATTCTTATAATCTAAATGTAGCTGTGATGTTGCAGGTGTCTGTAGTTAGAGTTCTTCTTGGCTCCATCTGTGAGATGGAATGCATTATTTGAATCTTGGAATCTTTCCTCTTGCCTCAGGGGTTTAAAATACAAGATTTGTCTTACATTAACCTAATCAGAATGAAATATCTTGAGTACCCCCAATCATATTGCATCAAGAATATGTACACAGGCAGAAGGGCGATGTAGGGTGAGCCATCGGCTATTTCATGTTTATAAAGCAATAACAAGCTGTTGCTTCCTGACAGTGAAAGAGGGCTTGGTTTCCCTGTTTTTACTGCAACCATGCAGTTCTGTTAAGCTCACTGCTGGGAGTGCAGGTAGGAAAGCACAGAGATCCCACCATGAAGGAGAACATGCATCACACTAGGCAGTGGCAACAAAATTCCCTTCTCCTTCCCAGCTGTGAGCATATGAGGTCAACTCAGATTCAGATCTGTCACAAATTGGCGTAATTGGTAGTTTTAACAAGTGCTGTGTACAGCATTGTCAGCAGTGGTGCTCAATGCCAGCAAATATCACCTAGCTTGTTTTCATGTATATATCTGCAGGAATATATCCCCAGAGGCAGACGGTGTGCTACAGCCCTTGTCCAAGCAGCAGAATTTGGTTAAATTGATTTTTTGGGCACAGCAGCATTACACCGTCTTTCATTGGCATCCTTCTCAGGTGTACACAGTGGTAGATGTAGCTGAATTTTGCACTGTGCAGCAATATATACGTTCAAAGCATTAGTGGGCAAATGCTTACCTGGTATAAATTGATGTGGCTTCATTAACTTCAGTGAAACCATGCTGATTTAGAGCCACAGAGGAGCTGGCTCTGTGAAGCAGTCAAATTTATAAAGGACTGCATAATCTACTAGAAAGTCAAGTTAGGCCAACCTCTGTGCTATGACATTTCCTCTGAAATTCACTTTAATAAGGTAACATTTTCTTCCAGTTTCATAAATGCAAATCAGCTGAACTGCACTTCACATACTTTCTCATTTAATTAGAAACTCTTAGTCCAACTATATTGCAAATGCAGGTGAAAGTGAATTATTCTAACAATTTCTCATTTTAATTATCTTGATTAACTTTTTCTTCTTTGCAGTTTTATTATATTTCATTTCAGAAATGTCCTTTATTTTAAGACAATAAACTTTTATTTAGCAAGCTGGGGAAACTAGAGGATATGATGCGAAGAGGATTTCACTCATTAGGCATTAATGTTACTAATATTCTACTACTAATTATTCATTAAGTTGATTGTCTTAGCAGAAAAGTAAGCTTGGCTTTTCTTGTGGATCACCACATTTTTTTTTGCATACGGCACAAAAGAAGGTAGAAAGTTAACGATGAAATACTTCAGAGGACATAACACACTTAATGAATTTCTCCTATTTAAGAGTTCCCATTTGATTTTTAGCTAGAAAACTCCAGATATGTCCTTTTATATACTTTTAGAGGTAGTGGTATCTATTCCTTCATAGTTTCTTTGTTTCTGAGAAAAGAAAGGTATGTACAAGAGGAGGAAAAGGTCACCAAAAATACATGCAGTCTCCCTTTCCAGCCTCCTGAAAATCCTACTATAAACAGAATTACTACTAAAGAGGGAAAAAAAAAACCAAAAAAAACAACAACCAAAAACGAAACAAAAAAAACCCACACACACACAAAAAAACCAAACCAAAACCAAAACAAACAAAAAAACCCCCCACAAACAAAAAAAACCCCAAAAAACCAAAAAAAACCACAAACCCACAAGAAAACCCAAACAAAACAAAAACCCAACAAAAAAACCCTGGAGGGATGTTACTGTGTCCACTAAGGATTTTGTTGCTGTGTATTTTACAGGGGAATTAGTGTGCCTTTCTCTTCCCAGTAAGTTCACACATTTTGAATTTCAAAGACAGCTTCAAGAATGGAGCATGGGAAAGAAGACTAAATCTGAAGTCAGCCTCTTTATGTAATCCAGGAGGAAAGTTAAGGGATGACTTGATTATGGAACCTGCAAAATCTCTAGTTACTAAAATGCCTGATGCAGCATGCATGTGGAATTCAGGTCTCTATATCTAAGCCTGCACTCCTGTAAACCCTCTTTTTACCTGCTGTAGGGCCTGGAGATGCCTGTATTTCACAGATACTTTCCCTGTTTGGTTTCTAAGATCTCCTTGGGACTGCAGGTCAGAATTGGCCCTCTCTTGGCAAGAGAATGGTGCCAGGCCAATGTGTCTTGGCCTGACTACCATCCTTGACATCTGATCCCCTCCCTGTCTGTGCCCCAGAGGTACCACTGGGGAGAGCCATAAGAACGATGGACGGAAGCACTCAGCATAGGGCTCAGTGTTAAATGCAGGGAGGTTCATGTTAGTGTAGCTTCCTACTAAGTTGTGCACTTGCCTGCGAAGTGCAGGACTGAAGTTCATTGTGATTTCATTTCCTAGAACAGTGACATAATTATAAGACTATCTTCAGACATTTCTGATGACGGGAAGCACTTTTTGCCTGGTTTCTGAAACTGTGCCACTCTGAAGGAAACAATTCAAGAATTGAGAGGCTAGGGAGTGAGAAAACAAAATGGAATACAGGTATCCAAATATACTTTGGGCACATGTTTTAAATATGAAAATGTTGCTGTGAATGTGAACTTACTCTGTTCTCTGCTCCATGGATGGATTTAAGCTTGAGTTTTCAGATTCCCATGTGAGCACTCTGTCAGTGAGCTGATTTAAAAGCCAGCCATCACCACCCTTGCGTTCATTTTAGAAGGCTGAATCCTCCATAGCTCTTCCATAGAAAAGACACTGACTTTTACCTTTAGGGGGATGATGCTATCCTGATAAGCATAGTGGGGTTACAAGTCCTCAAAAGCCAGAGGTGACTAATTCCCAGCTGTCAGAGATGCAGATGTGGCTCTGTACTAGATATTTCCTCCTGACTAGCCTTCTACTGCATACCAACAGTATGCATCCTTCTGGAATAAGAGACTAGCCCTATCTATTGTGTAGGGAAGCTAATGCATTTTACTCCCAGTTATGGATTTCACTCTGAGAAGGATTAAGTTTAGCAACCTTTTTGTAGTTTGACCCACAAGAAAAAGTTCTCTGGAAGATAAGCCAAAGACTGAAATCTGAAATTAGTCAACATCAGTAACAAATAATGGCACAGCTGTTTCTGTTAGAGCATGTAACTGCTGGAACAATTTGGGATGCTGTAGTAGGATGTCTGTGATAAAAGCTCTTTAATCACTGGGAGCCTTCCTATGTGATCTGAGACAATCGCTGTGAGTGACAAATTCTTGGCCTCTGATAAAACCTCATATCAAAACTGCTATGGATGTGTTTATTGGTTTCTGCACAATTTTCTGCAGTCAGGCTTTTGAAATTGAGGTTCCTAGCCCTCAACAGACAAAGGGTGAATCAGAATTGTATTCTCACAAAGTGTTTTGTAAGGTCATATTCATGTGACGCTGTTTAATGTGTCAGGGAAACAGCTGAAATCAAATAACAAAGACTGCATTCTACTCTTTGAATATGCTTTCTCGTTCTGTAGTGCTGGACTCTTTTACAACTTGAGACCTGTTGCCTGAGCTACAATAAAAGGTTGGATAATCTGGCAAAAAAAAAAATCAAAATTCTAATCTAGCTACGGCGGGTGTGCATCAAGAGAGACTCTTGTCCCACTCTCGCAACAAGGCATGTCTCACTCTCGAGATTTCATCTCACTCTTGAGATGGTCAAGATGCAGAAGGAGAGCCTTAGTCTGTCTTAGAGGAATATCTTTCTGAGGGTCGTTTTAGAAGATCAGGAGAGACTTTAGAAAACTATCTGGATGAAAAAAAGGGGTGTTTGGCGCAGTTTAAGACTGAAAAAGAGATGCACAAGTATTCATAGAGGAAGAGTGTTTTTTCAGTAGCTGATGTTTGCCATCACTTCTAGCTTTGACTCAGTGTGACTTTGTCCACAATGCCAAGGTTCCTGTGCGCGTCTAAAATCAAAATTTTGGAAAACACTTTAAATTAATTTTTTACTTTTATAAAACAAGGTAAACTGAAAATTTGATAATAAATAAAACTTTTACTTTGCCACATGATTTTCAAACAGTGAAAATTAAATTTGCTTTTAAAAAAAAATCTTTCAACCCTTCTGAACACCCAATGCTTTCAAAACCTTGCCACAGATTGGCATGCTTCTTTCTCAAATTGACTTATTTCATCAGTCTTTTACCTTTTCTCCCAGTTTCTGCTACTTGCTACTGTTGGAAACAGTCCCAGGCTCCTAGTTAGTCTTTTCTTCGGTCTCTGTGAGACTATTTTTTTCCCAGCTGCTGTTGAAAGTAATGCACACAAGGTCATTCAATGTTCCAAATGCCTGGCTGACCATAGGAAAGGTACAAGGAATCAATCTGGTACATAGTCTCTGTTATTTGAATAAGGATTTATTGAGTAAAATAAGTTTCCACAGTGACAATATTTTTGTGTTAGTAGCCTATCAATATCCACTTCAACCCAAAGCTCATAAGACAAGTTTGAGTTGAGCAGTAGAATCCATGATGACAGGCAGTCTTCTGTTGTGTTTCTATAAAACTTCACACTTTCAAACAAAAGAGTCTTGAGACCATGAATTATAAATACAGATGAAGCAGAAATAAGATTTCAAAGGGATAGTAATACAAGGAATACTGAAAATTAGATAAACTAATGTACACTCATGTGAGCAAAAATAATTCTCTACTGAAAATTCTTTTACTCCTGTCTTAGAATAGTTTAGCTGCAGAAATTAAATCTTTTAAGGAAAACTTGGCTTCCATTACAACTGAAGGTGGTAGGAAATTTTTTAAGAGGTTCTTGTAGGGCATAGCCCTCACCCCCTTAGGAGCTGTGAGCATGACTGGCCCTGGCCTCTGAGGAGGTGGTCCAAAAGCATCTATTGTTGTCCCCTATGTGTCCCATGTTGCTTTTGTCTTTGATGTCAAATAATGCATATCTGAAAGAGCTTTTTTTAAAAAAAGAACTGGCCTTGGTTTCTGTGGAAGGATGGAGAGAACAGGTAACAGTCCTATTGTCTTGGTTTGAAAAGACATGTGTCAGCTTAAGGAACCTCCCTTGAAATGGCAAATGTAAACCCTCTCCTTCCGAATTGTTAGAATTTTGAAATTAAGGGGCTCTCAGGCAAAGATATGGGAATAGTAATAACAGTTCTTTACTAGGAAAATTTTAAAACAAACAAACAAACGAACAAACGCAAGAGTACAAAACAAAATAAAACAATCCACTGACAGAGTCAGAAAAAAAAAACAACCTGACAACCTGTTGTCACAGGCTGTTGATAGCAGTCCGATTAAACAGTGGCTGCAGTCCTCCTGAATTGGCAGATGTAATTCTGTTGAAGCAGTGATCCTGTTGAAGGGTGTAGTTTTCCTCTGGGAATCCAGTAGAGGAGAAAGCTGCTCCCTCGGGGATCCAGTGGAAGCGAAAGCTGTTCCTCTGGAAGAGAGCTCNACCTGTTGTCACAGGCTGTTGATAGCAGTCCGATTAAACAGTGGCTGCAGTCCTCCTGAATTGGCAGATGTAATTCTGTTGAAGCAGTGATCCTGTTGAAGGGTGTAGTTTTCCTCTGGGAATCCAGTAGAGGAGAAAGCTGCTCCCTCGGGGATCCAGTGGAAGCGAAAGCTGTTCCTCTGGAAGAGAGCTCTGTCCCTTGTTGCAAAACCTCCAAACTTTATCCAGGCAGGAATGCTTGGCCCATCCCCCTGGGCGGGGCATCTCACAATGGGATTGATGGGCCTATTAACAGGAGATGGTCCAGGATCAAGTTTACCTATGAGTCATGCAGCAGGGCATTGTTGGGGCTATTAATAGAAGATAGTCCAGAGGGAGGAGGCAGGGAACATTGCCACACCTGGTTTTAATAGCTCATGAAGATGGTAATCAATACAGATAACCCAGGACACCTATTTAGAAATATTAATTACCGATTCATACAGTTTCAACTTCTGTTCTTGTCTTTGCTTTGTCTTTGTTGTCTCCCTTTAGACCTTGCTACTGATGGTTTTTATTCATCTACCTGCTTTACAGCTTTCATCACCAGTGGAAGAAGATTGGTAGCCCCATTTTTCTTCTACACTTCACCCTCATTTGACCTGTTCTTGTTTAGAACTAATTGCCAACTGACAAGGTGAGAGCAGAGCTCAGCAGAAGCACATTTCTCACACAGATTTGTTCACTGAGAGGTACCTCTCTTTTCATTTTCATATTTGACCTGGTTTTATATCATGAATTATTTCTAGAGCCATGAAGCAGCAGTTTCAGCTGGTTTTACAGTCACGAAGGATCCCACTGCACTAGGAGTTTTAACTGTAATTTATTTCAGTTAAATATGTGCTATATTAATTTCGCAGAATTATATTAAACGTAGGTTTTAGCACTTAGTACTCCTTGTGGTCCCCTACAACTCTTCTTTAAAGGATGTGTTAAACCTAGGCTTTCGTTTTCTTGAAGAAAAGACCAGAAATATCTATGTGTCATGGGTGTGTTTTGTTCTCTATGTGCAGGGAACATATTCTGTGGTTCCTGTGGGCTTCGATCTGAGTTGGGGCATCTCAGCCTGGCATGAACTCTTTACTGACTGGAAAGAAAATTTTATCTCCAGATATACACTTGTTTTCAGGAATACCGTATCTGACAGGTTGGATCCATCCAGTTATAAATATTACCAGCTGCCAAATGACAGGTTTAGAGTTGTGCTGTGGAGCTGGCCAAGGCAGCAATTACTTGAATTTTAGCTAGTGCTGCACATTGACTGTGGATACATTAGCTTTAGTGGAGATTATTTAGAGGCTCAGTGGCTTAAAAGCAGAAATCACTTACACTCATATTGGATATTATTACAGATTCAGGAGAGTTGGCCATAAAACCACTTAGCTTCCTGTAACAAAAGGACTCCTAGCCAAGCAAGTAAAATGTTAATGAGACAGCAAGCACTCATTTTCATGTCTGTAGCCTTTCCCTCCAAGGTTTTGCTGCTTCATACTGAGGTTCATTAGAGTGGAAATGGTTGACTTTAAAAAAGAAACACCAGCTAAATTGCTAGGGTGTAGAATTTCCTTTCAGATCATAATTATACGTGATCAACGGAGTGTGTAATTAGTAAGTTGGGTGAAGGGTATTTCCAGAACAATCAGCAGCAATTTCCTCTCTGCTATTCCTTTCTCTGCTCTGAGGACCCTTTGTCTGCTTTGGTAGCTGTGGCTTTATTTTAAGCCCAGAAAACACAAAAATAAAAATTTATGTCAGATAAGAGTGACACAATAAATCATAATAAAACAAAAAAGCCCCTGCAAAAGGATATTTTGTCTTCATTGTAATAGACCTTACTGATTTTCACTATGTTTCCAGCACTTGAGCACAGGAGAAAATAGACAGGCTCATTTCTGGCCTCCCTTGACAAACCTGTGAGACTCTTGCTGGAGCCTGGATTTGCAGTTGCACAGCAAAAATGTGAGAAGCTGTCATTGTCTTCAGATATCATAGGAATGCCCAAGTTGTTTCTTGGTGCTATGAATAATTCATGGAATAATTCAATGAATCTGTCCAGCATGGCTAAAAACAGCTGAGTAAACTGAGTGCTTTTGACCTTAAGAAACAAAATCTGTTTCAAATTTAAAATAAATAAATGAAAAGCCATTAAAAAATCATATGGAAGCAAAGATGTTAGTCTGTAAAGGTATGGTTTGGTATTGCACCCTGAAATTAAATATCCCATCTTTTCCATCTTAAAAAGAGGCTTTCATCAACTCCACACAGCTATTTCGTTAGAAGAATGAACACTTCCCATAATTTGGGTGGGTCGAGGCTTTTGCTCATCTCTCCTTGTCCCTGCAGTTAACGGGCACACTGGCAGGGCATAGCTTTGCTGTGTCCCTGAATAAGAGCTGTCCTCTCCTCCCCTGTTGATCCTCAGAGGAAGAGGGGTGCAGGAATGATGGTTGTGAAAAGGTCAGGGATGGCATCCAGTGCCGAGATCTCGGAGATCTCGGCCGCAGCCTGAGCCAGTCCTGTGTATGATGTTGTGGAGCTAAAGGCCCTCAGTGCTGCGGGCTCAGGTCAGGACTGCACAACCTCCCCCCCTGCTTCTGACAGCAAGCACTGTGCCTTGTCTGCAGGCAGCTCTAGTGGTCCTTCTGCTGTCAGGGATGTCCTGCCACTCATGCACTGAGAGGGGTTTTCCTCTTTCAGTTCCACCAGTTTTATTTTAGAAGCTATGAGTGTGCCTGCTCCTGATAGATTTATTTTGTCCCCCAGACTGATTTGGCAATCTTCCTTGTATCTGGCAAAGCCACAAATTAATTTGATATTGTCGTAATTATAATACTACTTCCTTAAATTAAAATTTCGGTCCTTCTCTCCAGTGATATCACTAGTGACCTTTTGTGGCCCCTCCTACTTCTTTTGTAATATGGGAATATCTTTCCTTGACACAAAGAACTGAGCTTCCACCTGGGTGTTGTGTTCAACCAATCTCTATCCTTCTGATCAGCATATATCCTTAGCTGCTATAAAGTTTTGCCAGACTAGCATAACAAGCTC
This sequence comes from Dryoscopus gambensis, assembly GCA_013389985.1. Lineage (NCBI taxonomy): Eukaryota > Metazoa > Chordata > Aves > Passeriformes > Malaconotidae > Dryoscopus > Dryoscopus gambensis. Next base: position 15,621 of record WEIT01004934.1, read on the forward strand.
TTGTAAAGCCTGCAGATTGTGGAAACTGAATACTGTGGTCCTCACTAATCTGGCTTGTGAGGTGCACAGAAACAGCCGGCCAGCTTGAAAAACTACCCTGGACTTGCTATAGGAGGGCCAGACTCTGTTGTCCAGAACTAAACTGTGCAACATCTTCACATAACTGGTTTAAAACTTTGTTTATGAGGGGAGAACTCAACCTTATTTATCAAGTTGTTTATGTCCTCTGTATGAGAGTATATTCTATTACAAATATTTCTCTGGCTATATGAATACGTGCATAGTTTTTGGAAATAGTATTTTGCTGTTCTAACCAATGTTGAGTGGTCAAAAGTGCAGTTGAACATGAAGATTCTAGATTTCTGTATTGATACAATGGTCAGATTAAGCTTTTGCACCAGCTGGTACAGGGAGCAGAAACAAAAAGATCCCCATACCTTGATTCTGCAGATGTGTCAGACTCTCTGCATAGGCCCTGTGTGGGTGCTCTTATCAGTTCCCCTCCCATTATATAGAGAGTACACAGTGCTCAGATCAGCCAATGGGAATGAACAACTGTAATGCAGGGCTTCATCTAATGTCTTGAAATAGCAAGAAAGGAAGTGTTTGGGGTATGGCTGCCATGATAGGCACAACAGGCTGTCCAGGTACAAGGGTGAGCACACTGTACTGGCAGCCCTTGTCTGGCAGAGATAGGCAGAATTTGTCTCTTCAAACAGTTAATAAAAATAAAAGTCCATAGCAAACGAATACTCCTTCCTTACAAAAGCATTTCTTGCACTTTCATTGAAAACCTAGATTCAACAAAATCTGAAAGTGTAGACTTGACTGGGAGAAAAAAAATCATGTTTTTCGTGTAGTTGCTTGATTTCAACATTGAATGTTTTCAGCACACTCTTAATCTTCTGAAGACAGCATGAATAAATGGTGGTTTCTATTGCCATGGTAAGTCTTTGGCAGGGGGAACATGGGGTGGGAGGGTGTAGATGTACTTTGGTCACCACTCCAATCTTTGTATTCTGGCACCACATTTTTTGAGTGCAAGGTGAGCAGAGAAGTAGAGCTGTATGTTCACCCTGTGGGGCTTCCAAGGGAGAGATGTTGAATATGTTTTAAATAAATGGCACCTTCATCATTTATTCATAACTAGCTTGCTAACTGAAAAATGAAAACAGCTACACCAGTTATTTCAACAAAACTTTGGCTGATTTCAAATACAATTCCTGTCACTACAAAAATATAGGACCTAATAATTCTGACCACTTCAGAGCTTTGCCCAAATGATCTGTTTACTCAGTGACTGATATAGTTTCTAGATATATGTGTTTTGTTTAAATGTAGGCTGTTTTTTTTTTTCCAATTTGCATTAATAGTTAAAACTGCAAATTTGGTACACGGCTGATTCAGCAGCATAAATTATAAATGTATAATTCAGCAGCTACTGATCTCTTTATGCAACACAGGATCATGAGTTCTGTTTTTCTGTTCTGAGCTCATTGTGAGTCTCAGTACCTCTACCACTTTGAATCAAAATTTCCTCTTTTCCACAGAGCATGTATTTAACCAGTTTCCCTGGACCTACAACTTGAGCACCTGACAGTGACAGGGCTTGACTGCATTTGTGATTATTTTCTGGAGCTCACAGAGGAAACGTTAATGTTGCTGAAACCAAGATCCCGACTGTTGTCACTTGATATTTTCCTGAATATCAGAGTTGGGGGATTAACATGAACTAATGTAAAATACTTTTGTGTATGGATCTGTCACTCAGAGTCAATCTCTTTGAGGCAGAAATCGCCACATGGAGATCGAAACCACAAAAATTCTCTGAAATACGGCCTATGCTTTGAGCAGGAAATGTTTGATTGTCATGTCTCAGGGATGAAGCTCTTGGACAGTGGATGTGGCAGTATGGCATCTCCCCATCTGGAGATGCAGGTTCTGTTCCCAGTGTTGTTCTGAACTTACCTTGTGGCTTTGGACAAGGCACATAATCTCCACAGTCTTTACATAATTAATATAAAGACTCCCTCTCAAAAGAGGACTGTCCAACATGGCTATTTTGATGTACTGATTGTTTAGGTGGACTCTGGCTTTACAGGGCAGATGTGGGAATACACACCACCCTTCCGCACTTTGTAGGGTTGTTGCTTTTCTGCTCCCTGGCCTCAGGCACATCTTACAGAGGAGAGACAGCCTGATCTGCAGTGTAGCAAGAGCTAACACTTGTGTCAGAGTGCCTCTGAAGGAGAAGTGCCTCTCTCTGCAGGAGATCTGTCTGGATTTATTGCCCTTCCCCATTTTCTTTTTCATCATCACCAGATGCAACTTCCAGCACATGACCTGATCCTGCTTTTGTCTCCAGATCAAGAAATTTGGTGATTGAGAGGATTTCTTCAAGGCGGGCTATGTGTCAGAACCCATGAATCTCCTTCTTCCTTCGTAAAGGCTGTCAGTATATAATGTCTTTTCCCCAGTTCCATCCTGATGGCATTTTGAGTCCAGTGCTTGGGTTCGCTTAAGGGGCCCGACTGGATTCAAGATAGAGGCGATCAGCTAGAGCAGTGTGGAATTTCTGTGGTCCACAGCTGACAACGTGCCCGGTGCTCTTGGCAGCAGCATGGTCCCTCATGCAGGGAGCATGCGGAGCCCTCTTAGCGGGCTCAGTGCGTAGAGGGAGGCGAGCAGAAAGAGCCGCTGTGTCCCATTGTAGAAGAGTGCTACTCCAGCAGACCTCAAAGCCTGCCTACAGGGCTGGTGTGGGTTCTTTTTTAATGGCTTTTCTGTGAATGTATGCCTGTGTAAAAATAATTCTGCATTTCCACCTGAAAAAATTCACCATTTAACAAGGGAGAAGTGGTGTCTGTTTTACTGCCTGAAGCCGCCATTAGTCCTCTTGCCTTTTGCTTCTGGTTAGGGAGAACACATAAAAATATGTTGCTCCCTAGAAATAAAATTGCTGCTTTTTGCTGAAGGGAGAGCTGAGCACCTCCAGAGTATCACACTGGGCTTGCGGCAGGCCAGGACTTTGGGCAGCATGGAGGATTGCCGCCCTCTGTTGTTGTAAGGAAAAATAAATACCTGCAGCACAGCAGTACTGTTCTTTCTCTGTCCTTTCTTTGACTTTTTTTCTTTTGTGGGTTGTTTTTTTTTTCTTCCTTTTGATTTCTACCTTTTCATGCGGTGGCTCGCTGAAGATTCGCAGCTGACAGATGGCTGGTTTCATCTGGCTACATGAGGGTCTCTGTTGCCAAGTAAATTTTTGTCACAAGTGGTCAGCAGGTCAAGGCTGCTCATCTCTGCTGTCCTCACGAAAGCATGGAGCAGAAAATCAGTCATGCAAATCTTTGTGCATTTTGTTCCAGATGGCTGAGGGACACGTCCTCTGGCTTGCCGGTACCTAAAGGGCAGCATTGCCACCTGCTCTGTGAAACGCAGGTTGGCCCAGGGAGTCTGGTTTGCAGAGATCAACTTTTATGCAATGCAGAGTATGAAGATGACCTTGTACATTCCTCTCTCAGTGACTTTTTTATAGTAGTTATTTTCTGGTATCATTATAGTTAGTGACAGTTAATTTCTTTTTCTTTTCCCCTCCTGCAGCTTATTTGCAGAAAAGATGTTTTGCAGTTTCAAGTCATGAAGCCTTACCTGCTCCTACTTTTATTCTGAACACAAAGCCTTGCACTTCATCAGCATTAACTGATCCTGATGCATTCCAGACAATGAAATGATGTCTGTGGGGGCCATTAGGAGAAGCCTCCCTGGGCTGCTAGATGCAGAATTTATAGAGTCTGTCTTTAACCTTTCAGATAATGGAGAAATGTCTCATTATCTAAAATGATAGCCTTGTACACTGGAGAGTTTAGCTATTTGAACTACTTAACCAACTCTACTTCTAATATATATATTTCATATTTAAAAACCTGAAGCTGCAAGAATTGTTATTTCTGTGGATGAGAACACTTTCACCACACTTACAGGATAGGGCTATACCTCTGTGTATTCCAGTCTGCCATTCAAAGTGATCTGTTCTCTTGCTCTGCTTTGTACACCATCTCTTAACAGCAGCTCTTTCAAAACCTCACCTGCAGAAGAAAAACTGTTATGTAGTGAAGGCTTCACCTGCTGGAATTGAGTGATCTACCCCGGGAGAGGCATAGATAATCAGGAGGGGTATTGTTACAGGATTGATCTAAGGAGCACGCTGTCACTTTGGGGGAGTTTTGTGCATGGCCAGTTTGGTGCTGTGCATGCTGGGAGAAAGAGGATGAAGCCAAAGGCATAAAGTGATTTACCCAAGCTCTCATTGGGAGCATGTGAACTAGGAATTATAGCTCAAGCTGTTGAATCTTGAGTTAGTGTCTCTGACCAAAACTCATCATTCCTTTTGGAACAGAAAAATGCACTGCAGTACAGTAAAGATGGGAGAGGCAGGGTGAGCCCCTGGGACAAGACCCTGACTCTACGGCGCTCTGGAGATGCTTAGAAGAAAGCTCAATGTGATGATGCCAGAGTGAAGTGCTCAGCCTGACATGGGCCTATTCAGCCTTGGCACAGGCTGTACCACACAGGAGACAGACGTCCTTCTCCTGCAGTACAGCTCTATGTGCTGCTCTGGGAAATGTTATTAAGGAGTGCAACTGCAGCCCTTTTCTGTCCCCTCTCCCTGGATTTATCCCTGACTGGCCTTTGTACAGCCTTGCTGTCTTCAAAAAGAGACATCCAAATTATGTGAAGACCAATGCCTCAACAGAAAGCAGTCCAGACAAACCATGCTGCTATTCTAAACAGGCTAAATTTTATACATTCTTTTTCTTTATGTGCTGCAATGCTTTTTGCTTTGAGGGAATTCTCATACGACTGTTTGTTTTATTATAGCACTCTTAGAGGAAGCTGTCAGGAGCTGCAAAAATTTTTCTCCTTTAATCCACTCTAAATCCAGCCCTTAAAACTGTTTTGCTCCCAGAGACCTTGGGCAGTGGTATTTGGATTGAGACTAGCTCCCACTGCAGAGACATCCCACTAGCCCTGTAACCTCTGGAATAGCACGGGCTAAGGTAGGCAACACAAGTCAAAGTCCTCCTCCACAAGCCTATGGGAACAGGTAATTGCTCATAAATTGCTGTTGTACTGCTTTGGTTTCCTTGCTGAGGAGCTCTTTGTTGACAAGACTGATACTCGCAGTGAAAAGAAAGTGAGGAGAAATGTTACTTTCTGCAATGGAATACAATCAACCAATACTGCAGTTTTACATGTGGGTGATCAAAACTGCTGGGTTTTCATATATTTTCAGAGGGCACCTACTTGATAGATGCTCCCTACACATCCACCAGCCTTATGGTGGGTGCTGGGCACTTTAAAGTAGATGGTAGTGGTTTTTACCTTCCCAGGCTATGAAATAGCCTTAACTATTTTCAGTGTCAAAGTTTGAATGAATTGTGAGATACATGAGAATTACATACCTCCTAGCTCTGCAGAGTTGCATTTTTGTCCTGCTAACTCATCTGATATGAAATAATAGACTGGCAACTGCATTGAGCCTTACAGAAAGGTACAGAATAGACTCATTCCATCCCATATGTATACATTATCCCATGCTACATACAGAGCTTTAGTATGAGTGCTGTAAGGGTGCAAGCAGGATTTCAGCCCTCCTTACTCCCAGGAGGAGATGAGAAGTCTACCTCTTGTCTAGTAAGCAGGCTGTATCTTCAGACAGAGTTCCTCAAGAGGGTATGAACTCCCAGCAGGGGAATACTTGGTTTCCAGCATGCAAGTGCAAGCAGTGCACCACCTGCCTCTCTTGAAAGATTTAAGATGCTCAGCATAAGTTTTCTTGCCTTTGCCAGCAGGCTGATGGAGTGGTATAGAATGACTGGAAAACCTCCATCTCCATTGCAATTTATGGACAAATAAATTAAGCCTTTAGGGCCTTTTTTCTTTCTCCCAGCCTCTGCCAGCTTCTCCTGTTCGTAAGTCAGCTGCCTTCTATTTGAATGCTATGTTATTCTGGTACAGGTTAAATGCAGATATAAAGACATCCAAGGAGGCGGCAAATGGCAAACGATAAAGGTAGTGAGTGCATAAGTAGCAAAAGGAGTTATTCAACAATTGCGAAACCTTTCACTGTGATCTTGGAGGTCAAGTATCTGCTGGGATTTATGCTCCTCTGGTTAGGTGTTAACTGGAGAAAAGCCTATGTTTGGTCCCACACACCGAGAGGAAGTTGTATTTACTCTTACATTTTTTTCAATAAGCAGACAAAAATAAGTGGTGAGGTACAGAGGCAAAATAGCTATTTCTTTATTAATAGACGTCAATAAAAGCCTACTTGTGTAAATTTACTTCTGTCTATATTTGAAACATAAGTCTTGGTTGTTACCTAATGCTCTTGAAGTGAAGATGTCTTGCAGGCACCAGAGGAGTGCAGAGCTTGTACTGAATGGGAACAGGGTCACAGTTCCATGCAAATCCCTGCACTGCAAAGAATGATGAATCCGATGGCTTCACAGCACAGAAATACAGGAAAAATCAAGTTGTCCTTCTCCACTTGCATTTGCAGCACTGCAAAATACTGCCTTGTTCAAGGAAGGGTGCAGCTTTAGAATTTCTTAATGGGTTTGAAAGTGATTATCTGAACCCTTCTGAACCGACTTAGCTGATGTGTCATTCTGTAAAACATGCTTGAGTCCCTTTGTTCCTTTGGTACAATCTCAGTTTCCTCTCATTGTCTTGAATTCTGCATGTGGTTTGACTCTCAACTCACCACTCCTGGAAGTAGACTGTCAGTTAGTCTCGTCTGAAAATTCTTGCCTTATCTTCCCTGCTGGAGCCATGGATAGAGGCTCCTTTCTGCCTTCCTGGACATAGAAGGAGAATTTCCCCACTGCTCTCAGCGATAGAACAAGTCCTCTTAGGTGGGTGAATTGGTAGAAGGATGAAATGATGCTGTCCTGCATGGCTTCTATGCCAATCTAGATATAGCACAGGCTGCTTGATGGGTAGCAGAGGTCTCCCTACTTGCTACTATGAAAGAATATATTGGGAAGAGAACAAGTATTGCACCCCAGTTTCCCAGCTCTTTTGCTTGATCTCAAGGGAAAACTTCACAATAAGATTTATGACAACACTTCTATTGACCTCATCCAAGCATCCAGTAGGATAACTATGTCACTGGAGAAACTGGAAAAAACAACCAAGATTAGCCACATTACGGAGCAAAATCTTTAAAGCACGCTCAAAAATTCTGAACAAAGCCTGCACACAGTATGTAGGACAGATTTATGTTCCAACCATATGACGATTTTTAGGGCGGAGCTAAGAACATCACACATCATCATTTCTTAAGATGCTTTGACAAATAGGAACATCTTTCTCTTAGCAGCTACTTGAATATTTTTTGCTAATGTTTCATCCCAGCAAGATAAAAGGGGTATTTAAATATGCATATGAGAGGGATTTAATTTTATAGCATAAGCTTGAATTCTATTTTCTCTTTGGAGACTATTAAAGAGCAGCTGTGGAAGGGTTTTTCTTACTTATTTTTTTAAATTAGGACTTTGAGGACTTCTGTATGCAGAACAGAAGATGGAGCTATTTCCTAGCATGAGACGTATTTTGCAGTTTAGTTAAGCACTGGCAGTAGTTGCTTGTTGTCCTTGATACCCTTCTTACATTACAATGATTGCAGTCCCCCTCTAATCCCTCTTTTTCAAAGCTCAGTAGTAGCTTCCAGCACATCAAGATGACATTTTATTCACAATCTGGATTTGTGGTTAATGGAATCAATAATCAGCAATCCTTTGCTTATGTCAGTGGGGTAAGCAGCTCTCAGAGGTGCCAACTGCTTGTTTTGAGGTGAAAGAGATTATTTATAAGGCTCACAGTTGTGTGTCCATTTCAGCTACCAGGCCAAACATGAATTACTCTTTAAAATCCTTTTTTATTGTTCCTAGTCTTCTTTTACACAAGATCACATATTTATCCTCAAGTATCTAATTAAATTTAACTGGGTTTTTTGTTTGTTTTCCGGAGGAAATGAGGCTTTTGGAGAAATTTTCCTTGTCTGTGTCTGTCACAAAGTTCACTTTTGAACTACTGGTCAATTCTAGTGGCATTTGCCAGAGAGACAGTGGTCTTGGAAATAATTACATTCCTTAAAATGGCACAGAAATTGACAGCTGGGTGGTGGAGACAAACCATGTTAACATTCTTATGGAAGAGAAAGGGTCAGAATTCATCTGTTAGCAAGCATGAGGAAATCCAGTCAAAAATACACGTCTTGGAATACTCCTTTCCTGGGTTTTGCTGTCCCTGGAATGCTTTTTGTTTGTTTATTTTCACTCAAGGCATATAAAAACCAAGAGAATAAATACATTTTATTTTTATGTGAGGAATTGTAAGGTTGTTTAGGGAGAAAAAGCTGAAACAGAATCAACAGTTAATTTGGGGGTTTGTTGTTTTTGTTTGTTTGCTTGCTTGGAAGATGTGCCAAAGAAATAAATCATGCTCTCTACTTCCTGGTTCTGGCAGGAAATGGGAACAGAGTAGTATAAAGAGAGACTGTCATTTCCAGATTGTCTGGAAGCAGAAAAGCCTAAGAAGTAAGAGAATCTGCTAACATATAACTATCCTATGCCATCTACGTTATTCCTGGGAACAGATGCACAGACCTTGAAATAATTTTGTAGGTTATCTTTCTCCCTTCTTCCAAAGCCCCTGCGGGCTTCACCTGATCTATGAACAAAAGAACAGCAGTGTCTAGCACAGGTCTGTTTTCCTTTTCTTGTTGTCATTGTGCTTTACTGCAGGGTACTCCTTGTCAGACATGGAGATGTCTCTTGGCAGTGCTGCTCTCCCTGTAGCTGCCGTCCCAAGTCATGCTGCAAATAGCATGATGCTGGTGCCTGCCCTGAGCACGCTTTGGCTCAGGAATGCAAAGACATGTAGGTTTGTGGAATCTGGGATATGGCCAAAGGAAGTGCTCCAGGTAGGCGGATTTCTCCATCTGCTAGGAAAGATCAGCCTTGCTAAGCAAGGAAGGGTCCTGCCTTCTCCCCCTGGGGAGCTGAGTTAGGAGATAAGAAAGGAGGTATTAGTTTACTTTGTGTGCATGTGTGACAGAATAGAAAGAAGAAAATGACAAGCAGTTCAATGAATTTATTTTCCATTGTGAAATATGAGTTGCTCTTTTTTGTGATTTCCATGTGGTCATCTCAGTTACGAAGTTAGGAAATGTTCTGTTTCTTTGGATGTGTCTTTCCTCCTTGTGTATCAATGCAGAGGCATGTCCTAGCCCTTGATATTTCCCACAGGCTGCCTCACCCACCATTGTGTCTGTTCAGCGCCATTCTCAAATCCATTTTCTGCCGTTAATTGATTCTGGCTACAATGCTCCAAACACTTGACAAATGCAACAAGAGTAGTTCACATCTCATCTAACCTAATAAGAAGCAGTCTTTTCATATCCTATAAACTTAAGTGTCATTAAACTAAAGACCAGTCTACAAACATTACTGGAGGCCTTCTTATTCAATTTGTGGTGGGGACAAATGAGATACTTTTGTATGGAGTTTGGCACTATTCAGGCCTTGCCTGCATAATATAACTAGACCTCTGTTTGTTTATCCTGAGCCCAGATAACTACTTTTTCAAATGTCTGGTTCATATCCATTCAAAAAGAATTTAACCAAAAATGTATATGTATAAAGAACAGCTAAAAGGAAGGGATAGTTCATGAAAACATTTTAAGGTTCTATTTTCCCACAGATCAATTAAATGTAGTGTATGAAATCTACTCAGTTATGGATCTTGTATTTACCATGAATTTGTTGTTGGTTTGCTGGCGGTTTTATGCCTTGAGTTAATGAAGCATTAACTTGGGAAGCGGTCCTCAATATGGGGATAGTTTTATAAAAAAGCCACCTGAAATTGGTTTGAGTAGCAGAGCATGCACAGTTTCAGCATTACTCATTAGAGTTAGTTCAGTTAACTGTAAAAAAAAATTGAGGAGATGATGAATATATATTTTCTTGCAAACTCAGTGGGTATTACATAGTAAGAGTAAACAGCAAAGAGAATACAAGACTTTCTTTTCTCCCAGAAAAGTATTTTCAGTTCTTGCATCCACCAGTAAAGATGCTGACAAATGCACTTATATTTTGGAAATATTCACCAGGTATTTTGACGTATTCTGGCACATCCTCACAAGTGGTATCATAGGGTAAGAAATAGAGTGTGTACTTTCAGGATATTTTGAGGTCACCTGTTCCTGTTTCCAGGCTATAGAGGAAAAAGAGTGTCTCAGCTAGCTAAAATAGCCAAGACCTTGTTGATATCCACATTACCCACAGTGAAGGTCTCCAGCTTGTCTGTTTCATGAATGCAAGAAAATGTCTGATTGAGAGCAGACCTCTTCCTGCTGTTATTAAACTGGGTAAGAGCAGATATACATTAGAAACAGTCTGAAGTCCCACAGTGGGCACAGGAGAGAAGGAGATGTCAGGTGTTCACATGTCTTCTGGAAGGGTATTGTATTGTTGGGGGAGAAAGTCATGAAAGCTGGAAGATGTGGAAACTGTCAAATTTGGGCTGTACTGCCCTAATCCTTTTATTTTTTCTTTCCTTACCTGGTCCTCTTCTTGTCAAAGATTTTTGTTCTGGGACATCCTTCATTTGTCAAGACAGCTGAACTGTATGACACAAGGACTGATGATAGACAGAGATCTACTTATGCTACAGAAGCATAAATAAGCCTAAAACAAGAAAGATCACACAGCTCTCCAAGAGGCTGACCATCTTCCCTGAAGTAAAATTTTTCCCCTAAATCTTAGAGTTGTCAGGCTAAAGCACAAAAGCTTAATGTTTTATTAGAGTTATGGTCTTAATGTGGACACAAGAATATGAGTGAGATGATGCAGGTTTCCTTGCCTCATACTCTCGGCCTAGTTTCCCACAAAATCTTGGTTCTGGTATGTTTTCTTCCTTTAAAGTAGAATAACTTTTCTCCCACTATGATTGTAAATCTGCCGCATTTACAAACATTTAGCCTTTGATCAGTGGCATTACTACAGCTCAAAATTAAAATTGGTTTGAGCAATTTCTGAAATCAAACTGATATTTTAAGTCTTGAACTCAAATGGGACAAAATATGAAAACTTCACAGCTGTGCTGTAGCTGAACTCAAATCCTGTGATGTTGCCTCTCTGACTGAAATGTTCAATTGCCCTGACTGCTGGGGGACTGCACCATCTTTCAAGCTTCAATGTACTTACCTCTAGCATATAGCAAATTTAATTTTCTTACCTTATCATCAACAGAGTCAGCAAGTCCCCTGCCATTAAACATTTTCACCAAGGGAAAGCACTGGCACACAAGTGATCAAATTACTTCTCCGTCTTCACTTTGATTGGCTGAATAGATTAAACTTCTTAATCTGCAAAACAGCATTCCTGCAGTCCTCTTTTGCTCTCTTTCATATTTCTACTGTTTTCTCCTGTGTGGACACCAAACCAAAATAATCTAGTACTGTATACTTAAGCCAGACCACTTCCTTTACTGGAAGTGTGAGATAAAGATATCAGTAGATGGTATTGGTTTTCAGTTTGCATTTTTGAGTCACGTTATTTGGGATAAATGTACGGTTTAAAAACAACACTATATGAAAATGAAATTCACTGGATGAACGTGTTCCTTTAAAACAGGTCAGTGCAAAGATACTGCAAAGGAGGAGGAATGACAAATTCAACCAGCAGGTTTAAATGCAAATTTCATTCTTAATAGCAAAACTGGTAGCTCTAGAAATTTCAAGTATGTTCCGTAGTGGCCCCTGAGAATGCAAGTAGTGCTGCACGGCGTTTATCATTGGTTCTGTATTCAAATAATCAATAATAGGCAATGTTATTTCGTGGATCCTGATTCCTAAAACAGTTGTCCTACTTAATACTTATTTTGAAAATTTTTACTGTGAGTTG
>WEIT01004953.1:1132-19136 GCA_013389985.1 Dryoscopus gambensis
TGTGAGAAACACAGGTCAGCTCAGGAACATGAGAGCAGACATTTGCAAGAAGTACTGTTGTATTAGGTGTGAACAAGTAGTGAACACTCCATACAAAAGAAGGAGAAACTGAGTTCTCTTTACTGTCTCCAAAAACTGGCATAAAAAAATTATGAGAGTGTTTAAGAAATTAAATACTTAGAATACTAAGAAAATAAAACAGCCTATACCTACATCATTTAGGATTATGAGGTTTTATGAGCAGTCCTGCAGACAGAAGACCCTAATTGACCACTGCTCAAGTCCCACTAATACTGGCTGCCTTTCAGTGCTCTCATTTGATCTGGTTGGTGTCAACTGCCCTAGTCTTTCTTCAAAATAAAATTGTTTGCCATCATGCACTGAGGAATGAAAATGGGCAATGAAGAACAATTGTCCTCTATGCTGATACTTAGAGTTAAATATATTTTCACCAAATACTTCTGTTAGATAGTGAAATTTTTATGAATGCGATTATATATTTTATTTATATTTTTCTTTTTAATGAGAAGTATGTAACACACACAAATCTATAAGATATTTAACACTGTTTCAGTATCTCATTGATTTTTGACCAATTTAGCCAAGTTAAGGAAGATGGACAGCATTTCTTGCTTTCTAAATAAGCTGACATCTGTACGAACAGAAAATTTATTGCTCCTATGACCAGAGAAACATCTAAACAGCAAATTATAGTATCAACATAAATGGCATGTCACAGAGTAATTGCTCTAAGCAAAAGAACATCAAATGGTACACAGCCTCTATTGAAGTTAAATCTATTAACTCCCCATAAACTACAGTGCTCTCTCTAGTATTCTGCAAGAGGAGGATTGGTTTTTTTCTCAATGTTTTCTCAATTAGCTTTTTCCAAACCGAAATCTAGCACGGCATATAGTGAGACAACCACCTTTAATCAAGTAAAGAGCCACTAAGCTGATATAACTCTTCCCAATGCAGTGTTTACAGAGAAAAACTTCTGAGGAAAGGGTTAAATTACTTAATAAACCCCATAAATGATACCTTTAGCATACAAACCAATATGAAGAAATTAATAGTGGGGGGGGGAAAGGCACAATTAACCCCGGAAGCATTGGTTCGCCAGCAGGAAAATTCATAGCAAAGTCTAAACTAGAGAGAACTATACCATACCTCTGGACGACTGAGGAATATTTCATCAAACAGACTCCTAGATTCCCTAAACTGGGCGTGCTAAGCATGTAAAAACAGAAAAACATAAGACAAATGCAACTGAAAAGCATTAAGTAAAAGCCATTCATTGCAACATACAAACAAGTCATTAAACTGTTAGCAGTATTTTTGTCCATTTAAATTGACCTTTCAAAACTGACCTTGAGAATTTGAAAAGAAAAAGCCAGGATAACTAATGCTATCACTACTGATGACACAGGGCTAGTACAATTTCTTTGATGAAATGAGATCTCCAGGAGCATTTGAAAGGAATATATGTTTATATACAATCTATTCCTGTAAGACAAGTTACACAAAGAATTATGAAATTATTGAAACTTTCAGTAAATGCTAAGTTTAGATTGTTCATTTTATCTGTTAATACAGGGCCTATGATGAAGTATTTAATATGATCACATTAAGGATCTTTTTTTTTTTAAAGTGCCCTACACAATTTGGGGGAAAAAATATGAAAGCTGCTTAGTAAGTGTCCTGCCCCTTCATGTCATTTTCCTCTCTTTTGCTTAGTGAATAGATTTGTAAGCTTCACTGCACACTTTGGAGTATATGATGAAAATTATCAGCTTCACACATCACTCAAGGTAACATTTAACTGTTTCCAACTGTTCACATTATTGCAGTAAAGAGGCAATATATCCTCATTTTACAAGGAAGAAACCAGAAGCACAGAACACAGCAGAGTTCACATTTGTAAGAGCACTTATTTCATAAGGCTGAAAATAAAAACTGAAAAATCTTCATATTACATCATTTGTCTACGTTTTGCAAAGTGTGTAACATGCAGGTCAGGTAATGTCTGCAGCTGTCACTTGTGAAAGTGAGAAAACAATTAAACTTTGCACTACTGTTACATAATTAAGTTACTTATCTGTTCTTCCGTGGGTATTCAGAGCCAAGCTCTTCCCCCAAAGATTGCAAACCACCACTGAAACTGTAACAAGACCTTTCTTTCTTATTCAAGCCATCTGCCACATTAAAACAGTCTTATTACAGTCTTAGTCTATCTCAGTGTAAGTCCAGAGGTATTAAATAAGGTAAGGATTTTGTGGCAGCATCACATGGTAAGACAATTAAAACAGCAGTAATTAAAACTGCGCTGGCACATAATTTTAATATCATCTGCAAAACTGAAACTCAGCTTCAGCATTCCTTACTTTTTCCCCAAATCCCAACTTTGCAACCTTAATGCTGTTTCTCTAATACAGCTTGTGTGCATGCATTTGCTTAAAAAAAAAAAAGAAAGGAAAAAAAACAACAGAAGCAAACTGATCAGAAGTACTGGAAGTACTGCCAAACTTGAGCTGTTCAGCAGTCAGCAAGAATGTGACTCCCAGATACACTGTGCAGACTTCTGATACTAACTTAGTACTGCCATAAGTCTAGAACCTTTTAGCCAATCTCTGTATTGGGGGAATGATAGTATGTTTCTACTGATTTTTCATAAATAAGTGAAATTCTTGTGGTGTCTGCATGTAGTTCTTGAATGTCAAGTTCTCCGGTATGTTCTAGCAGAGCAGACTGCAAAAAAGTTTATTTTTCACTTCAACACTGTATCCAACTCTCTTGCCTCTTAACTCCAGATTCCTTTTCCCTCCCTGCTCTTCTTTTCTCACACATCAGTTTGTACTCCTTTCCCAGTACTACATTTTGTTCCCACTTGGACTCCTTTCTCTACCAATTCCAGTTTATCCTTTTCCCTTCTGTTTCTCATTTAAGTCTTTCTACTCTGTCCATACCATTGTTCTCCATTCATCCTTGCCTTTTCTTGTTTTGACTTAGACCCATCCTCTCTGATCCCTGCCAGAGACAGTTACCTCCTTGCTCAATCAAAACCAGACTTCTCTTCCCACAACATGTAAGGTCCAGAGGCTCAGCCACTGTCCTTCTTACCTCCACCCAAGGTGGAGGACAGCTCCACCAAGCTGTCACTGAAGACAGCTGAATCTAGTGGCTTTCCCCTTCCCTTCTAACTGAAGGCTAAGAATAACAAAACTACTTCCGGGCACACCAGAAATTGCTATTTCTCAGGTTCAATGTTTTCACCAAAAGCAGTCAAGAGCAGCCATAAGATGTATCTATTTATCATTCTGTAATTCTACTCTGATACAGAACATTTGAGAATGTTCTCTGGGAACAGCACATCTGAAGTCCCATCCCCTTCAGAGCTAGAAGCAGCCTAAACTTTTTTATGCAAGACCTTCTCCATGCATTTACAAAATTTGAAGCTATATATATCAACTGAAGAAACTAATTTTTCAAAACTCTGTGGTTTGACCACAACCAGGCAGACTGTTTGAGGAAGGGCAAAAGATGTTTCTGTCACAGTGACCTGAACTTGTGAGAAAGAGTAAATAAAAGCTTAAAATGACAAGACAAAAAATACTTCTTGTTTTGGTTTGGGGTTTTGTTTGTTTGTTTTGCTTAGCTTTATTCTTGCAATTTGGCTGAACCCCAGATTGAGCTGCCAAGGGAAATTGCTTGTATGTGTGAAATTTGCGCTTCACAGGGTTCTAGATGTAAGAACAAGAATGTTGCGAGAGCTGCACATCCTGTCTTCAGCATCACAGGTACTCTAAAAGTTCGGGTTTGGGTTGTTAATGCTCCAAGTTTGTAATTTCAGAATAAGGCCTTCATTCAGACCAGTATTTCAGCAAAAGTTTTACTTATGTGACAAGCAATAAGGACAGACTACAGAGAATCCATGCTCCTGTTGGAGCAGATAATATATTACAATGGAGATCATCCCCTCACTGCTAAAACTTGGCAAGTAATCATTCAAATCTACATGGTTTCCTACCAAATTCAGTCAAATAGATTTGTGTGACACCATCACTGGTGACGGTACGCAAATCCACTTTAACTTTAGCTATGCATACCTTAAAGTGAGTGTTGAGCACTGCGAGCACTCGAGCACTGTGCAGCAGTCAAGGAAGGACCTGCCTCCTGCTGGGTGAGTAAAGGTTTTTTTCCAGCTGCAAGCACACTGCAGCCAGTAAGGCTTTAAATGTATACCAAACGTAAACACATTTGATCTCAAGGATGAGATTTTTAGTGAAAGAACTGAAAGCCTTTTTTGGGTATAATATATTATGGTCAATACTACCAAGCAGAACTTCCACATTCCAAAATCTGAGAGAAAAGAAGAAACTTGCTTACAAAACTAACATTTATCACTAACTGCAGATAGCAATCTTCTATTTTGAAGACTGTATTCTTCTTAAGGTTAATTCTTACAAAACTAGAAACACTGAACCCTTTTTACTGTTTACCACAACTCATGTAGGGGTTTTTTTGTTTTAAGTACTTGGAGCATTTCTTTGAACATCAGTATTTAAGTTTCCATAGATCAAACAACAGGAACCTTTCATTTTAAAAACAATCTATGTGATTTGGGGTAATGACCCTTCCAGGCTGTTGGAATTCTATCTTCCTCTCTAAAGGTCTTTGGTAATTCTTTTGTTTCTACCATCCAAAACACTAAACAACAGCAATAACTCTACAAAGTAACATTAGTAGGGGATACCTTATTAGAAGTTGACAAAATACTAGATAAACTATTAAAACAGGGCAAAATTTGGCTTTTAAAGCTGTTTAGACAGCTGTGTCTCTCAAAAGACGGAATATGATGTGCTTTTCATAGTATTTTACAACTGACTTATACTATCTATATAAACCTAAACATCCAAAACATTTACATCATCTACCCACCATTATTACAGTAATGGGTCATGATACGGGCCCAATTGTTATAATTAGCCCAACACATTCCACAAAACTGAAATACAGCAGAACTGTATCACTTACTCGCTGGGCAACTTCAGCTGCAGCAGCTGCCATGGCTGCAGCCTTGGCCTTCTCTGCTTCATCGTACGTAGGAAGAGAGGTAGCTACACTGTATGGAGGTGGTACAGGGTAAAACTCATTGTGTGTGTCTGTTCAAAATAAAGAAGTTATTTATTTTCAAACCAGAAAGATGTCAAGAATATTCACATGCACATAATTATTTACCTTTAAAGTATATTTTTTTACAGAGACTGAAACTGAGAATATTTGCATTTTAAGTTTGTAAAAATATTTTTAAAAGAAAAACTTTTAACAGCTTAATGGTACTTTCAGCTGCTACCCAAGGCAGAAACCTTAACACAGAAGCTGGCAAGGAGCCACCAAATTTATGAACAAAAACATCATATTTGTTTAGTTATATCCCTAGGCATTCCAACCAAATGCTTTTTATCCAATCATACAAAACACATACACACAAAAATCTTGGGGGAAATAAAAAGCATCTAAATATCATTATCAATCTGTTACTTCAGTCCAGTAATAGCCATGCTGTATTTTTATTAGTGTGGCTTGGTTGCCAACTCCAGCTGCTCTTTGAATATCAGATTTTCCAAGATTTCAACACATTCTTTTAAAAATATTCCTTCCATCAAAATGGACCACAGACTTCATTCTTCTGTGTTGTATCAGTAAAACATCACTATATAGAAGAGAATTATTAACAACATTTAATTAAAAGTATTTAAAATATGCCTTTAGCTTCCTCCTACAGCCAGCAGTAGCTCATTACAAGGCTGCTTACATGGTAAAGATTTGTCAGCACAGGTCACATGGTCAACAGATTTGTCAGCGCACAAACACAAGGATGTTATATATAGGGATAATTGCACATAGCTATGTATTATACTTGAAAACACTGTCTCAAAGAACAGGGACAGGAAACTGTTCTTCTAACCAACACTAAAAAATAGGTTGGTAGTTACTTCTAAAATATTTATTTGGCACATGGGAGACACAAATCCATGCAACATTACTTAAACAGGAACTTTGATGTTGCCCACTGTTAAGTCTCCCATATCCCCAAGAAAAGTCACAATCTCCTAAGAAAGGGAGCACTGAATAAATGGATAAGAGACTCATTATTTATTTTTCATGAGAAGTTTTATCAAGAGCCTTTAAAGTAAAATTAACCTTTTCATGGCAATATTTCCACCAAACCATATCACACACTAAAGAAGTCTGAGGGCTTTTTTTATAAAGAGGTAATAAAAATTGCTAATGAGGTCTAATAATGGAGCACTACTCAACAACGTAGATTAAATGTGGAAATGAACTACAAGCAGACTTAAATAAAACCTATTAAACTAATTAATGAATATCCATTTAGTCTAGCAATTTGGAACAATCAGCGTAATTCAAGTGTGCTCTTCCTGAACAAACCAAAGAGCTGCACATCAAAGGACAGCTTTTTACTGCAATTGTGTGCATGGAGAAAAAATACACGGCAGCATCAGACCACTTTGAACCGAGGGCTGATTGATACACACTCATCCCTGACCAGCTGCTAGGCAAGAAAAATACCTGAGGTTGCAGCTGCTTCCACAGCTATGCTACAGTAAGGTGGAGGGGAAGTATCTGCCTCAGGTAAGGCTGCTGTCTGCGGAGGCTGCGGAGTCTCTGCAGACGTCGAAGGCTGCTCAGCTGCTGAAGGCTCTGGGGAGTCATCCTCATTGTGAAGCTTAGGAGAAAAACACACACAGTTCAGAGGCGTTCAGGGAATAGTTCCCATGACAATCTAATACTTGCAGAGAGATGTTCAAAGAGAGACAAGATTACTCTCATCAATCAAACAAATTATTTACAAAACAGCACGTGACCAAGTAGTCCAGCAAATTCTTTTAAGCAATCAGCTGAAGATTATCTTAACTGCCTTGCCTTTTTTTTCCCAGGAATGGTTTTATTCTCAGTGATGTTCAGGGAGTCTTAAAAATCTGGAGTTTTCCATGGTTACTATATGGCAAAATACTACTATATGAATTTTTTAATACCATTATATTTTTGTTCTTATATACAGTCATAAAAGGTATTAACCTATTTTAAAACTCATCAGGTGAGAAATACTATTGTTTATTGTATTTATCTAGAAGAAAAAGAATTAAGACACATTTCTGCACTTGTAACCGGGACTTTCATTCTCTTGCATCTTGTCAAAGAGCTTCTCCATGCAAATTCTTCTCAAAATATTCTGTTTTTCTTTACATTCTGGAAACAAACCTTTCCCAACAAAACTTCAAGTTGCTGGTTGCTTTTTTTTTCCTTGATTAAGATGCAGTTTTAAATAAAAGATATGTCTGGTAAAATATATAAAGAAATAAGAATTTGATAAGGAAGAATGTTGAGTAAAACTGTCAGATCCAGCAGCTAATATCTTTTCTTAGAGAAGACATTTTTGATTCTTTAGCTAACTTGATAGTGCCTAGAATGTATAAAGCTTTTAAAAAGAAAGATTAATGGAATTAAAAAGGTGCTACTTCCAGTAGTACAAACTACAAGATAATATGCCTAGAAGGCAACAACTGAAGCACCACATGTAAAACCCAGGCGAAAAACTAAGATTAGGTTACATATCTAAAAGAAGAATTCTATAACTTAAAATTGCTACTTGTTACAAACACCCTACAGAAAAATATTACTTCAGTAACAAATAGTAAGAATAGAACTACAATTATTTCCTATTAGGCAAAGTACAATCAGGTTATTGCAAAAAGTGTATTCCGAGAAGAATGCTAAATTTCTTATTAAGCAGTGCAACACCACATCAAATTGTTTTAATATGCAGATTATATCAAAGTTCACAGAATGGTTCAGGTTGAAAGGGACCTCTGAGCCCATCTAGTTCAACCTCTCTGCTCAAGGAGAGACATCTACAGCTGGATGCATAAGACCACATCCAAACACCTTTTGAATACCTTCAAGGATAGAAACTACACAGGCTATGCAGAAAACCTGTTTCAGTGCTCAGGCACCTTCACATTACTTAGGAAAAAAAAAATGTTTCCTGATGCTCAGAGGTCATCTTCAATAGAAATGATAGGTGTTTTTGAGGGTTTCTGGGTCCTGAGCAATCAGGTCATTTAATGCCTGATCAGTGATCCAGCAGTAGCCGTTAATATGAGAAATATTTTTAGCCATTTAGAGTAGTTAAAGCCAAAGAAAACAAAACCACTTCAAAATAACCTAATATATGCTGGGATACAGAAAGCAAGTGAGAATACAAACCACTCAACTCTAAAAAGGTTGAACAGATCAGAAAAGCAAGCTGAGAGCTATGAATGTTATGGTTCTAAATCAAGTACAATAATTCACAAGAAAAATCTAGTATTGAAATGGACATAGCCAAAATAAGCCCATTTTTAAATAAAACTGTCATTCGATTAGCTAAGATACAAAAAATACACTACTGGCATAGTTCTTACACTAATACCTGGTACACTGACCATCATTTTGGATGTGCGGGTAGTTCTGACTACCCCATCACAACAACCTGATCTTTGGGCAGGGGAAAAAGTAAAGCCAACTTAAATAGATCTCTATTACTGTCATACTTCCTCTACCGTCCTCCTCCTCTTCAATCACTGCAACTTTTTTTCCCTACCACACCACAGTAAGTGCTATCACTATACTGAAGATACAGAGACTACTCCTAAAAAAACGAAAAAACTTTGCCATTGCCCAGAAATTTAATTTTACGTTTCCTACATGCTTTCTTGAAAGCTGTTCTATTGCAAATTATCTGTAATATACTAGCAGTGGAGTAATTAGTAGATGATGGAGTTAACATGAACATCAGACAAGAACATATACATGAGACTTCTTGCCTTCAAAGACAAAGTTAACAGGTCATTCAATGGTTATAGCAACTGCAATTAGGAAATGGAAAAATTCCATCCTAAGGGCTCCATACAATAGAGACCTGTTATACCCTTTAGTGCACTCAAAGTGTCTTTATTTTGTAAGACTTATATTCAGGAACCAAGTATTTCTATTTATCCTCTCTTCTATTATAAAGACCTCTCAGAAATTCTGAAAAGCACCCAAGTTATCCTAATGCAGGAACTCAAATAAAAATCCTGATGCCTTTAATTAAAAAAAACACACCAAGAATTGGATTAAGTAGCTTGAGTGTTTACAGCTAGAATAATAAATACAAGTTGTTCTACAAACACAAACCAGCTTTTGTTAGTTCTTGTTCAAGTGTCCTGTATCCTACTCTCTCCTCAAGGCAGTACTTCATCTCCTTGCAGAGGACAACTTTGCTGGGTTAAAACAGACGAAAAAAAACCCCACAGCTGCAGCAGAACTTGCCCCACTAAACTGGAGATTTTGCCCACACCAGCAGGGTAGACAGCAGTAGTTATTTCGTCTTGTAGCAACTCTGCCTTGTCTTCACAGAGCACTCTCCTCTCTGGAATCACCAGCCTGCCTGAAACCAGTAGGAATCTGACTACCTTTGAGCCTCCCTCTTCACATTTAATTTTGGCTTCTACTGGCGGTAAATTTAGAAGTTATTTTTGGAGACAGGGAAGAAGAGGCCTGACACTCTACATAGACTTCATTGCCATAGAAACCAAGCTAAAAACACCCAGAAAGGAACAAAAAATGTCTGTTTCAAGGCATTACTTATGCTATGTACTTAAATGTCACCTGAAGCAGCACTTAACATTGGAAGTATATAAACAGTACCCAAGATTTTCTTTTTCCAGTAGTAAGAATATTTTGCCTACTTTTTAATTAAAGGACTAAGGAGAACTCACAGTTCATCATCTCAGCCCCTCCCAAGCCCTCAATGAACCATTATTTGGTAGTAAGTAATACACCTGCTTCTGTCAAGATTATGGTCTAAACAATTATCAAGACCTATTAAAACACAGGAAATGGTAAATTAGTACCTACCCCTATTCCCTCCCTCACATTTTAAAAGCTAGTGACACTGAAATTTTTTCCTTCATGTTTTAGTCTGTACTTGGGGTACCTGGCTGACTACATGGAACTTTAGTATAACAAACAAGTGAGTACTTTGCCATTAGACACATTACTCTTAAACTGTTAATGCCAGTATTTCAATCCTTGTTTTTGCAGCCCTCAATTACAGTACATTACAGGTTCATATTCTCATGATGTATCTATGTTAGAACATGTAAAATTCAAAGATCAGTTGAGGAGCAATGACTGTTCTGCTGACAATGACTCAATCTCATGGTAACTACTCAAGTGTGAACAGCACAGGAAAACATAATAGTTTCCTTCATATGATTTTTACCCAACACTATCTTCAGTTCCCTTCCCAGAAGAAGATCTACAAAACAGTGATTCACTATTTCATTTCAGAAGAAGTTAAAATCAATGCCAGACATTTCAGCACCAAAACACTGTATAAAATACAGATGCCTTTATTTTCTATTTTTATGTTAATAATTTCTTTAAAGAAAGAAATTATTCTTACACAATGTACACAATTATTCTTTCTACAATTGATTTCCTTCTGGTTTTTTGTGTAATTATTTCCAAAGTAATCAGATGCAACATCTGAAATCAGCTGACAGCTTACAAAGAAACATGACCCACGAGAAAGCGCTTAGAACAGAAGCTTTTACTGAGGGGACTGATGCGGATACTTTAAACGTTTAGGCTTATCAAAATAAAAACTAAAAATGGAAGATCTCATTCTCTACATAACACTTTTCATCCATCTGCAAATAGCAACTTGATCTGACCTATAGATGTTTCTTTTCCTGGCTAAACAGTTTGCTTCATTTCTGATGAATTGACTGAT
Organism: Dryoscopus gambensis; assembly: GCA_013389985.1. Lineage (NCBI taxonomy): Eukaryota > Metazoa > Chordata > Aves > Passeriformes > Malaconotidae > Dryoscopus > Dryoscopus gambensis. Next base: position 11,979 of record WEIT01004953.1, read on the forward strand.
TGTACAAGAGTGGCAATAAAGGCAAGTTATTCAATTATGCCACTTAAAAAAAATTCAGAAGAAAAGGATATAATGAGATGTCTTATATCACCTGTACCATATGTACACAAGATTAGAATGATGCTTTCTGATAAAGTGCATTGAAGTAGCACATGCTAATTCTAGTCATAGTGTAAAAACACCACTCAATTTCTGTTACCTGATTTTACATTTCAAAACTTGCTCTTTACTCCGTCCACGAAATATGATTTATGGAAACCAGTACTTTATAAAATTATTACAACACAACTTCAACAGCATATTACACATATTTTAAATATCCTTTTTTTAGAAACATATGCTTTTTTCATGCTGCTTACATAATTTCTTCAGTGTAGCACAAAATTACGCAGGGGATACCACCATACAAGTTAAAAACAAAACCAAACCCCAAACAACTAACCAACTTACTTTTTCTGTTTCTTTTAATATCTTTTTTACCAGCTCATCTTGTCAAAATGTGACTTTTACGTAAATTTTAGCAGTTATGGTTCTGTCTGGGTCACCACAGAGCTACACAAAGTTCTCATTAGCAATCATAAATTACAGAGCACTTTTAACATGTCCTTCTTTCTACCTTTCAAATGAAATTACATTTTTGAAGAAGCTTTGACTCCTCCAGTTTTGACCTCACACTGATGGGTCATGGGTGTGTGAACCATCATGAGTGAATCCTCATAGTTTCTTCCAAATTGTATTAAAACTAATACAATACACAGAGACTCCATGATGCTGGACCTAATACTTTGCTTTAAGTAAAACTATGGAGACAATCAAGTAGATCATGCAAGTTCAAGCTTTGTATGCAAAACAGTCCATTGATACACTTCCTTCACAAAAAGCAACTCTTGGTAACAGATTTTTCTTCTTCACTTGGTAGAAGTTACTTTGGCCTTCTATTATCAATTTTCAGATTATGACAAAAGGTCAACCAAAAATACCCATTTATTGCAGCTTCTACCATGGGGGGGAAAGGCATGACAGACTCAAAATTGCCAGTGCAGTGCATAAAAACAACTCTGACATTTCTGTATTAGATTCACGACATCTTCCATACTGGTACACATGTATTTATTCCACAGAAATCATAACATTGTAAAAATGATAGGTGGATAAATATCGTAAATATAACAGTGGGTTAGAAAAAAGCTATGATCTTCATTAAGGTTACAGGAAGCTTCTCACATCTCTGTGTTTCACCTGATGCTTTCATTTGGCTGAAAAATCCAAGTCCTTTTACACTTGCCTACTGGTAGGGATTTGTAAGTCTGCACTAAACTGCTCTCCACAAATGAGGCGTGAAAGCAGAGAGCTCTTGCTACATAAAAATAACTTCACTTGAACAAATACAGCCTGCAAATTTAATGCTTGTTTTGTAACCACATACTGCATTTTTCAGCTTTCCTAGTCTAAAAATAAGATTTATTTATCTGTAAATAGCAAAATCTTAATCTTGGGATTTTCAAGACAAAAAAAAAGGATCTTGAAATAAAATTTGATTCTGAACCTATTAGAAAAATACTGCATGTTGTTTCTTGTTTCTGAATGCCACATAATAGTATCAAGAGCTCATACTATCATTTTTTTTATTTTTAGAAAAACACATAAAATCTATATCATTAAACCATAATCACCACTCATAGAATCACAGAACGGTCTGGGTTGGAAGGGAGCTTAAAGATAACAGACTTCCAATCCCCCTGCTATGGGGGGGGGGACACCTTCCACTAGACCAGATTGCTCAGAGCCCCATCCAACCTGGCCTTGAACACTGCCACAGATGGGGTGCCCACAGCTTTGCCACACAACCTATTCCAGTGCCTCGCACCCCTCACAGTGAACAATTTCTTCCAAATACTTAACCTAAACCTACCCTCCTCCAGTTTGAAGCCATTCTCCCTTGTCCTGTCACTGCATGTCCTTGTAAGAAGACCCTCTCTGGCTTTCTTGCACAGCCCCTTTAGGCACTGGAAGGCTGCCATAAGGTACTCCCAGAGCCTTCTCTTCTCCAGGATGAACAACCTAAAACCTCCCAGCTTTTCCTCATAGGAGAGGTACTCCATCTCTCTCATCATGCTGGCGGCCCTCCCCTGGACTGTCTCCAACAGGTCCATGTCCTTCCAGTGCTGAGGACCCCAGCGCTGGATGCAGCACTGCAGGTGGGGTCTCACCAGAGCAGAGCAGAGGGGCAGAATCCCCTCCCTGGCCCTGCTGCCCACGCTGCTTTGGATGCAGCCCAGGACACGTTTGGCTTTCTGGGCTGTGAGTGCACATGGCTGGGTCATGTCCAGCCTCTCACCCACCAGCACCCCCAAGCCATTCTCGGCAGGGCTGCTCTCCGTCTGTTCATCCCCAGCCTGTGTTTGTGCTTAGGATTGCCCCAGACAGGCACAGGACCTTATACATTTGACCTTGTTGAAATTCATGATGTTTGCACCCACCCACCTCTCAAGCCTGTCAAGGTCCTTCTGGGTGGCATCCCTTCCCTCCAGCATGTCAGCCACACCACACAGCTTGGTGTCATCGGCAAACTTGCTGAAGGCAAGTGCTAAGATCAATCAGCTCTGATTTAGGTCACTAGTAGCTACTGAAAAATCGAAACTAAAACCAATAATCTGTAATTACACTTAGAGAATAATTTTAAGAGCAGAAGAGATAAATAAATCCTTTCGCAAAATAAATGTTTTCATTTTCTTGTTTATTTGGAAAGAAAACATATCCACAACAGCTATTTGAAAGAAGTATTTCACAATTTTCTAGAAAACAAGAATTCTTAAGAAAATAAGCCAAACAAACCACATTGTATTTTAACTTATTAGCTTTCTCCTCCGCATCCATTTTTTATCCTCCACAAATAAAGCAGTTTACAACATGCCTTTTTCTTCGATTGAGTGTTTTAACACCAATCTACCATGAACCCATGCAGACCAGCTAGCAGGAAGGCAACTATTTGCAGTTCACTACCAAATGCATGCTCTGCTGAAATAGTCCTGGCCACAGCCACAGCACTCCAGACAAACACCATCCTCTAAAGACTGGTGAACCTTCAGATTAATAAACACTGAAGTACTAGGAAATTTTCAGCTACTTTTCACTTTTATGTATTCAAAACTGAGTGATCAAATCTGATTAGAATTCCTGACTGCACAGAACAGATGCACATCATTTTCTTTTCCTCACCATCCCATCACTTGGCAAGCATCAACTATCCAACACCCAGATCTAACAATATCCCTTCATGAAAGTGAAGTGGGTTGGTTTGTTAGTTTTTTTTTTTTCATGAGGCATCTCTCCAGAAAGTTTTCAACAGTAGTTAATATGTCAGAAGGTCAAAGGTGTAAAATCTGCATTAGAAGCAGGAAAGCCGAACAGAAGTCCATTGCTGCCATTCCACAGCTGTGTAGAAATACCAAGTGTGTCTGTCAAACAGGGATTTGATACCATGGAAACCCAGAACCTCTGGAGGCAAATTTCGACTGAAAAGAATCCAGAGATTTATACTGAATGCTGTTGAAAAATAAGTTGCCAGAGAATGGCTTTTCTACCACAGCGAATTACCTTGTGCAAAAATAAAGTAATCTGTAGCAAGTGAAAGTGTTTCACATGCATTTAAGTGATACTTAAATTATCTTAGTTCTCTTTTAACTAGGGATCTTTAGGATATTGAATTTTTCAAACTTTTTTTAAAGACTCTTATAAGTCTGATTTAAAAAAAAAAACACAAACCAAGTAAAATAATGGTGATCAGGACTTTGTGAAGGAAAAGAAAATAAAAACCTTATAATGTGTGTGTAGATAGAGGTATATAGATGTGTCTCTCTGTCCATCCCAATGACTACTTCACATGTAACATTTTACTTGCTCTTTCATTTTACATGGATTATAATCCAGATTTAACCAATTAATTACACATTTAGTATCACAACATACACATCTGCATTCATTCCCTATGGCTTCTATTGAGATGTATTCCTTCCAATCCCTCCAATTAACAGTAAAAGTAGAGCTATTAGGGAATATGAGAATGTACCTAGTGTGCATGTATGAACTCTTCTGGAAAAGTAAATGTTCTAAGACTAATGATACTAGAAGTATGGTCTTATTCTTTAAAATACATCAATTTCTCTCCTCATTTTTTGAAGGTTTCTTGTCTACTTAAGAATTATGCCACAGGTAATTTTGAATACTGGAATTTTCGTATGATCCAAACAGATACATGCTTCATATTTATTGCAAAATTATAAATTGGGCATTGTTTCCTAATGTTCTTCCTATTGCATAATTATAGGAATTAATAGAGAAATTTGCCAACAAATAACTGATGTCTCTAAATACTAATGACAACAATGGCTGGGACCAACTTTTTCAAATCTTCACACATGAGTATAAAAAAAATTCTAGGAAAAAGAAGTTTTTAAAATCTTACACTTAAACCTTGTACACAATGAGGTACTGCAACTCTGACGTACTCCAGAATGTAGAAGTTACTAAAACCATTACCACCTATCATGTAGCCTTCTGTTTGTCAAATAGTAACTTGAGAAACTGGTTTAAATTCTAGAAACAAAGTATAAAATGAGGTTTTCCTCCTTGAATACTTCCTAGATAGAAGAAACTCAGTAGCAAAGCAGACACGTTACTGAGACCAGAGGTCAGTCTAAGGGCGTGTTCTGACTCTTAACACAATCATCACCACACGAGCCTTAATCACTTTTTTGACATCCATTTTCTTCAGACTTCCTAATATTCACAGCAGTTCCATTACAGCTGGTAAAGTGTACATCTCTGCCTATTACACTTGCATCTTTACAGCTTTGATGCATGTGAGTTTGTTTTCTTGAATCTGCTAGTATAATCTACCTGTATAATCTTGTGTATTAACAAACTGTGTATCTTTCTCCTTGTGTAGTTTCTTGTCTAAATCAAATCTCAATGAGAACTCTACAATTTTAATATTGCACAACTTGGTGAATAACGGCTCCACAACTGCTTTACCCCCTGCCTTGGTGACTCTGTTGGTCACTTCCAACTCCCACCACCTACTTCAGACCACTTTTAAGAAGTCTGCTTCCCCTTCCTTTCTGTAGCTCCCCTTATGAGCAACCCAAACTGCGTGCAGTACGCAACACCCAGGCAGGTCCTGTGTTTCATACAATGATACTTCCTGTTCATTCTCACTATATTCCCTAATGATGGACAATGTTGCATGAGGATTTGTTGGCAGCTGCCGCTAACCAACAGCTTCAGCAAACCACCAGTCATAGGTCATGTCTTTACTTAGCAGCAGCTTTATAGAATCAGCACAGAAAGTAGATCCTGGTCACTCTTAAGTCACCCAGAACACATACAACAAGTAAACTGTAAAAGTAGAGGGAACAGGAGAGCCTGTAAAGTTAGGAAATGTCACCAAGAGCAGACTCAATATTCAACAATTAGTTTCAGCTTCCATTTTAGCCTACATGCATTTGGGCTGCAAAATTCAACACAGATTGAAAAAGCTGAATATTATTCTAAATAATCTATATACCTTTCACATAAAGTACAATGGGAAAGCTGAAGCACAAAAGCTTCTTAAAGACAACGCAGAAGGATGCTAGAACGATAAATTTATTTTACAAGGGAGTAACAAAGATGAAGAGGAGCTTCTTCCTGGAGATGTATTATGGAAACTGAACTGCTAAAGCAGCATACAGTTTCATCTCAAGGCCATGACTTGAAAGAAGTAGGAAGAAAAGGACTCAAGTTTGTGTCTCCTGTCCCATGTATAAGTGTCGTGGAAAATCCTTCAGAAAAGCTATAAAAAACTTTAAAAGTCTCAAGTTTATATTGACAACCCAGGAAATTTATTGCATGTGTACTTAATTAAAGCCAGCTAAGCAGAACAGTTTCCTACTAAATAATGTAACTCAGTAGCCCAAAATGAAATCATTAATTAAATAAAATATAAATCAGAGGATACTATTAATCAATAAGAGCAAATTCTAGTCTTATTAGGGGGTCAATCATGCTTGACTTTTTCAGTATAACTCATTTTCTTAGTAACTGGAAATGGAGTCATTGAGCTTCTCAGCTTACAGAGATAATACAGACAAATTTCAAGAGNATTCGGAATTGCAAGAACAGGCTCTACTGAAAAGATTTTCATTTTGATTGGCAACTCACATAACACTAATAAACATTCAAGCTTGTTCTTTTAAAAAAAAACATGTTTATGTCCCAACAGGTAGTTGAGAATTTTTTCAACCCTACTGTTAAAGAGTGCTAACTGAGCATTTTAAAGGAATTCTACAAAATCTGTGTCACAAAGGACAATTCTCTGGACTTCTCAATTGCCAGAGAGATGATGCACATGTCTGAAAGTAGGCATTTTCCCGCAGGTTGGTTGATTATAAGGCAGCTAAACAAAACAAAAAAAAGCAGCAGTCCAGGAAGGTCACCTGTTTGGAAGACAGCAGAACATGACCAAATCAGCGCTATCACTAATTCATAGAAAGTATTTTCAGGAGGAAAGAAAAAAAAAGGAGTAGACCTTGAGGCACACGAGAAAGGAACATAAGCCACACTGTTCAACATCAGCTGTGGCCCAGCACTGCAGGGCTTTAGTGGCCAGCTCATTTATTTGAATTACACACTCATTCTGGAATTTGGAACAGAATTTAAAGAGCAAACAGCTTGTGCAAGTTTTTTTCCTAACCATTTATTCCATGTATTTGATGCAAGTCAATTTTATGACCACAACTCTGGAGATTCAATTAAGAGCCTTAATGCTTCAGTCCATTCCTTGAAAAATACCTTAAGGACTGTTTCTGTAAATTTCAAAATACAACAATTGATTCATAAGTACCATGATCAAAATGGACAATTGGCCTTAGTATCAGCCAAGACCCCTATCCCAATTGTTTCATGTTTTACCAAAGGTGTCACTTATTCCTCAAAGATGACAAGTGCTAATTACACTGACCATTACCAAAGCAATGTTTAACCACAAGCTTGTGCCGCTTTAAAAGAACCCTAAACTTTTTCCCTGCAGTAAGGAAACAACTGCTACTGTAAGTATCCTCTTTTCAATAACCTTTCCTCAAGGCTGCTCTACATAACCTTTTCATATTTATCAGGGAA
>WEIT01004953.1:26124-62923 GCA_013389985.1 Dryoscopus gambensis
CCGCCCGCTGCCCCGGCCGCGCTCCGCTCGGGGCGGTGCTACCGGGGCTGCCGAGAGCGGGTCTTCGTCTTCCGCCGCTCTTCGCTCGGCAGCTCTGTTCTGGGAGGCTGTTACGTCCTAAGCCCAGGGCCTTGCCTAGATATATGTCGCTATTAATCACCATGGGGCAAGAAGAAGTACAGCATGGCACAGAAGACATCTTGGGCACCCGGAAAGTGATTTTGAATAGGCATCTACCTAAAGTAATTAAGAGTCCTAAGCCCGTTTGCCTGCTGTTCCTGTGAAAGCAAAGCACCGTTCTATGGCAAGAAATTGTTGTGATTTTCCTCTTCTCTCTTCCCGCTAAGACTAAATGTTGAGATGTTTATGACCTCCTGGAGCGCCTGCACTCATAAAGATGTATCGGATGAGGCTGACTCATTTCTAGGTTCCCGAACTGCCAGATGCGTAGCTGTGGCATGCAACAATTTCAAATGCCCATAGATGCACCTCTTGGCTGCAGAGGAGAGGAGTGTTCGCTTGTGCTGCTATATAACTGATCTGGAAGGCAAATGCTCTCACAGAGCTGGCTTCTCGCTATGGCTAATGGCCTGCACACAGAACTTTGTCCTGCAGCTCAGGTCATCACCTTTCCGTAGCTGCTTGCTGACCTGAGCAGCAGGGTAAGTGCTTTTGTGCAGGCAGTCGTCACCGGTGAGCTGGGTGAGGACTTGCGCGAGTGAAGTGCCAGTACGTGCGTGTGGGAGGGCAGAGAAGGGGAGAGCGAGCTCTATTATTGGAGTTATGTCTCTAGATGGGGAGCGAAGATAGGCAGGATTTTAAGGGAGAAGGCGGTGGAAGCGTGAGACTTTGCGTGCGTGCCTGGGACCTTGCTTGCAGCCCATACCTGCATAATGCAGCAGTTACTAAAGCTATCCAAATGAAAAGAAAAGCATGTTTGCAAAGTTCGGGCCTATTCCGCTTGTTGCATTTGTTTTTGTACAACTCTGTTGCACATCAAAAGCCCCGGCAGCTAGGAAACAAAGTTGGCAGAGAAATATAGGTTATTATATTATTTTCCTAACAGGATTTTCTCCTTTTTTCCTCTTAATACATAGTGAATGTTTAATTATTCTGTCCTAAAAGAAACAGTTATTAGTAAAGGTCATCTTGAGTTTAAGAAAGTTTGTACAGAGTTTTGCAGTGTGTTTCAGTTACCAAAATCTCTTAATTATATTTCCAGATTTCACGGGACATGGAAATTAGACCATTTGTGTAATCAGTTTAACATCTTCTGTATCATTAGCAACAATTATCTCCAAAGTAAACTTTTTCTGAAGTGTCGCACGGGACATCCCAGCTCAGGAAGCTGTCACCTGATCTCCATGGCTTTTAAAGTGTTGTATCTTAGCTTTGCAATACACTGTCCTAGAAACTACAACTAGTTAAGAGCTGCCAAATGGAATTTGAGCTTGCAAATGCAGGAATACAATTGAGTAAGCAGTTATTAAGATGTAACCTTCAGTTCTGTAACCTTAATGTGATTCATGTCTTTTAAGGGAAGAAAGAACAATAGGCGAGAACTGAAGCTTTTTAATAGGAAAACTGGAAAATATTCCATAGCATTTGGGAAAAGAGTCAGTAGAGGCAGGAGCAGATTCAGCAGAGATAATACAGTTGTGTGTGGAGAGGGAGTTTCATATTTAGGAATAAATTTTGGATGGGTGATATAGCTTATATACAAGACCAAACTTCTTTTACTTCAGTAATGTCAGTGTACTTATGGGACTTGTATCAAAGCAGGCCATATGACTAATTTAGGCTTTAAATATGCCCTTCTTTTGATTCCTATTCTTTCTGGGACATCAAAATATATTTTTAAAGCTATGTAACTGGATAGGAAGTTATGCCATTGTATTGATAAAAGGCTAAAAAAAGAAGACCATGCATTTCTTTCAGATTTTTGTGTTTTCAAAGGAGTATTATCTGTATATTTTAATTTAACTGTCTGGTTCCAGAAGTTTTGACCATGTCATAATATTAATCTATAATGCAAAGCCATTGTCAAGCACTACGGTTCCTTCACATCACAGAATCACAGAATGGTTGAGGTTGGAAGGGAGTTCTGGAGGCACCACCTCAAGCAGGGATACCTACAGCAGGCTGCCCAGGACCAGAGGGTTTTTTAATATCTCCAAGGATGGAGACTCCACAAGTTTTCAGGGCAACTTAAGTCAATGCTCAGTCACTATGACAGTAAAAAAATTTTCCTGATGTTCAGAGGGAGCCTCCAGTGTTTCTGTGTGGGCTCATTGTCCTGGTTCTGTCACTGAGCATCGCTGAGAAGAGCCTGGCTCCATCCGCTATGCACCTTCCCTTCAGGTATTTATAGACCTTGATGGGATCCCCTCTGAGCCATTTCTGCTCCAGGCTGAACAGTCCCAGATCTCAAAGACTTTCTTCACAGGAAAGATGCTCCAGTCCCTTCATCATCCTGCTGACCCTTTGTTGGATTCTCTCCAGTGAGTCCATATTTTTCTTGTACTCTCTTGTACAGAATATATATTTAATGTAGGAAATATGTCTTTCAGAAGTGCTAGGACTTTATTACTTAGATGAACAAATCGTGTGGACTGTCCTGTTGACTAAAACACTTGAATACTAGTTTTAAGATTTACTTTTTTAGTTTAACTTTCTTAAACCTTAAGGGCCTACAATGACAGTAATGGTTAAGATTATTTTCTGGATCCTACTGAACATTATTTTTTTGTCAAAGAACTGTATTTTAAGAAACAGAAATAGTGTTTCAAGCAGCATGTAATCAAAATAATTTCAAATTTACATTTAAAAGGAAGTATTGCCTCAGATTTTTTTTTTAGGAAAAAAGAAATGTAATTGCTGTTAGTCAGCAAATTTACAACAGTTTAAACTTTGTTCCACCATGAAAATGTGCCAGGAAAAGATTCTTCCTGGTAGCAGCAGCTCTTGCAATCCCAGTTCTGTGAAAAGTTGTCTTGAAGTATGGCATCTGAATTCAGACAAGTCTGAACTTAGCTGCACAAAGGCAAGCAGTACAGGACTGTTAGAAATTTTAATCTTGTTTTTCATTCATTATTCAATCAATGGCCAGCAAATAAGAGGAAAGCACAGTATTTATCTTTACATTTCTTCTTACCTGTATAAGCCTATCCAAATTTTTAAGGTTTCTTATGGAACTTACAGAGTAGGTAAATTTCAGAACTAAGTTAATTTTATCTTAATAAAAATACATAAACCAAATACCATATATTTATGTTATCCTATAATGTTGTACTATTTTAAGTAAATATAGCAATTACTATAATATTTTACTTTCTGTACTATATAAAGAATTTAAAAATTTAAAAAGAAAAGCTGTACATTCCTATCCAAAACCTAGGAAACAAAGTAAAATTTCAGGTTTTATAGCTTTGTTCTACATCTTTAGCATGTGTTTTTAAAGCTCTAATACAGATAATGTCAGTGAGAAATAAATAGATTTTTTCCAAGTGTAAATCTAATGAAATTAATGTACCTAATTTACTTATGGACCAATCCTAAAGCAGGCTGTGAATTCATTGACTGTATTTATTTTCTTCTGTATTTTCAAACTCCTTTTTGAAACAATTTGCTTTTAATTCTATGTTCCTGGTTATGTAAACTGCACAAAATTTGCAATTTCTTCATGGGCTTAGATTGTTACATTAAGCAGGAAGTTGGCTTTAAAAAGCCACTGGTACTGAATTTCTTAGAAAGAAGCAGCAGGACTTTGGCTTAGTTTTCTTCATCTTTTCTTCTCCTTTTTAGGCAATGCCAGAGCCATCGTTAATAGGAAAAGTGGGCTACTTTTAAGATTTTGTAGCCAAATGTAGATTTTTAATTACATTGTCATCATTTGTGTTCAGTGTGTATACACATGTGTATAGTCTTGCAAACCTGGCCTTTGGATATGTCCAAATACCATGCAAATGTGTCTGAACCAGGTTTAAGTCATTGCTGCAACACAGAGCTCAGGTTGGGAAACAACTCAAATATTTGCCTTGGTCTAGGACAGATTTTGCAACCTGCATGGATCTCTTTACTGCCGCAGCTATTCCCTGCTAAGTCACAGAGACAGTTCTGAACTAGCTCAGGTATATTCTGACAAGCCCCTCCTACTTTTTCTAAGCTGGTAGCATGGTTAGATGCCTACATCTTTGTTGTCTCCCTTACAACCTGCATTAATTACCTTTGCTGACTACAAGCACACCTAAAGCAGGAGACCACAGAAGTGAAAGAACATCATCTTTTAAAAAGGCTTCAGAAAAGTTTAGGGAGCCAATGTTCACAGTCACAGCACTACAGCTTCTTCAGTACAGCTCAGTGGTTTGGCAAGGAGAAAAAAGGAGCACAATGAGCTGCCATTGCAAGATGATTGCTCAGCCAGTTCTGTGCAGCAAGCTATGAGCCTAGAGGAAATAGTACAGAGTCCATAAATAAAGGCTGAGGCAGTGTGTGCTTGTCTCTCAGAGTAGATTCTTCTTCGGAAGTCGTATTTCCACATAATGTGACACACAGAGAATGAAGGATGAATGCAACTGCTGCTGGTGTTTCACCAGGTGACAGAGGACTCAGTCTAACACTGAGTAAAAAGGATCTGCCATGTCCCACCTATTTGGAGAAGCACATGTACTTGAAAGAAGTCAGTTTAAAGCAGAAGAATCACAGGAGTAAATACACGAGTGTGTGTCAGTTTGAAGTTGTTCAGTTCAAACTAGTTTGTCTCTTAAAAATTTGTGAGTTGATAATAATTTTTTTTAAATCCCTTGTAATAAAATATAATAATTTAAATATTTGTGTGATATGAACACTTATGGTGGGCACTTCCTAAACATACCACAAATGTAAAAATCTGAGAAGTAACTAGAATTTTCTTATATTTATAGGGCCTGGCTTTTCAGTGTGTTTTCAGCTACAGATCTGATGTTAAAAACCTGATGTTGACAGTTGCCAGCATGTGCTGTTATGTAAACACACAATGTTTAACAACCAAAAAAATCACCCTATGGCTTTGAAGTTTTCATTTAACAAGTGAGGTTGAATGGAATGTGCAGAAGTCAGTCAGAGTTGATAAAACTGATGACAGTAAAGTTGAAATACAAAATAAAGAACATAAATATACACCAAACTGTGAAGGAATGTAGGAAATATGTGAGAAAATACCTCCAGCTGGAAGACAAAGAACAACAAAACAATCCCCAAACCCTTGAGCTATGTTGGGGGAAAAATTAAGGAAATGGTAGAAAAAAAAGACATCTGTAGGCTTAGTGCATTGAAAGTCAATACAGATGCATGCTACAAGAATAAATCCAATGCTGTTATGAAGTCTTGTTTGGATATGATATTTCTATTCTGATCTTGGCAATACTTGTCATTTTGGTAATATCAATAAGGCATGATTAGGTAGAAAACAGTTTTAGCATGTATTCCTTAGGAAAAAGATTATTCAAACATTTGTTAATCCATTTATCTGAAAGTTACTTTGATATTAAATTGGCTGTATGCAAAACAAAATCTAATCGGTTAAGGCCTTGATGTTATCTGAAAATCATTTTGTTATACAACTAGAAGAGGAAAGACCAAGCAATAGGTACACAAGTAACTCCATGCTCTTGTAGTGCCAATGTTGCTGTAAGTATTAACTGCAAAGCATGGTCTCCCTCCTAAAGGAACAGAAGGAAGCTGGATATGTATTCACAATAATTTACTGCTAGGTCAGTAAGTCTGAAGTGTTGGCATTTCTCCTAATGCTTATACCACAATATAGAAATCTATTTGAAAAAGCTATAAAATGAAAATTATCTTTTCAGTATCCAAATGATGCTGATCATTCAACTCAGATGTGCTGTGACACTGCCCTCCACAGTACTGATAGTGGGTTTTTTTCTAAATAACTCTCAGTCTTTTCATCATTGTATGTGCAGCTCTTGAGCAGGCTTTATGCCCAAATTGATTTTCTTCTACATTAAATAAAGTTCCGTACAAATTATAAACCTCTTTTATTACGAACCCCCATTTTCTTCTGTGTTTGTAACGCAACTGCATTAAAAACCACACAGTGGTTACAGAGCTGTTGAGCTGTTACAGTGGCTCCTTGTAATGCCAGCTTAGTCTCCTTTGAACGTAAGTCAGAATACAAACAGAAATCGAGCAGAATATAACAGAAATGTTGTTAACCACCAGATCATCAACCAGACCTAGCCAGCTGCAATGCTAACTCAGCCTAAATGCTGGCTAAGGCCCCATGCCTCTAGTTTCCTGTTGACTGAGCATTCTGTTTCTCGGTTCAAATAACTCTTCAAATGACTTTCACTGGGTTTCTGATGTACATACATTTTACCTATTAGCTAGCCACATAAGCTTAGGTAGCACGTGAATATGACCACTTACCTCACCAGATAATTTGTTCAACATGGAGAAAAATGTTCTTTTTCACTGGTCCAGCATGCTAACAGTCAAACAACATTGTGTCCCACTGTCAGAATATATTGTGCTATTTCAGATAGAGGCAGTTGCCTAAATTTTATCCAGTGGCTGCTCAGGAACATGCAAACACATAAAAGTTGCTCAGGTCTTTTGCATACTCTTGTTTTGAAAAGTATATAGCTCTCTGGAAAAAAAGCCTAGTTTGGTGAATCTGAGTGGAAGTGTCCATCAACATCTGAGCTGACCTAGGGCTGCAGTGGAAGAAAGGAAAAAATAAATTTTGAGAAATAATCTTCAGTGAAGATTTCCACTGAAGCTAGCTTTTGTTCCATTGTGTGGTATGTGTAGGTAGCTTCAGGCATGATATTTCATCATTCCTGTCAGTTTGGAGGCAAAGAAGGCAGTGCTATGCTTGAAAGTCTTAAATGCAGTTGGTAATATGCAGAAGGACTCTAAAACAAGCAGTTCAGTAAGGGTTTGATCCTGCATATGCTTATGTGAGTTCAGCTAATATAAAGGAAGAATGCTTATCTTGAAATATTTGTCAGATGTGTTGCCCCAATTTATTCTACTACAGAGCAGTTAACTCACCTAAATTTAGATGTATCTGTCACAGATGTCTGCACTGGATCCAAATATCTTGGTATTTTTTACAGAGTGGAGAAAAAAGGCCCTTTCATGATGCAATTCACATCATTCTAAGATACATGCTCCTGGTCCTGTCACTGGGCATCACGGAAAAATGTGTGGCCACCTTTTCTTAATTCCTTCCCTGCAGGTATTTCATACACATGGATGGGATTCCCCTCACACTCTCTTCTCCATGCCCAACTCTCTCAAGGAGCTTTGAAAGCACAATGAAAGGTGCTTTCCTGGACTTCTTACTTGCAAACAAGGAAGAATTGGTCAGGGATATGAAAGCTGGAGCAGCCTTGGCTGCAGCGGCCATATGACCACTGGGGTAACAGGATCCAGAAGGATAGAGGGAAGAATATCCATAGAGGAGGAAGCATGGCAAAAATCAGGACCACAAGCCTGCATTTTGGGAGCTCAGACTCCAACTTCTTCAAAAACCTTCTTGGAATAATCCCACAGGATATGACTCTAGATAGGAAAAAGGATCCAGGAGGGCTGGTTTATATTAAAATATCATCTCCTTCAAGCTTAAGAAAGCTCCATCCCAACAAGTAAAAAAAAATATCTTATCTGAAAAAAAAGGATCAGGAATCCTGCATAGATGAGCAAGGAGCTCCTAAACTAATTCAGATATAAAAAAGAAGTGCATGAGATCAGGGAAATGACAGGTGACCCATAGGGTGTGCAGAATGTATCTTTAATAAGGGTATGCTTCTCAAAAAAATAGCAGAAGGTACTTCATCTCAGTGTTGGAGCTCATTTTATTTTATTTTATTTTGATATCTCGTTTGATTAGCCCTTTCTACCTGGAAAGTTGAAGAAAAGGACATTCAAGGGCTAATTTTTCTCACCACATGATAAGGGAGGAAAGATGAAAGAGGGAAAGGATATTCAAGAGTTTGAATAGGAGACAAGTTTCCTATCGTTCTGGAACTGTGTTCACATGCCAGCCATATTCTCTTGAGATGAAAATCTTGTGGGCATCAACCACCATGCTAGTTCTGTGGCCAAATCAGAAATCAAAAAACAAAACAAAACAAAACAAAAAAAACCCAAACAGGTGCATATCTCAGAAAAAAGAATGAGTGACTGGGAATCAGGACCATGGCATGTTCCAGCTGTAAGTCTGTAGGTACACTGAGTAACAATTAAGTGAGCTTATTTCCATGCAATTTGGAAAGTTCTTCAGTGAGAGCTTCCAGAAGTGCTGGATTGTGTGCTGACAATACTGCTGTTAAGATGGTGGGAACTGAAAATTGAAGCCTCTGTAAAATCTGCAGGCAATATTGAGTCTCAGAAGGAAGAGTAGGCACCAGACAAGGAAAAACAGGTGAAAAATAATTTGCAAAAACCTTCAGAAACTTGGAAACCAATAAATGGGAGAAACCATATTGCCTAAGACACTGGCTGGTACTTTGAGAGAGTTTGACTAGAACTAAGAAATAGTCCTTTGTTCCCAATACTTAGAGATCTGAGACTGCTTTCCTAGGTCCAGTTTCCCTTGACCATATCCCAACTCCATCTGAGGGACATACTTAGGCATGCATTATACCAAATTCCCTAGCCTTTGATATTTAACATACCATATTTCAATAGAGACAAAGTCAGGACTTGTGAGCTGAATGGGACCCATAGTGTTTTTCTATTTCCAAATGGAATTGTGCCAGAATCCTAGTAAAAGTGAATTTGCATGTAGCAGCTGAAGTTAGAAGTCAGGAAGTGCTACAGGAAAAAAGCTTCAACTCAGGTGTCAACAAGTAATGCAGAATGTTGTTTAACTCGGCACACAAATATCCACTTGGTAGGATGTGCTGTTGTCAACTGCTTTCACCCTTTGACAGATGCCCCAGTCATGAAGGAAGTGTGGTATTTGTTTGGCTCATTGGGACATCAGACTTATGAGTGATAGAAAACCTGGTTCCAAATGTAGCATATACCAGTTGCTCTGATGTATGAGCTCTTGCTGAGGTAAAGCATCTGAGATAAGACCGTGGTATTTGCATTTCAAAACAATTTCGCCAAGCATGTGCCTTTCAGAATGACTTTTAGAAACGGTATTTGATCTTAGCACTATCAGAATTAGGTAAAGTGAATGTTGTTATGGACAGGGCAGACGCCTTTATTAAAGGTTTTAATAATTTATTAAAGAATTCAGCTCGATAGGGGGTTCGGCACGGGTCGCCCTCATGCTGCCGCTTTCCGCCACTCTCCGAGAAGATGCAGGAAGGTCCTTCCGTCCGTGGCTAGGGTGTAGCGCAGCACAGGTCCCTCTGCCACCATCAGGTGNAAAGATCAAGGAATGCATCGCCAGGATTCAAAACATTTTCAGGACACTGTAGGCCGGACTGGGTGCCTCAAATGGAGGCATCTGTTACAGGGTGAGCCGAGTTATCTGCCCAGATTCTTCAGCCTTACAGCCCAGCACATACAGTACCAATACAAGTAGCAGGCCGCAGGCTCCATGTGTTTTAAGTTGACAACACAATTATTAAGACATATCAGGATTCATCTGGACCTGTATTGACCTGCCTGAAGGCTGAGGTTAGTTTGTTTAGCTGTAATAGCTGTTGTCTGATAACCAGGTGACCGTTACCTGATTTGTTTCAGCCTTTGCTTAGCTTTGTACAGCTGGATGGTGTAAGGCTTATTGCAATATATATTTTTATAAGTAGTAAATACAACATGTAGTTTTTCTTTCTCTAGTGGTCTATGATGATGTTAGAATAAAAATACAGGGTAGAGATGTACAGGTATAGGATGATAACTGGAGTCTTAACAGTGGAGACATAGGTTGATGACAGAGGCCCCTGGTTGTAAACAACTTGGGAGCAGCCAGTTACTGGCTGCCAAAGGAATACAGCCTGGGCAGACAGGTGAAACAATTTAGGGGTGACAAAAGGAGGAAAAAACAGGGATCTGATATAAGTAAAACATGCTGTACATAGTAGATTTAGGTGTAATATGGAATTGTGAACAATGAATAAGGAGCAAGCAAATTGTGTTAGGAACTACATAATAATGACACTAAGAAGACCCAAGAGTGAGGAGGAGGAAACCATCAATACCAACATCATATTTTCAGTAAAGAGAAGTAAGAAGCCCCCAACATCACACTTCTTCTTTGGATATCTTGCCATGACATGCCCAGACCTCCTAGACAGAAGCCATCAACTTTAGGACAGGATCTCCGTGTCACCAGAGTGACACTGGAAGGGTGAGTGTAGTACCAGACAAAGGGACACTTGCTATAAAGTTTGAGTATTTTGATTTTCACTCTATTATTATAGGGATGAACCATAATGTTTGTATAGTTGGAATTACAATTGATAGTATCATTACATTCAGACTAACAAAAATTCCTTGATTAGATTATCAAGACTTTATAATTAGACTAGCAGTAAATTCCCAGTTCTGCATAAAATGTATGTGACCCACATAAACTGTGTAAGTTGTATTGCACCAAATTGGCAGGGGTGGCCTAAGCTGTAATTTAAATCTAACAAATCTTTGGTGCTGTATGTTCGCACTCCTTTACTTGCTAAATTGCCTGCCCTCCCCACGTTGTCCTCCCTTCCCCGCCCCTAGTCCTGACCACTCCCTCGGTTTCTCGCTGTTGGTCCCAATACCCCGACTCTGCCCATCTACTGCCCCTGTGCCCTGAGACCATTAGTCCATGTGCTCTCACCACCCCCCTCATCCCCATATAAAACTACAGGCTGCATACAGTGTGGCCTCTCTGCCTTGGGCTATCAGTGCTGTCGTGGTCCTCTCTACCTTGGGGTCACCATGTGAATAAACATCCTCTGAGGTCCCCACACGGGGAGCCTTCTCGCCTCCTTTATCGCCGCTGTGTTGCAGAAGCTGAGAGCTGGCCGGAGCCATGCGGGGCAGGCAGCCCCGCTGCGCTCTCCGGGAAGGTCTGCGGCTTGCCCCACCATCGCAGGGAAACCACAAACCGCAACACAAATCAGTACTAAGTTTGTGGAGAACCTAGTTTGTGGACCTAGATTCTTAAAATTTTATCCAACTACCAGCTCTATTGATTTGATTTCCACGGAGTCTAACAGAAGTTGGTGTGTCAAGCTCACATACAGGCATCTAGCTATATCCCGTGCACCTTCAAAAAGATGCTGAAATGTGTTTTGACATTCTCATTGAATAACTGAAGAGATGCCAGGTACTAGCAGTCAATTCATGGATGCTAAATACAACAATCAGAGTCATAGAATCCTGTAGCTTATATGGGACATGCGAAGGTTAACTATGCCAGTTCTGCTCAAATCAGGCCCAGTAAGGTCAGGTTGCTCAGGCCTTGCCCAAATTTTTAATATCTCCCAGGATGCAGAATCTGTTTCAACTGGAAAACATTAATTCTGTTCTCTCTGTTGACTATAAAAAGGGCTTTTCTGCTAAATTTAGATAAGGATTAATGAAACACTGAGGAACTCAATGTACATCACTGTCAAATGTGTAATTGTGGATTGGTGTCATGGAGAGGATGCTGGTCTAAATGTTTGTGGGGGGTTTTTTGTCTCACTCAGTCTAGTTATAATGCTTTTATACAACCTCAATTTTTTCCTCTTTCAGCAGTTTTTGGAGATACAGTCATAACTCTGAGGAAGCATTCAGATGGAGGAAAGTTCCTCTCATATAAACTCCTCATACATTTTTTAGCAAAAGAAGCCAATGGACAGAGAAAAAATTGGAATCATACCACGGCATGAATATTTTTAGCACCAGATGTCTGAATGAACTAGAAGACCCTTAACTCTATCTGAACCAGATGTCAGTAAGACCAGAGCTAAGAGGGAAAAAAAATACAGCTTTTCAGGCTTTTTTTCTTTCTTTTTTTTTTCCCTGAAAGAAAGGTACTGCTTAAATAGGAAATATTTTTGTCATGGGAGTTTAGGGACCTGTCGCAGAATTAACCTCTACTAGCTCTGAGAAGGCTGCTTATCACCAGGATACAAAGTTCAGATATAACAAAGGACAAAGCAGTATGGATCTTTGCTGTAACTTGTTACTCTGCTGTTTCTAAGCATTATACCTGACATATATTACTGAAAAGTGTAGTGATTCGTATGTCAGGGAGAGTAATAGTGAAGCAATTCAGGAAATCAGTGCCAGTATCCTCTCTTTTTCAAGATAAAGAGGCTATTTTGTCCAAATCTGGCCGGCAAATTAATATATGCAATAGATCAAGTTGCTAATTCATTTCACTAGTAGTACTGTTGCCACTAAAAGTGTATAATTACATTTAGTGCCTCTATTTGTAAACCACATTAGAACTGGTTTATGTGATCCTAATCTCACAGTCTGGCTGTAAGAGCTCTTAAATCCAAAAAACTTAGATTAAATAACTCTATCAGGAAAAAAAATACTGTCTATACAAAAAAAAATTACTAAGGCAAAAACGGCAATGAGTCAGTCCATCCATGGCCCCAGTAGTTAGTGACTGGCTTACTTCCCAACAGCATGAGTAGGGAAAAAACCAAACCACTGTGTGGTGATTAGGCTTCTTTCATTCTTCGTGTTTTCAGTACAGAAGTCTGTCAATATGCAAGACACAAACACAATCCCCACAGACATTGCTAACTAGAATATGTCTTAAATATGTGCACTAGGTACACCACAACTGGAATATTCATAGATGAGTGCTCCAGCTTGGTTCTTCAGAAAAATAAATAACTGTATGTTGACTTTGTATTGAATGTCATGCAGAGTTCAAGATTCGGAGTACCTGCCTCCAAATCTGTGACTTATTTATAAGTCCACAATAACCAGGAAAAGCTGCAGATCTTAAACAACTCTCTGCTGTTTTCACAAAATGAAGCATGCAAGAGTGAGTGTAATGATTGCTTGTGACTTTTGAATAGTCTCTTTATGATTCAATACCTCTTGTAGACTCTAACATCTGCCACGATTTCCTGTTCTTTTTACTTCAAAGTTCAAGGTGCAATCCACTTTTCTTTCACAGTAACACACAGTCAGTGATACAAACTAACCAATTTCCCATTATGAGGGCAAAACAGAAGCAGCATCTGATGTGCAGCCCCTCAGCACCTGTTATCTCCTCAAGAAGGTGGCAATGGATGCAAAAAGACATAAATATAAGTTGTTTGGTGTTTTATGAAAACACATAGAGTTAGTTCACTAAGGCCACAGGAGGATCTTAAATGTCTGTCATGATTTAAAGACAAATAAACACATGTAGCTGACAGCAATGAGTGTTTAAGGTTATTTCTGAATTGCAGGTAAATGTAGTGAAATTGCTGTTGCTGTAAACCTTGCTATAGAAAATTCATAGATGCACAGGAGTGAACTCTTCCTGAAGGACCACTTCCTTCCTGTAAATTCTATGGCAAAAGCAAGATTTCCTGCAAAAACACTCATTCACCTGAATGAGAGCAGAACTGGTTACTTAAATAAGGAGGATGATAAAAAAAAGGTTACTCTGGCAGCTAACTGTAAGGGAAAGTATGTTTTCTCTGGCTACCTCAGAGAGCTACTACACTGTCTGACATTCCCCTGAAGCAGTGTCCTTGTCTGTACAGAGGTTGGATGAAAGTTCTTGCATTGCACTTTATCAGAGGGAGGCACAAATGCTGAAGAAGTTGTGCCAAAGTACACATTAGTATTTGATTTTTTAAAAATACCTTTGTGTCCAAAGCTAAGGAACAAATACAATTTTATATTTTCCTGTATCTTAGTACAATAGCATGTTGTCACTTCAGCAAAGGATGAATAATTGATTCAGTGAGTCATTATAATTTTTTAAAATAACTCTGGAATGAAATAATAGTGCTTTTTGCACTAACAGTAAGTACCACAATAGTAGAACTTCCTATGTTTAAAATAAGCAAGGCTAAACTAAACATCTTTGAACTGTGAGGGCCAGATACTTTGCATGTCCTTAATTGCTTTCATATGCGCAAAGTAAGGAAGCAGCTTTAAAAACAGGATTCATAAATCCCAATGAAATAAACTCAGGTGTTACCAAACTGCTATATTGCTCCAAAACTTTTTTTTTTAAATATTATTTTCTGGAATAGAGTTGCTATCTCGTGAATGAGAACACAGACTACCAGATTTTAAAAAAGCATAGCCGTGAAATAACTTGTGGCAGTGATTAGATTTGCCCCAGTTCCTGGGAAAGTAAGGCTGGATGACTGCAATTATTTCCTTTCATTGTCTCCCTTTGCTTAGTTGTGCTACACAAGTTACCAAATCAACTGGAAATGCTAGATTAAAAACACACAAACAAACAAGAAAGCAACACTCCCACCCCCACTCTTTTCCCATCGTTCGAGACTCTAGGTGAGGGTCATCTGAAATTCCCTGGGATAATCAAGACATCCTTATAGGGCTGGCTGAACCTACGAGGTACCTCAGCTGTTTGAGATGTCTGAGGCAGCTCTCTGAGAAACCAGAAGGCCTTTGAAACAGCAGCTGAAAGTTAAAGCAACTGAACTAAACTTTTGTATTTTTTGTGTCTAATTATTTTCCTTCTACCCACTCAGCTCAGGAAACCCACACAGCAGCCTCATAAGAAATGACGAAGGAGCTCACAGTAGCAATTCATTTTTTTAATTGATAACATTGTCTTTCTGAAATTTTTTTTTTAAGTTCTCAAAGTTTAAAAACAGACAGATTGGCTTAAATTTTCACCGAAACAAATCATTAAGTGAAACAGAAGCATGCTGACAACAAAGGCACAGCAAATGAGTAAAATACTGTATAGATCCACAACTATATCCATTAACAATGTGCTATTATTAAAGAAAAATGCCCAGACAAATAATAGGAATTTTAAATTATGCAGCTATTAGATAAAGAAGGAAAAGTGTGTAGAGACAAAAAGTATCCTGAAAAAAAAAGTTATGACTGCCTTTTTCCCAGATCTAGCAGTTATCTAATAAATTAAAGTCTCTCTCCCACAGGTCTTCCCTCATTTCTATTCTTGGATGGACTGTCATGAAAATCTTAAAACTATTTCCACACATATTTTATATATGAAACAAAGAGTAAACTCTAGAGAAGGTAGAGCAAGAGATCAAGAATACTGAGAACAGCCACGACTTGAGCTGTCAGAATCTGTTTTCTAGCCATTATCTGACTTTGAAAATATGGTTTTTTCCGGGATTTTTTTGGATAATAAAGTATCATAGAAACATAGAATGGTTTTGGTTGAAGAGACCTTAAAGATAACATAGTTCCAACCCCCTTGCCATGGGCAGGGACACTTTCCACTAGACCAGATTGCTCAGAGCCCCATCCAACCGGGCCTTGAACACTGCCACAGATGGGGTGCCCACAGCTTTGCTGCACAACCAGTACCTCACACCCCACACAGTAAACAGCTTCTTCCAAATACCTAACCTAAACCTACCCTCCTCCAGTTTGAAGCCATTCTCCCTTCTCCTGTCACCACATGCACTTTTAAGAAGACCCTCTCCGGCCTTCTTTTAGGCCCCTTCAGGCACTGGAAGGCTGAGATAAGGTACCCCCAGAGCCTTCTCTTCTCCAGGATGAACAATCCCAACTCTCTCAGCCTTTCCTCATAGGAGAGGTACTCCATCTCCCTCATCATCTTGGTGGCCCTCCCCTGGACTCTCTCCAACAGCTCCATGTCCTTCCAGTGCTGAGGACCCCAGCGCTGGATGCAGCACTGCAGGTGGGGTCTCACAAGAGCAGGGCAGAGGGGCAGAATCCCCTCCCTGGCCCTGCTGGCCACACTGCTTTGGATGCAGCCCAGGACACGTTTGGCTTTCTGGGCTGCAAGTGCACATGGCTGGGTCATGTCCAGCCTCTCATCCACCAGCGCCTCCAAGTCCTTCTCGGCAGGGCTGCTCTCCGTCTGTTCATCCCCAGCCTGTTTTGATACTGGGGGTTGTCCTGATCCAGGTGCAGCACCTTGCACTTGGTGTATAATAACCTTGCATTTGGTTCTATAATATTCCCTCCTGGAATCTGACAGGGTTGCAATTAAGCATTGATGATAAGTAAAAACTATGGATAGTAATTACACTAGCCTAATAGCCTCCACCTCCCAAGCATTTAATATTTGAGGGATATCTGTAGCTTGCATTATTCATATTGACTTTTTTCTACATCAGATATGTAGAATTTATAGATATGCTTTACATATTCAAAATGATGAGTTCAGGAGATGCTTTGAAAAATTATGACGTCAGCTGGTGACAGACATTTTGTCTGTCAGAATACTAATAAGGGAAGTTGACGTCCTTGATCTTGCTCCCAAAATCTGCCAGAGAGGGGAGTAAGAACAAGACAAGCACATAGTGACACATCACAGAATAATTCCCCAGCCTGTAGGTTAAAAATTATATGCACCATCTTTGTATCTAACAGCCCCCATAGAATTTCCTTCAATACATTTGTTCATTGCTCTTGTGACATTTTAATATTCCAGTGCCACGTGGCCAAAACTTCTATATTCTGTGATGAAGTATTTCCTTTTCTGTTTGTTTGTTTCTTTTTTTTTAATCTCACCCTCACCTTCATTTGATACCACTAATTTTTTTTTCAAAAATATAATCAGCAGTTGATCTCTATCCACACTCTTTACCCTACTTAAGTAGACTGATGCCTTCTCTTTTTCAGACCTCCAAACCAGTGAAGAGCTGGTGGTAGAAGCAATGCCTATATAGCTCTGAATGAGCTGGGAAGGAGCAGAGGGAGATATGGAAGATACTATCATGGAAGTGGAGAAGATCTGATGGAGAATGAAAGTGGATATATTTTTATTTCAAAGAATACAGCTGCAGAAAAATTGAGAGAGTGTTTGAGTAAGCTTCTTAGTTGTCTCATAAGCAAACAGCTTTTTCTGGAAACTAATAAAGCAGAAATATTTTTTTAAATGAACAAGAGGAAATCATATTGCTTGGGAATAGCAAAATGACATCCTGGTGAATCTCTTGATTAATTATAAAATGCAAAAGATAACAAAAAAGACTTAACAAGCTAGGTTTAGTAGTCTGAAGATATCTCAGTGGAACAGATGAACAGTTAGACATAACTTTGGAGAAAGCATGATGAGATTAATTTTAAATATTATTTTGGCATCTCTATCATTAATGCCATCTTCATTACATGATCCCAAAATCAAAAGCAATGAGAAGGAAATATCAATAGGATATTTAAAATAAAGCTACTCCTAGGGGGATCAAATATTTTATATTTGTCCGCTACTCAAGAAAAACATGAAAAATACTATTACACATATTGATTTTATAAAATCTGGGAGGCAGAGGGGGAAGGCACATTGTGACATTCTGTAAAATAGCCTTGGGTTTTGATGAAAAATTAGGAATTTCAAAATACTTGAATGATAAAATTAGGTGCTGGAAGCTGAAAAATGTACTACATAGATAAGGAAGGAAATCTCTTCAGTATATCAGTTTAGGAGTACTCCGGGATATACAGTAGCTTCTTTAAAATGACTACTGAAAAAATTGTTTAAGAAGAAGATAAAATTTTCAGAATATCACAACTACAGAAGAGTTCCACTATCTTTTTAGATATGCTAATAATTTGGTTATGAAACAAGATACATAGGATGTGGGAAAAAAAAGAATTATTGGATTTGGAAAAAATAATTCGAGATCAACAACAGCAAAAAGAAGAAACTTATTATTGCAAGTTGACAAATTATATTAGCCACCAGCCTATAAACATAAATATTAGTAAGTTAAAGCATTAACTGAGAATTATTTGGGGACAGAGTAAGTTAAGGCCTTAGGGCAAAGATGGAGTGCTTATAATTACTCTTCAGATAATTTCAGTACCAAAAATTAATTGTGAAATACTTTCTCACATAAAAGATTCTGAACAGGTTTTTTTTTGTTTTTTCAGATGGTACATTTGAGTAAGAAAGACAATTCAATATATTATAAAATTAAGTACCAATTTATATTTGAGTCAGTGAAATTTCATTTTTCATAAATTTTAGGAACACAGTTGTCCTTTAAATTTTCCATCCCTTCTTCGAGAATACCTTGAAAGAAGAAATAGGTTCAAAAGGAAGGTTACACTCAAGTGTCATTTTCATATGAAATAGGCTGATTTTTTTCTCTTTCCCTGAAAATTTTTCCACTTTGAGTTTTTCAAGGATCATCACCTTACAAGGACCACTGAAGATTCTGGGTTCTTTACCAGAACTAGTAATTTAAGACAGTCATATGACCGAAAAAAGGAAGTTCAAGCGTGTAATGCAATGCTGTACAATACTGATGACACTGTTTTTCTTACTAAAGCAATCTGAGGACTGATGAACATCAAAATACTGAGTTGTAAGTCATCCCTTTGATATTTTCATGGTTCATTGAAGTCAAAAGAAGCTGTGCACATCAAAGAGTGAAATCTGTGCAGTGTCTTTTTCTTCCCACTTTGAGCCTCTAACATGAGGATATATTTTACATATTTGCAGCCTGAGAGTTTTTAATTTATCAGTTAGTTTTTAGACATGACTTGCTGGAAGATGCATTGCTGTAGCAAAGGAGGTAAAGGAGTATAAGCAAACCAAGTCAAGTCATTAGTGTTGCTGTTTTATTCACAACTATTTTCTGATGATAATCTTTTTGTGTGCCTAAATTATATACAAATGGGCAATGGAAGGAGCATTCTGGGCATTTACTGAGCAGCCAGAGGAGGGGAAGGCCAATACAGTGCTCAGAAGGAGTGATCCAGCTAGCAGATGGCATCTGGCATGTCTCCTAGCCATCAAGTTTCCTCCTGCATTAAGGAGGAACTCTTTGCCCTGTACTCATTCAGTTATTCAGGCCAATGTCTTTTTTAAATTAGGTCTATAATTAGGCCCTAAATCCATACATTTAACTTAAGCAATCGAACTTTCTAAATTATCAGGCACCTGGAAATTTCCACATCAGCTGGCTGGGCTATATTAAGAAATCAAACGTACCAAGGACTGTTCTCTGGCACTAAAGGCAATTGGCATGGAGCAGCCCTCACCCCCATAGCTATGCGACTAGGCTGTCCAGAACAGGGTGGCCTGACCTAAACTGGTGTTGGGAAAGGTCCCTTACCCATGCTGTTACCCAAACCATGCCTAGGAACTGTTAGAAAGCTGGGCAAAGCTCAGACTTCTCCTAGGGATCATACTTGCAGATTAATTATACAAAGCACGTTGTCAAGTAACAATAATAGAAAGATTCGATTCAGTTAGAGTTTTCTATAATAGTCTAGTACAAAATTAATCTATCAGTGTGTGTGAAGTCTACAGTTTGCAACAGTTATGGAAACAAAACAGACATGTCTGTGAATGAGAGGCCGAAATAAAAGAATGGTAGCCAATCCATATTTCTGTGCTCAGCAATCCTGACTTGCACCCTGTTGTGAATTAGCAATGCAAACAAACTTCAAAAGGAGGTACACATTCCCAAGGTTCAGTCACACATGTGCCTGAGGGTGCTAATGTTTGAAGACAAAATACACCACATAGAAGGAAGAATTGTGTCAGAAGACGTACATTTTCAAATGCAGTATCACATTCTTGCTTTGAATTATTACGAGCAAAGATAAGGTTGCTTGAGTCACAAAGGGAAACAGTAATAACATACAAAGTGAGAGAAGAAAAGCAACATAAAGTGCCTTGGTATAATGAATATACATGAAAAATCAAAGGTCATAAAGCACAGAACACTAAAAAGGCATGAAAAACCATGGTTATAATTAAGCTAAAGACTTGGTTTTGAGAAGCCTAGAAATCAGAGTGGTAGTGACACTCCATGGAATTGTGGACTCTTTGTTAATAAAAACAGGCAAGAATGGCAAGGGTACTTCTAGCAAGCTTAACTTGGGGATATTTTTCTCATATACAGGAGATCCATACATTGAAATGCATGGAAAACTACTGCCCTTTTTCATACAAACAACCTGAATAGAGTATTCAGGGCAAAAATCAACAGTATTATCCCTATGATAATTTATTGATGTACTTAATTGTATTGTTTGTTGCCAACACAGTATTAGTAACACAAATAAACATGCCAGTGTTTTTTATGTCTATATATACAGCTGTGAAATGTATTAAAGAGTTTATGCTGAGTTACTATTACACTGGTATAAACGACAAGATGCTGAGGTAGCATGAATGTTATTTCTTTAGCCTATTTACAAATTACATTAAAAAAGGTATTTTTAAACAATTCAGTTTAAAAATCAGACTGTGTCCGTTTGCCATAAATCAAAGTCCCAGCAGAAGCACCTAAGTGAGTCATTTATAATTTTGCTGGTGCCAGCAGAAGCTAGGTTTAGTTGCAGCCATACCATTCCCTGAGGAACAGAGAGAGCTGGCCCTGTGGTTGGTTCAGGAAGAAGCCACGGGTCCGTGGAAAAGAGGGGAAGAGGCACAGCCTTGTGCAAGGTGTAAGGGGCCAGAGATGGAAAAGGACAAAAAATAAGACAGAATTAAGAGAGAGATGGAAAATTCCATGCTCTATATATTTATTAGTTTGTTATCAAAGAGGTCTTGGATCAAAATATAAGAATTTGAGGAATGCAGTCCAGATTTCAGATATCTTTCTTTTGGAGCAAGTGTTTTAACTGCTATAATGATGTACAGAAATAAGTCCTTCCTTCCCTCCCTGGATCCTAACTGGGCCCTTCAGGGAGCACATACACCCAGATGGGATCCACCTGACCTAGTTTTGGACACTTAACATCCTGATAATTAGATCTGAGTTAGCAGTCTGGACTATCTTCACAGTGAAGAAACAGTTGTATAGCACCATTCCTCTCAGTTAAAATAAATACTAATAAATAGGTCAAATTAATCACTTCCTAGAAATGTTGTTAATTATAAAGGGAGACAAGGTGACCAACAGAGACACGGAACATAAACACACAGCATAATTCAGGCTGCAAAGGACCTCAATAAGTCTCCGGTCAAACCTCCTGCTCAGACTGAAGTCAGACCAGGTTGCACAGTGTTGTGTCCAGTCAAAGCCTGACCACCTCCAAAGTCAGAGACAGCAAAACCTCCCTGGACAGCCTGCTTCCCTGCCTGACTGTCCTCGTGTGGAAAAAATTCTTTCTTATGACCAATCTGTCTCAGTTTGTGCCTGTCATCTCCCCTCATGTCACCATGCACCACTGGGAAGAACAAGGCTTCACCTTCTTGCTCCTCCCCACAGGCACTGTTAGGTGAGGGCTTCTATTAGATGTCCCTGAATCCATGACTTCTTCAGGCTGAACAAGCTCTTGCCCTCAGGATCTTCTCACAGGCCAGGTGCTGCCTCAACCACTCTGATGGTTTTCCACTGAACTCACCTCAATTTCCTGTACTGGGGAGTACAGGAAATTTGATTTGGTACCAAAATTGAATGCAGTATTTTCACAACCATAGAATGTTTTGGGTTGGAAGGGACCTTTGAAGACCAACTTCCCCTGCTGTGGGCAGGGACATCTTTCACTAGATCACGTCGCTCAAAGCCCCATCAAGCCTGGCTTTGAACACTTCTAGGGATGGGGCATCATAAATTCTCTGTGCAGCCCACCAATCAGTGTGTACAGCAGGAAGGGGCTAAACATGGGGAAAAACAAGGGACTTGAGGATTAAGTGATGGCAGGAAAAGCCTCAAACCAACAAGTGTTTCTGCTTAGGATGAGACCTAAACAGCCATGTAAGTCTCTGTGTCTATGTCTAGCCTGACCTGCTGGGGTCTCATGCAGTCTTGAGCCTCAGATAGAACAGACATGGAGGCACTGTGGGTCTTTGGATTTTGTCTAGTCTCAGTACCTCTTTTTTCCCTCACAAATGAATAAGAAATTGATGCCTCAATCTCTCTTTGCCTTGTAGCTGGCTGTGCATCTTCCCTGACAAATATGAACATATTCCTGTGTTTGATAATGCAAACATTATCGTTTTGGCCACACACTGCTCAAGAAGAGAAAATGGTTCATCCAGTTTGGTCAGAGAAGAGAAACCCCCTAGTACTGACTCCAGTTCTGTGTCATGGCCACTTCCAGCTAGGAATCAACTGCTAGTCACAGCCAGGGAACCTGGACCACTCACCAGCCAAATGATGGACAGAAGACTTGTCTCACACAGAAATTGTGAAACAGAGTTTAGGTCTTCTTCTATAACTTTGGCCAAGTGCTGCTCCTCACTTCGAAAATATTGGTATTTTCTGCTTAGCTTTTAAACTTTTCTACTACAATCTTTTGCTACGCATTGACATTCTGACTTCTCAGCGTCAGCTGTAATTTCTAGGTATTTCAAAAAATAGGAACAGTCAAGTAGAAAAGCAGCAACGTAGCATTTGGCCATGTGGCTGGCAACAACAGTGTTTCAATACTCAAGATGAAATGCTAACTAAAGCAAAAAAACCAACCATACAGGATATAATTATTTTGAATGGTTGCAAGAATCCTTTTCTGATCCATTTGTCCATTATAACAGGATCATGAGCTTGGATTTGCCTCACCACTACAGGCTTGCCTGGAGATCACTGGATGGTGGCTGACCTTGATAGTTTGTCACAGACACAATCCCCACACACTGATCTGACTTCCCTTGACCCCAGACCTGCCTCATCCCCACGGACATGTGTGGTTTCCCTGATTGCTGGCTCACGGGGTTCCCATCACCACCTCTTCTCTTTTCCCTGTGTTTGGGTGACGAGAATTGCTGCCCTGCCAGTCCCTCCATCACTCCCAGCTGCCAGCCCCACTGGCCTTGTAGACCCAGGGCTGCTGCTTCCTAACAGAGCCTAGCTGTAAAGCAGGCAGCAAACACAGCTGTATACTGAGCACCAGGAGATGCAGATGGATAACTTTATTATAGGTTGTACTACTGGTACTCACGGAAGTACTTGTAAAATTATGAACCAAATAACCCTTCTTCTTCATCCAACTCTCTTCTTAGAACACTCTCTCTCTTCCCCCACTACGGCCTTGCACTTTACTGCTTTGTGTATGCCCCAAAGTATCAGTAGTTAATGCTTTGGATCATGTTTAGGCATGAACACATCTACTTTCTATCTATTTGCCCAAACACAAACATGCACTTGAGGCTCAGTATATAACAGAGAAATATGACCTCTACCAACTCGAAGATGCCAGAATTACAGTGTAAAAGGCCAAGTGTAGACAGTATATCTGGCCAACAACTTTTTTATTGTCTAACTATATGAAAGTCCTTTATCTTCTCTTCCTGTTCATTACCCTGTAGTAGAACAATTATCCAATATATATTGGATTATTTTGGCTACATAGATATTGGGCTATATATAGCCCAAATAATCTTGGGCTACAACCTTGAGAAAATCAATAGAAAATGTCTGCAGGGTTTTTTTTAGTGCTAAGATGTTGCTTCTTTAATTTCATTTATTAAAATGGTTTTTGTGTGTGTGTGTATGTGTGGGGAAATTAACTATACTCCACTTAAGTTATAGTTTATTAACTTTATAATTTTTGCCAAAGAAAAATTAAATTATGTCTTCCAAAGTAATTTCATGCCCTTAACTGAAACTGCCCACTGACTTCATATAAAAATTGACTTTATTGGGGCCATACATGAATTAAGTTAACCCACGTAAATCTGGCTGGACTTCAAAGCCAGCTGGTATTTTCTTCACATGGCTTATCTGAGACTTCCTCAGTCAGCACAGCTGGGTCTTCCTCTTGCTTCCTCCTAATTTGATATGGTATCTATCCACAGGCTTTCAACACCCTCTTGAATAAATAGTGAGGAGCACTGTTTTTTAAACCAACAAGATTATAATAAATGTTGACAGGAGTCAGATTCTGGAGCTGAAAGATATTCTTTTTTTGTGTGTCTGTGTCTATGCTTTCATTGCAAATAAATTTAAAGGAATTATTTCTGTAGAAGTCCTGTTGCAACCTGTGACTACATTATTATCAATATTTTTAAAACTTCTGATATAATTTTATGTGTGACTTTTGCCAAAGCTATTTGATCATTAAGGAAACTCCCCTGTCTGACCAACCAGGAGCCACAGTTCCACCACCTGAGACCATCACTGCTGGGACCAAGGTCCCTTTACAGTGAGTGGCTCCAAGGAGCTGACAGCTGCCTGTCTTAATGCCCTACACACGCCACTCTCACACAATCAGACCAGGTTTCCATACTGGCTCAACCCTAGGATTTCCATAGCAGAATCTCAGACATCTGGATCCTTAAAATAATTTAATCATGGTTCAATCGCAGAATAACGGGCCAAGCTGGTCCCTCCAAGGAGGGACCCTGAACAAAGGACAACCTGGATTTCATACTCTCACAGTATGTGCACAGTAAAGTGTGGGGTCTTCCAGCTGAGTCCTTGGCTCCTGCCGTGTCTCTGACTGTCTGGTCACCTGGCTGGGCACAGGTCCCTGTGTGCCCTTTGTTCTGCAGAGGGCCAGCAGCTCACACCTACTTGCCTGGGGCTCCAGCACCCAGAGCTCAACCTGCACCTTGAACTGCAGCTGCACCCCAAGCTACCGGCACTGAATGTATTCCTCAACATGAATATCAAAGTAATTTCTACCCAGGTTTACTTGATTACAGATCAACATGGAAATAGAGAAAGGATATAGCAAACAAATAAGTTATTCTTTATAAAATATTCTCATATCTCTAATTCCATGGCCTAAATTTTAAAATGCCTTCAGTCATTCTGAACGAGTTTTTGGGAACCTCACCTGAATTATAAATGTGCCTGGTTTTGATAAAAGGCTACAATCAGAAAGTACTAAGCAATCACCCTCTGAATATCTGTCCCTTTTCAAGTATCTCAGATGGAAAATTGAAATTTAAATACTTGAAACCAGAGGCTGATATTTGTAAATGTAAGATAAAAATAGAAGAAATCCTGTTACTGTTCAAATTCTTCCTAAAATTGATTGCCTTATGTAGGGACAGTAATGCACAAATTCTTAATGTAATAGGTGCTCGGCAAACAAGAAACTTTTTTGGTTTTAATCAAGGCATAATATTAAGAAGTTTAATTAGCTTCCCTTGAATTTCCTTTTCTTTTCATCCTACTTCCTCCATTCAAAGCTCTATGCATTGGTTTGTTTACATATACTTAATTAGATTAAACTAATCCACATGTATCTTAGTATATTTATAGGATATATCATTCCCTCATGGATACCCGTTGCTGGTGACAGTAGTTTCTATTTTTAGTTGAACAACATATTTACTGCATGCTGGTGCAAGTGTTTCACTCCAGATTTGTAACACAGTCAAGGTTTATTGAGCCAACAATTTTGTGGACATATTAAAATGGCTGATAATGAAGATACAAATACTTGTGTACAAATTCTGTTTATTTTTACATTTCCAAGAAATATATATCTAAAATTCTGTCGGCTTCGCTCCTCTGAATATGCATAGGATTGGGGTTTTTTTAATTAAAACACAGCAAATACATACCTACATAACAAAAAAAAAAACCAAAAAAACCCCCCAAAACAACAACAACAACAACAAAAGGAAGAAGAGTAAATATCAATATCCAGTTCTTTTTTTTTCAAAACATGACAGAAATTTCATTTCACTACATTTTATGACATTTCATTACATTTCATTTCATATCATTTCATTGCAAGGTAGACCTTACAATTAGCCGAAAACATTCCTACAAAGGCTTGCTTAGAGTAGAAGAGTCTCTGCCAGTGGAACTGTCTCCCATGAGTATTTTGGGAGAGCTCTCCCTCTAGTGGGAAAAGAAAAGAGGTTTTGGAAGAGGTGTTTTTCTGTCACGCCACATGACAGATACACACGATGGGTCGATGCTGTAACACGGGAAGAGGAAAGAAAAAAAAGCATGTTGCTAGCAATCAGAAGTTAGATGAAGGAAAAAAATCATTGTGGACCAGGTCAGAGTGTTTTATGGAACTGTATAAAAAGTGATTGTCATCTTCCGCCTTTCCCAAAGGGAAAAAAAAACCAAACAAAAACAGTTCTCTTACATCAGATGTGCTACATCTTATATATATAAATATATCTGAAAATCCTTCAGAACTCTGCATAAATAGCAGGTAGAAAATCCTCGTATATTTATTGATTATTCTAGGAAATAGTCCAGTTTTAGATTAGCTTCTGAGAAAATCCTGTGTTCTTGTTGCATCAGCATTTAACATACAAGCCTAACTAAAAACCAGAAAAACTGTCTCAACTGTCTTCCCTTCATTCACTGTGATTCATCAATTCTGATAAACTTCGTCCATTTTGATAAGCTATACCTTCCTCAGAGGCTACAGAAGAAAATGTAAACATACTCTGGAAAAGGTGTTAAAAATGGGAAACCTTCATTTACTTTGTATTGCTATACCATCCATTCACTACAACCCTTTGCCCTGTCATTCAGCCAGTTCTTTACCCAGTGCACCATGTACTGCTCATTCCACAACTGAACAACTTGTCCAGAAGGATGCTATGAGGGACAGTATCCAAAGCCTTACTAAAATCTAGACATCTACAGCCACTGCATTCTCTTCTACCATGAGGTGGATGACCTTGTCTTAGAACAATACCAAATTATAGTTATATAGGAATTTTTCCTTGTGACTGATGATTACATTATTCTTTAAATGCCTTTCAGTAGTACCCAGTATAATCTTCTACATGATTTTATAGAAACTGGGGGTAGAATAAAATGCCTCTAATTTCCTGGGCCTTCTCTTGCTCTTTTTGTGGGTGGGAATAACACAGGCCAATTTCCAGTCAGTAGAGACCTCCCCTGACACCCAATACCTTTGGTAGATGGTCAAGAGAGGTCCTGCCATAATACCCACCTTCAGAACTCTGGGATGAATCCCATTAGGTCCCATGGACTTGCGAATATTCTGCTGATACAGTTGGTCCCTTACAATTCTGGTGTCCATAAATGGACAACCACTGTTCCTGCAGCCCTGTGACTCAGTGACTTGGCACCCCAAGGCTTATCAGTTATACTAAAGACTGACTCAAAAAAAACATTAAATGCCTCTGCCTTTTCTTCATCACCATTTGTCAGGTGACCACCTTCATCAGGTATTGGTTCAGTATTTTCCTTAGGCCTCTTCTTGCTACCAACATACTTTTAAAAGCCCTTTTTATTGTCTTGACACAACACTGACCAGTTTCAATTCTTGGCCTTTCGTGTTTTTTCCCTACAGATGAGAATTGCAGCTCTATGATCTTCCTGCGAAGCCTGACCTTGCTTCCAGAGAATATACAATTTCTTCTTCCACCCAAGTGGCAAAAGGAGTTCCCTGTTCAGCTAAAATGGTCTTCTGTCCCACTTGCTTGACTCACAATACCACGGCATTGCATGCTCCGGGGCTTGTAGAATGTGGTTCTTCAAAACTGACTTGCTCTCATAGAAAGCCCTAAGTCCTCAAAAGGCAGGGCACTGCAAAACTGGCTCCCTCAGCCCAGGATAGTGACTCCACCGATCTTTTTTCTCATTATACTGAAATTTTTAAACTCCACCACTTTGTGATCAGTGTGGCCAGATGATTATCACTTGTATTACTATACCTACCATCACTTCTCCTATGAGTCCTCTATACACAGATAAGAGGTGATAAGATCTTATCTGTTGAGCATATTAAGGAGCCATGGGGAGACACAGAGAGCAACGAAGTGACCTGACATGTTGCCTCATGCAGTCTGAGTGAGAGGCCAGACTCCTGCTCCCTGAGCAGCTGGGATAGAGAGTCTGCGGCCCTGAATGACAGAGCTGGCCATCAGGACAACTGGCAGCCTTCACTCAGGCATTGCCTGACTTGTAAGGTGTCATCCTTGTAATGCTGTCAGGCCTCTTTGGACACAGATATCAAACCAAAGACACAAGAGTGAATCTTTTTTCATTACTACAAAGCCGTCACACAGATTATACATTTTAATTTCATTCAGGGAATTCTTTAAAAAGCTTCACTCAAGTCCTGCTACAGGAAAGCAATGCAACTCTTCCATATCAACTGATTAAGTAGTAGAAATTATTATCAGGGTGAAACAAGGCACTTGCTGATGGTTTTCTTTCTAAAGTCAGGAACATCTAAGTGGTACGAGAAATTATAACTGAGAAATCTAAGAAATTATGACAGAGGTGAGATATGGGGAGTTCTAACAATTGCTATTAAAAAGTTGGAGAGAATTTATGTACCCTTTGTGTCTTTAAAATAATGTTTTTAATACCTGAAAATTACTGAGTAAACATATGAGCTCAAGTTAGACTAAAACGATAAAAACACACTAAAAGACATTTTCTAATATTAGACTGCAGTGAATCAAGTTTTTCTCCTATATTTTGATTCTGGTAAACTCCACCTTCCTCAATGTCTGCAGAAGAAAATGCAAAAATACTCCTTAAAAGTTTTTAAAATATTAAAATAGTATAACAACCATTTGTAAAATTGCAGAGATTTTTTTTTTCCTTGCCTTTTTTTTTTTTTAATAGGAATGGAGGAAAATACCCAGTGTTTAATTTCCTCTAATTAAATATTATTCAAAAACTTGGGAGGAAAAAAAAAAGAGAAGTGAAGAGAAAGCGGATTCCACAATGCCTGCTCTTAAAACAAGTTTAGTGATTTTCCTCTGGAAATAATACAAGTTGCCTCTAAAAACATGACCAAGTAGTGGCAATGTCTGTGCTCCCTCTCCTGGCTCTGCAGCAACATTGACCTGGGCAAATCCTAACCAGGCTGACATCAGGCTGAGGCCAGTACAACAGGAAGAACAAAAATGTAAAGCACTGCACTGTTTCAGCTTCTTCACTGAGAAAAACTAAAAGTTGCTTCAAATGGCAATTAAAATTATTTAAAAAATATTTTATTTCCAAGCTTCTTGAATTTTTTTTCCAATATCTGACAGTTAAAAAATATAAAAATGCCTTGTACAAGGGACAGTAGCACTTTTTTCAATACTTCTAATGCTGCAGGTAATTTTTAAGAATAGTTAGTTACAAACTCCTGATCTCCATGGTGAGTAATCTGAAATCTTTAAAGTACTAGTTAATCTAACAAATTGTTCACAAAGAAAATTTAAATAACCTATTAAATGCTAAAATTAGATACTTTTTAATTGTGTAATTGTAAACCCAGTAGCTCCCCAAAACCAAACAGTACCAGAAATAAAAAGTAGACAACTTCATCCTCTCAAGAGCAATTTATTTGTATATTTCTGTTGGATGAACTCATAGAACCAAGACTTTGTCACTTCACTGTATGTGATTATGTATAGTCTACTATGAAGAATAGGTGGTGTGAACTGTTATAAACATTAAAAGGGNAATGTGACAGAAGGTATCCTTTAAAATTCTTTGCAGTGGTTCTACTACATTTAACACAGAGCTCTTATGTTGTGGTATTGCGGTGTTTTATTGCTTTCAAATGGTCATTATTACAAGTTGGTTCATCCCTGTTACCCCCCTCCTCCCATCCCCAGTTGGTGTATCCCATGTTCTGGCCGCTCCCTCTGTACCCTTTATGTGGTGACTCCCCTCCCCTTGTTCCAGCAAGTTCCCTGTCGATTACCTGGACCCACCCTGTTTCCCCTTAAATGGTCCCTGTCAATCCCCTTGGATCCGGCCCCCTCAGATACCGCCCACTCTGGAAATCCCCTAATCCTCGACGCTCCATTGGCCCATGTGACCCTTCCCCCTCCGCCCCCTTGGGTTGTTGGACGCCATTCCTGTCCATCCCCTCGATGTCCCTCCCTCCAGGATCTCCTATTGGCTCTAGCCGGGATCCTCCCCTCGTTCCTCCCCTTATTTAACTTGCTGCGCACATTATTTCTGTGCTTGTTCTTGTCAGTGTTTTGGATGGTAAGCTGCAGGGTTATACCACGAGGCAAGCCTCTCTGCATCTCTTTACCTCTCGCCTCGTGGAGGGTTGCTAGGTGACCGCAGACCTTGGGGCTTCAGCTCCCCTGGAGCTGGAAGGAGCTGCAGCTCCAGTGGAGCAGCGCAGGGACTGCAGATGCTCCCCACACCTGCCGCACACCGCAGGTGCTAGCCTGGGCTGTGGAAGCAGGCGGTCACTGCGACATTACATCTGTAGTATGAAGCCATCCTTGATGGATTAGTCATGCGGCATCTCAGGGCAGTCTTTAACAATGGTTGGTTTCTTCAGTTTTAACTCACAAAAATTTTTATTAATAATTGAAGATAAATTAGTGGTTTCAATACAAATGGATAAAATGCATTCTGGCACTTGAGATTAGTTTCTTCATTACTACAATTTTATTATGCTCTTAGATAGCTGAGGCATCTCAGAGGCAATGAGGTTCATTCTGTAACTCAGGAATGCCTTCTTTCCAGTGTGGTGTACGCAGGAAGGACAAAATAAAGATGGTGCTTGCTTCATCCTATGCGTTTTGTATTATTAACATCTGAAATGGAGAGGATATCATATTGGGGTTTGTTGCACAAGATTTGCAAAGCAAAATAAACTAGACAGCACTAAGCGAAAATCTGCCACTCCAGGAATCAACTGTCCACATATTGTGTAGCGTAACCCAGAACTGTAGGCTTATGGCCAAAAATGGGACAGAACATTAGGTGATGTTTAAGACAGACCATAGACAGGGCTTTGAAAACAGCATTTAGGATGGACCAACTTAATTACTAGGGAGACAGCCTCTCTTCCCTAGCAGTAAATCCCATCCATAGTGTGTGTTCTTCATGACATGACAGCTGAGACTGCAGCACCACCAGCAGCATCACAGTTGCCTCCAGCCTCAGCCCCTCCTTCACAGCAGTTTGCCCGAGGGATTTGGGGAACGCATGCAGCCTCTTACCTCACACACAGGCATAAATTCAGGTGTGGCTCTGCCCTATAATCATGTGCTTGTGCAAACCAGGATGACACAGTAGCCTGAGACTCCATTAAGAAGACTTCTGGAAGAAGAAGTTCTGCTGGTTGGTGTCATAGGGGCAGAGTTATGAGCTATGTCTTTCCCTTCCTGCTACTCTGCAACTTGGGAAGAAAAGGAAGGAGGTATTAATTACACCCTGGCCCCTTTTCCAGTCATCCTTCCTATAGGCACAAGCAGGGGCTAAGCTTAATTTTGCTGCCATTGGCAAAGTGGACCAATCCTGCCTCTGTGCTAGTACAAGTTAACAAGCAAGTCCACAACAAGCTATCCCTACATTAGTACAAACTAATTAGTACACCACCAGTATCTTGACTTACAAAACCAACAGTTTCTACTTTTCAAAACACAAGGCCATTTAGAGATACACAATACAGACTTAACATAGGGTGACTTCAAAGTGTGATGCACTCCGATAAATATCAACTAAATATCCCACTACTGGTCTCTATAGTTAAACAATAATTAAAACCACAGAATTTTTAGGTTTGACTTCTGACGGTAGCAACTTGTTACGACCTTGGCTTCCAAGAAAACCTGTTGAACAACTGCTAGGCCAGTTCAAAAAAAGCAATGCTGTATTCTATGACTTGAAATCTCAGTCTAGATGCTACATGCACCAGCTATGAACACTTCAAACACTTGCGGCTTTGGGACACTGCACAAAGCCTTTCATAGAATTGTAGGATGGTTTAGGTTGGAAGGGACCTCTGGAGTCCTCCCCTGCCCAGTAGGGCCACGTAGACCCTTTTTCTCCAGCTATGTCACCTACCTGCTTCCTGCAGGAAGAGAAAGCAGAAGAGATATATAATCCCAAAGTTTAGATCTGCTGTATAGGAAGACTATGGACAAGCAAGTTGTCTAACGTCCACAGCTTATTTAATAATTAAATTCTTGGTTTCAAGGTTAGAGGAAGACATTTACATCTTACAGACCATAGACTCTGAGAGCTTTTACAGGCCTCATTTTTTAAGTGGCAGTGGCTCTGTTTGGTTAAATTCACTAAGGAGCAGTCAACAGTAAAAAAGCAAAGGACTAAACATTCATAGAAACATTGATCTTTCTGGACCACAGTCAAGAAGGAGTATTACAAAGCTGACCTGCTTTGTGATACCTGTGGAAGCACTAGTAGGTGTATTCATGGGGAAAGGCAGAAGTGCCTCAGCTTTCAGATGCTCAAGAACTGATAAACATTTGCTATTTGTGAAGGATGGAAGAGGGAGTCGTCAGGTCTGTATCAATTCTGTGATATGATCCTCAAAACTCATATTGATGCCTCCTGAAATGGAACTTGCTAAAGACTAGTCAAGGAGCATCAGGAGGAACATCATTTGACCCTTTTACACACAGTAAGGACAGCACATGTACAGATACATATCTATGTAGCAACCAATGGCAAACCCCAAAACTCTTAAGTACAAACTAAAAATCTGAACAACATACAAAAATGGTTTAGTTCCATCAACCCATCTTGATGCCATCCAGTTTTATCAGCCCTGCTTTTTTAGGCTGTGTTGATTCTAGGGGCTGTGATACACTGCAGGGACATGGAACCCTTGATCTCCAGATCATCCACTCTGATACATCTGAGGTCTATAATGCTGAAATGCTTTTTCTGGGAGATACTAGGAGCCCCAAGTCTGGAATGAGTGTTTTATACCCGCTATGCAAAACCAGAATCACATTTAACACCAGAAAAAAACCTCCAGTCAGAGATGAATGTTTAAATACAATTACAAATGCAATTGCATTTTCCTAATTAAAAAAGTAAAGCATTAGAAGCATAGATTGAAGAATTTTGTAATGACGTGGGCCAGTCTGGCTTGTCTTCAAAAGAAAATTAAACTCACATAAAAAACAAAAAAACCAAGTCAAACCAAAATAACCAAACCATACACAAACAAATAAAAAAAGAAGAAGAATTAACCTTTTTTTTTTTTTTTTCCTGTATGACAGAAACACTGACTAATGAAGGCAGGATAGGTTTGGCAAAAAGATGGATGATGTGCCTAAAGTTATTCTCTTCTACAACTATTTTTTGTATTTAAAAAAACAAGGGACAAATCTGAGTTAAAAAGACAGTTAAGAAAATATCTGTGGACAGTTAAGAAAATGTCGGCTTTCAAAGAAAAATCTTTAACACTTAAAAATTGCAGCTTTACACATTGACAAAGATTGTTTATGAGGACAAGTTCAATGGCTTTGGAGAGGAGTCAGCGAAAATAAAATCTCAAGAAATGTCAGGAAGGATCCATCTCCCTTAACTTCCCTGGCCACATGCAGCTCTCACGTTAGCAGGTGATCCCATAAAAATGTGGATAAATACAACCCATTGTTTTTAGACATCAAAGGTCACTACATTGTGTTAGATAAGATTACTGCAAACTAAATGTACACCAAACCTATGAACTTTGGGAGTTATTATATATGAAAAAATCTATACTACTCTGAAGAACTTAACAAAGGTTTCATAAGCCAAAAGGGCTGTTAGGAGTCTGTGATGCATGAATAAGAGAATTAGATTTGTATTACTTTATTTGCGTAACATCTTATTTCTATTTTGAATTTATTGATGTTAAAATGCAACATTTATATTAATCCACAGAATATATATGTCAATTTTCATAGTTTTGAAATTATTATTTAGTAACTTAGTTCCTATTAAATGTTTGATACCCATAGGTCGTCATATACATGATAGAGATTATCACTATCATATATCAGCTGTAACTGATTTTTTAAATGAAGGTGTTAAATTGTTGAAACCTAAAGACAGCTGTTCAGCATGCTCTTTTGTTGCTTTCCGATCTTTTCAAAGAATCATTTTTCCTTGTTATCTTCTTCAGGGCTTCTTTGTACAGCTAGGCATGAAATTTAGGGTCTGGTTTTTTTCCCTTGGACTGTTTGTGAATTTTACATTGAACAGCTACAGAAGAAATTATGACAGAATTATGACATTGTAGAAGTTAATTATTACTTTGACCCTTTGTACAGATTCCTCATTATGTTGCATTAAATGAAATGTGATCTTTATGATTTTTTTCCAGTAAAGTACTGATTTCACATGTGAATGAAGTTTGAGTTAAGTAAAAACTATTCATTTTGTGTGTGTTTTAAAAACTGCTATTAAGAACCTAAAGATATTGCATCTTAAGTAGAAACCACCATATATATAGAACACTCTCTATATTTCAGAGGAAATTATTTCCTCAGATCTAATAAATAGTTTTATTTTGTAGTCCTCTAATTCCAGCTGTGAAATGAAATGAACATTGCCCAAAAGATGCTACAAAACATTGCAGTCACTTCTGAAGATGTGGGATGTAAATATTTATAAGGCTTTTAATATTTCAAGTCTGCAAATGCTAGAACTGGGAATGGAAGCAGCATTTATTAATTTCTTTATTTCTTTATTTCTTTATTTATTACAGTTACCCTGAATATAGCCACAGAAGTGTGATATTGACACACTTCTATAAACACAGAAATGTTCAAATTTACCACATGCAGACAAGTCTTGTCCAGTGCATAAAATGTATTTGTGAAAACCTTTTTGTGATCAGTAATTTCATTTAGTTACAGCACTGTGCTTCCAAACGGCTGAAAAAGCAGTTTAGAAAATGAAATACCAAGCACAGAAAAGTTGCTATTGTGATTACATCTATACATTTATGTGGGGAAGCCTTAGAGGCTGTGTTTTCTTACTGGCTGTTGTATATCCAAGGATCAAAGGTAGTTACAAAGATGAGAGTGGACTGATGCAGTGCTTGTCTGAATTATTTCCACTAGGCACTAGCTTTTGCAAAGGATCAAGAGACAGATCCAAACAAATTAAGATTTTTATCACAATGCCTAATCTCTGTGTGCCTGTCCCTTCAGAGACCCATCAGAATCCCAAGCTTAGTGACCTTTTTTACGTGTTCACGAGGACTTAACTTACAAGTTGGTGACTGTGAGTCGAGGACTTTTTACATGTGTTTAGAACAGTCTCCAGAAAATTTCAGACTCTGGTGATTTTCTGTTTACTGACTGGATGTGCTGTTCATGCTCCACTGTGCAGGGAAACCGAAGTATATCTTGTAATTGGGAAGTCCTCACCAAAGTACCTACTAAACTGGCAGCTTGTTTGGTTGGCTTGCTACACTCTCCAGTCTTGAACAAGCTTTCAAGGATGATAATCAAGCCACAAATAATTGTGTGCAGGCAGCCTTAGCCTCCTCCAGCTCTCATTTAGGTGTCTTAGTGACAGTGAATCACTTGAAGTTCCTCTCCCTCTGAGAACACCAGGCGAGCAGCTCAGGAGTCATCCCGACAAAAGCAGAGTGAATAATTTCCTTGAAACACTTGCCTTTGTGCACTGCTTGTGCACAGCGCCTGGCTCGGGAGCTCAGGTGCGATGCAGATCTTTGGAAAGCTCAATCTGAATGAGGGACATTGAGCCAGGACATTTTCTTTCAGCGCTCGGGTACCAGCGAAAGCAGCACGTACGTAACTCTCCCTGGGAAGGAGCCACGCTGGTGGGCACAGGTGTGCAGGCAGCTGTTCCACGTGCTCCCACCGCCGCAGCCCCTGGCGATGTCCGAGCAGCGGCGTGGGCTGGGCTCCCCTGCCAAGTGCACCCTGAGGGGCTGGGACCCCCCGCGTCAGGAAGATAGGGAATTTTGCTGCCAACTCCCATGTTTTCAAACACATTTTTTTGGTCCCAGCTTTTCTTATTTAAAAAAAAAAAAAAAAAAAAAAAGAAAAGAAAAGAAAGCAGGCCGGTGGTATCCTGGTCAGTGGCAAACATTTCTGGGAGTTTGCGTGTGGGGAGCCGAGGGTGTACTGGCTGTGCCTCTCTTCCTGCTTGTCCAGGGTGCGGTTCCTTATTGCAGCTCCCGGCTGCCCGGGAGACTGGGAGGCTGCTCTCCACTGGTGGAAGGGCAGAGACGGGCGGCAACTGTGTCCAGTTGAGGGCTTGTTACAAGGAATAACCCCCGAGCACCAGCACAGATTGAGGGTGACCTGCTAGAAAGCAGCTCTGCTGAGGAAGGGCTGGGGGTCCTGATTGACAACAAGCTGTCCACGAGCAGCAGTGTGCCCTGGTGGCCAAGCAGGCCGGTGGTATCCTGGGATGCATCAGGAAAAGCATTGCCAGTAGGCTGTGGGAGACGATCCTGCACCTCTACTCAGCCCTGGTGAGGCCACATCTGAAGTGCTGTGTCCAGCTCTGGGCTCCTCCGTACAAGAGAGACATGGAGCTCCTGGAGCAGGTCCAGCAGATGCTATGGCCTGTTCAGTCTCAAGAAGAGACAACTGAGAGGGGGTCTCATGAATGTCTGTAGGTATCTGAAGGGAGGGTGCCAAGAGGATGGAGCCAGGCTGTTCTCAGTGGTGATGAGCAATAGGACAAGAGGCAATGGGGAGAGACTGATGCACAAGAAGCTTCACCTGAATCTGCAGAAAAACTTCTTGACTGTGCAGATGACCATACATAAGAACAGCTTGTCCACAGACGTTGTGTCCCTTAATGGAGGTATTCAAGAACGATCTGGAAGCAGCCCTGTTCAATTTGCTCTAGGATGACCCTGCTTGAGCAGGGAGGTTGGGCCAGATGACCCACTGTGGTCCCTTCCAACCTCATCCATTCTATGATTCTCTCATCATATTAGGTAAGGCTATCAGCGTTTCCAGGAAACAAGTACATGCGCATTTCAAACACCACCCCGGAATATATAATGGCATTTCTTTTGCCACTAGAGCACTGTTCGGCCCAGCCACAGCAGGAGGGAACGGCTGAGCTCTGAAGGATCCCGGGGCCGCCCCACTGACCCCCTCACCCCCACACAGCGGCCTCGCCGCCCGGCCCCGCCT
>WEIT01004953.1:70065-95102 GCA_013389985.1 Dryoscopus gambensis
AAAACTAAAGGCCCCATAATCCAAACCAGTGGACTTTGACTAAACCAGTGGATGGAGAATTTATTCAGAACATTTCAGAATTAAGTTTGAGTGAAAAAGTGGAAAGGAGTGAAAAAGTGGAAAGGAATTGCTTTGTAAAAAAGCAGCTCCCCCCCAACAAAATGATTAAAGATCATGTCTAGAACTCTTGGTAGCTGTAAAGAATCAGGCAGACCTCCTTTATTTAAAGTTTTGTAGACTTTAAATTTCTTCTTTACTTAATGAGACCAGTTGGTCCTCTCTTCCACCGCTTGAGGTTGCTAGCAATTTAATTTTAGCATCATCTTAAAAAAAGGCATTTTATAAAAGTTTGAAAAACAATAAAAGATCGGATTAGAAACTTGTTAGATCTATTTAAAATACTATCTACAGAAACAGTCTTCGCAGTAGTGTGGAGAAAACAGATTAATTGTTTGTGGGCTTTTTCAAGCTTGGAAGAACAGATATAGAAAAGGAGACTTCTGCTTCAA
Organism: Dryoscopus gambensis; assembly: GCA_013389985.1. Classification (NCBI taxonomy): domain Eukaryota; kingdom Metazoa; phylum Chordata; class Aves; order Passeriformes; family Malaconotidae; genus Dryoscopus; species Dryoscopus gambensis. The sequence continues at coordinate 70,575 of WEIT01004953.1, forward strand.
GTCATTACCTAAAAAAAGGACATCAGCCTCTGTGTAAAGATCATTTGCAGTTTAATTTTGAAAAATGGAAAGAAAGTACATAAAATCATAATGTTGATTTATGAAAGCATCTTCATTTCACTCTACCGCATAAGTCATTGTACTCATTATTGCTTAATTAGTATCAATTTGAAATAATTGTATTAGTATTATATTAGTTTTTTTTAAAAATTAGTCTTTGTTAAGTAGCCAAAATTAAAAGCATGTAAATTCTTATTGTTGTAGAAATTCCCCTGTACACACTAAATAATAATAATAATAGTAGAATTCAGTATGATTGTTTTGCATTGTTCATATGTGGCCGTATAGGGTGTTAATGCTGAAACATGTACATGAGTGCACAGCAGAAAGTGATCTTGTGTTTTGCAAATTAAAAGTACATTTTCATTGAGAATATTTTTATAAGCATATCTTGGAGTTGGGTGGACGAATTCAAGTCCTGGGGTGGACAGGATTGCCAAGATTTCCGAAGTCATCGTGGTAGGGNTTGGGTTTTGAGGTTTTGTTTGTTGGTTTTGTGGGGTTTTTTGGTTTGTTTTTCGGGCGGTAGTTTATGGTTTGTTTATTTTGTTACAATCTAGGTGGCTTTCCAGAGAAGATTTTCTCATTTTTATCCTGCTCATGAAAGAGGAATTGCTTTAAATTGAATATGAGGTTCTTGTATAGTCAGTAGTATAGGAGCTGGAGAATTAAAATACATTGTAGTAGCTAAGAGGAGTAGTTTTTACCATCTAGACTGACTTGGGGGGGTTTTTCCCCCCCTTTTTTTCCCCCCCCCCCCCCCCATTTTGAGTGCACGTGTCATTTAAGTAAGTTGTAGCAGATTTTGAACAATGACAGCTGACCATTTGTATTATCGAATGAACCAAATTTGTGGAAATTGAAATAAAAAAAGAAAAACTGAGGATAATAGTGTGGAAATTGTCTGCTCCCCACCTGTAAAGAGGAAAACAGGACAGTAATTTTCCAAGGCATGATTCAGCTTGAAACTGGGAAAGTACTGAAAATCTGAAGTGCCACTGAAGTTGCATGAAGAAACAGGAAAAAAAGTTAATAACTTTGCAAATTGAAGGATTGAGAGGTTATGAAATACTGGTCTTAGGGCCTCCTGAAGGCTGAGAGAGAACCCTCATTGCAGCCTGTGATGAGTGCTCTTCAGCAGTGGGCTTTTAGATAATCTGTTTAGCTGATGTGCTCAGGTGCTTGCAGCGTTAGAGACTGGTTAAAGAGTCCTGCTGCTCTCACTGTAGGAGGTTGTGTGCCTGCTTCCGAGGTGACTGGCTTGGTGCTTGGACAGTATTTTCGTCTGGATAAAGAATTGTTAGAGCTCAGTGGGGCAAACTAGATGTGAAAAATTTCTGAAGAATTTTCAGTCAGTGTGCAGTCCGGTTTTTAATTCACAGTATATATTTTCATTTTGTTTATTTAGTGTGCGTGGGTTCTTTTGGAATGTAGACTGATTATGAACTCCCATTTCCTATATCTATAAATAATGCAGACTAACATGGAATACCATGGTACATCTGCTCGCTGCCCAAGTTGCTTTTTCAGCNTCAGCATGAAATTCCACTGTTACCTGCTGTCTAGAGCATGCTGGGTTACATTTGAAGCTTTGACCTTTAACTTCAGGGCTCTGTGTGCAGGGCCCAGGCTGTCCATAAGTGATACTGACAGATCGGCTTCTTTTGCTTAGTGGATATGTTTGCATGGGGGATGTTGCTTGCTGTGCAGGAGATAAGTTTCTCTGATGAGAGGAATTAGGTGGTGTGATATGTTCATTTAGAGATTTCGTTTCTTTTGCCCAGTGTCCAAAATAATGTCATCTCAGTGATCAGCATTTGAATTAATAATTAACCTTCAGCATTTGTATCTTACTCATTGTGGAAGGGATTTGGAACTTCTATGTTATTCCTTTATTAGGACTGTTGGACCTCTATGCTAGAGCAGTATTTATGTAATGTTCACATTCAGTGCAACTCCCTGACCACAGATTAATTTTTCTTATTGGCTATTCTTGCCAGAGGGCATGTACAGATAGTATGCATCAATGCTGGTTTTTTCTTCTTGTAGTTCTTTAAAACATGAGTACAAACTTTGATTACCACCCAAATAAGCTGTCTTTATCACATGACCGGTGTGCATCCATTAAATCCTGCCTTATTTTGTGGAACCTGAAGTCTTTCTTTGATTTATGCTAAATAATGAGATTAAATTGTTTAAGACCAGTGTCTCACCATTTCATTAGTTAGTGTTTTTGAAACGTGAATGGTTTTCTGCAGTAGTCTCGCTTTGGCAGGCTTTACAACACCACCACAAAGCTCATTGTAGATTCCTATTTGTGGAACATTATAAAAAAAGTATGCCAGTTATGTTAAATAATGTTCTGCTGAATGTGGATACATGGCTTTCTTCATTCTAAGTTCTTTGCTGATGTGCATAAGACCATCAGCTTCTACACTGAGGTGCTCTGTACTTAACTGTAGGTTGAATTCAGATGTCCAGTGAATAATGATCCCTTAAATTTCCCACCATTTTCAGTATACCTCTTATGAAGGTGTCTGTTACAAATATATGAATTTAGGCTTTTGAAACCAAGTTTGAAATTAAAAAATCAGTTTCAGTTTTTATGGTGTTCATATGTAAGTAGTAATAAGAATGTTCAAAAGTGTATTTAAGAGAATACTTGAGGGTCTGGTTTTTTTATTTTTTTGGTTCTTTTTTTTTTTTTTTCAGCCTAGATCACTTCTACTGTATCATTGTATTAATTTGTCATTGGATAGACTTGACTTTTGCCAGTTAACAGTTACTCAGTGTTACATTTAGAATTATTGATTGCATCTTAGGGGAATTAGGGAAGTATTTGTTGTATTTGTTTTTAATACTGTTAGGCATTGAGGTTGTTTCTTACTAAATAGTTTGTTCTAGTTTGCTCTGATGTTGTCTGTGCAGTCTGTTAGAAAATATTCTAGGCAATTGTTCTCTTGAAAAGGAAAGTGATACTTAGAAATATTATGTATCTGGACTCTGTTGAAAAATACACCTGAATATTTTTCAGTTTCTTTGGTAGAAAATAGTTTTGCCCTATGTATGTATTGGTCATACCAGTTTCAGCCATTAATTTCTGTAATTAAATTGCCTTTTTTTTCCCCTAACTAATCTATTTGCAGATGTGATGCAGATCCATCTGCCCTAGCTAAATATGTTCTGGCTTTGGTAAAGAAGGATAAAAGTGAAAAGGAACTGAAGGCACTGTGTGTTGATCAGCTGGATGTATTTCTTCAGAAAGGTATGGGCTTTGTCGTAACAATTAAGATTGAGTGAAAATACTGTCTTGTTCAATTTATTCAACCAGCGATTTACCATAGAATCGGGCATTGATCTCTTTATTAGCTTTGTTACTTTGTAGAATGCAATTCAGTTTTCATAAAGTAATTTTAAAAAGCCCAGGTGTATAGGTTAGCATGCATATATTAGGTGTATGTTTTGTTAGTACTCATAGAGGCACAGAATCATACAGTGGTTTGGGTTGAAAGGGACTGTAAAGATCCTCTGGTTCCAGCCCCCTGTCCTGGGCAGGAACACCTCCTGCTAGACCAGGTTTCTCAGGGCCTGTCTGACCTGGTCTTGAATGCTTCCAGGGTTGGGGCATCCACAACTTCCCTGGGCAAGTACTGAAGTTCTGTATATATATGCCAGAAATATTCTTCCAGATGTTTTATTTGGAGACATTAAGTAGTTCAAGAATTGAAAACTTTTGTGAAACATTGTTCATTATTGACATGTTTTTTGACTCTATAAATGTCCTTTTAAAACATAAAATTAGGAACACAGTATTTAAAGAAAGTACTTTTGGTTGTTTTAACTTTTTGCTGAATGCTGGTTTTGGTTGGTTGTCTGGGTTTTTTGGGTTTATTTATTTATTGTTAAAGCAAATGTTAACCATAATTTTGGATAATGGATATTTGTACACCCTTTACTTTTAGAAACTCAGATATTTGTGGAAAAACTGTTTGATGCTGTGAATACAAAAAGCTACCTACCTCCACCAGAACAGCCATCATCAGGAAGCCTGAAAGTAGAATTTTTTCAGCATCAAGAAAAAGAGACAAAGAAAGAAGAGGTGGGCATTGATTTTAATTTAAATGTACATTTTTTTCCTCATTCATGTAATTTGCTTATGTATTTAACTTCATAGTGTTTATTTGTTTATTAGTAATAGTTATTAATAATTTATTATAGTTTATGTCAGTAATAATTTATGTTTATTAACAATATTATTAATAATTACATGACAGCATTAAAATAAGTCAGAAGATTTGTGCTTGGCATGTTGAGCACTGCTACACGGTTTTTTTAATACAAGTGGGTTCTTCAAAGGTAAACTAAAGTGGTTTTGATGAGGCAAAGGTAAATGCAGTTATTGAGTAGTGTAGGAGCTGCAGTACAATCTACATTAGTTCTCTCATCAAGATTGCTGTTGCAGTTGTGCTGCACTTTAATTCACCATAAATCCAGGCTACCATTCTAAATGGAAATTCTCATTCCTTCAGCTGCTTGATCCAGATACCATCCTTTTGTCACAAGTGTTTATGCTGTGCATTGGGCCGGAAGTCTGCGCTTTTCAACAGCAGCTTAGGTTTGCCTGCCTGAAAGTGTTTTAAGTGTGAACTGAACCGGATAACCTGCTGATGAAGAGGAGACTTTGCTGTCGATTGTTGAATATCCATGCCTTCTCAAATCTTCCCAAACCCTTAAAGTGGATTTTTGTCTACCTGCAGTAAAAGCAGCTGTATTTTCAGTGCAGCACTATAAAGATTGTTTTGTTTTCTCTCAAACAGTGCTTTGAATATTCCTAGAAATAGAAATTAACACGCTATGAAGATTCTCTAATTATGTTAGAGACTAAAATGTTTCATTTCAGTGATACTGCTGACTGCTCAGTGTTCAGAGTTTTTGGGTTTATTTGGTTGTGCAGAAGTCTGCATTTTAGTGCGCTCATGTTTTGATCTAATATATATGCTTTGAATTCAGATAGTTAAAGAGGAAGAGCGAGAGAAAAAGTTCTCTAGAAGATTAAACCACAGCCCTCCTCAGTCAAGTTCTCGCTACAGAGACACCAGGTAAAAAATTTTGCTTAACTCCTTTTATTATATCAGTAATCAGATGGATTTGGATTTTTGTGGTGTTACTAAATTAATAAGCCTAAAAAGAAGACTTCTGTGGCTTTTACACAGCTGTATTTAAATGGCGAGTGTGCAAGTGTCAGTGTAACTTGTCTCTCGAGTTGTGCACAGCTATCACCCTTCGAGCTTTATGAGTAATTTTGATGTTAGATATGTGGTTTATATTGCAGTACTTAGTCTGCTTGGTATTGAGTTTGAATTTTGATTTAGAAGCCTTCCCTTCAATAACTCTTGGTGTTTCCAACTTGGAAAATATGCAGTATTGGGCAGAAACAGAAATTTATGTGTGTTTTAAAATCTTAGGTATGGTAAAAATAAAACGAGTAAGCGAAACTAATTTTAAAATCCTTCTGAGAAGAAAGGAGTAGCCATAAATTAGATACAATTTGTAGCTCTTCTCTGGTTTTCCATTGACATTTCATAAAGTTTTTAAGTAGTTAAGATTTTAAATTTTGGCTTCATGATTCTTGTAATTAACCTCTAATATTCCATTTTTAGAAGCCGCGATGACAGGAAAAAAGATGAACGTTCGCGGAAGAGGGACTATGACCGAAATCCTCCCAGAAGAGATTCCTATAGGGATCGCTATAACAGACGAAGGGGGAGGAGTCGGAGCTACAGCAGGAGTCGAAGTAGGAGTTGGAGCAAAGAGAGGTTGCGGGACCGTGATCGAGACCGGAGCAGAAGCCGGAGCAGAACACGAAGCAGAGGTACCAACAGTTGGTCTCTAAAATACGGTGAATGTTTTCTACAAAATTTAGAAACTAAACTTGTAAACTATGTTCAAAATGTATTAGCATTTCCTCTGTTGTTTTTGTTTCTTTATTCAAATTTAGCTTTGTTTTCTGTGGAAATTAGGCTTCTGTGATTGTGTTCTCATGGCTTGTTTTTGTATCTTTCCCTCTGTTCTTCTTTAATACCTTTTTATTAAGGTGACTGTGCTGGCCACTTTTAAGCATTGTTGCAAGAGAGGCAAAAAAATCCAAGTTATTTCCATTTCATTAAGTTTTAGAAAACTCAGAATCTGGTTTAGGGAGATACAGAAATTAATAACTCATCTATGGAGGTGGAACTGGCAGAAATTGTCTGTTTGGCAGCAAATGACTTGTCAAGCAGAACACTACAGCTCAGTTCTTTCGGTCTTGTCCCCTCCTTAGTGTCATAGGTGAAAGGCTAAAATTGTTACAGGAAGTATTTACATTTGTGCACATATCTGTAGGACTTAAGGCTTCAATACAGTAGTTTGTAGAATTAAACTTCTTTAAAAAGGGAGTTGCTTTTTCAGCTGAAAAGAATGCTTTTTTCCTCAATAGTTTTTAGTGGTACATTGGAAAACAGCAGTGAGAGTAATTCTGTATCTTTGTCCTGTATTAGACAATCTAGGGGTAAAAACAGTCTGGTAGAACTCTCCTGCGTATTATTTTTCTTTCTGTAAAACAGGCCTTGGTAACTCAGCCTTAAGAGTAGGAATGCAGATTTCTGAAAATATGAAAGCAGGTATTTTCCAAACAACTAATTTACAAGTAAATTAAATAGCATGCAGCAGTTTAACTAAAAGATTAAAACATTATTAAGTCCTGATTTAAGGATTATTTACGTAAACTGAAATGACAGTACCTTATGGGCAATATTTTATAGTGAAGGCTTTGAATCTTTTTTCTTAGAACATGAAGAAATGCCTCTTTTACCCACACTGATGAGCCATCTTTAAGATATTTCATAATGTTCCTTTAATGTGGAGTTATTTAAGTCTATTAACTTACGTCATGACATAACTCTTCTATCTTAATTGGGATACTTACTGTTTATTTGGTGGTAATATTAGAAAATGAAGAGAATAGTTTGTATGTATTCAGAATAAAAGGTCATTTTACTTGCTGTATCTGCCCAGGACTGTTCCACACCTGTCAAGCACTATTATCTCACCTATTATGGCAAAGCTATGCATGCAATGAATACATGCATTTGAGTGCAACATAAAATGAAGATCAACAAAATGAAGCTATAACAATAACTTTGTCTTGGAATATTAAAGATTTGTAACTTTTATAGTTTTTTCAAGTGATGGTTACCCTTTTCTTGCCATTGCTTCCCTTTATTCAAAACTTTCCGTCTGAAATTCTTAGAATATGTGCATCACTAAAGAAGATGTACTCTGCCTGAAGTTAAATAGGATATCTGCTCTACTGTGGGTATAGATGTTATTAAAATACCCTAGGGTCTGACTATGTACTTCACAGATTATTATTTTTCTGATTAAACGCTTGGAATGTAGAATCATGGAATAGTTGAGGTTAGAGGAGACCTCTGAAGGTGGTGTAGTCCAACACCCTTTATCAAAGCAAATAAACTGGAGCAGATTGCTTAGGACCAGCTGGGTTATAAATAACGCCAAGGGTGGAGACTCCACAGGCACTTTTGGGCAACCTGTAAAACATTTCAATTATCATGTATGTGTATTGAGTTGATGTGGAGTACAGACAGTTACAGAGTAGTGACTGCTTCTGATGAAATGTCCAACATAATTTTTATTTTTACTTTTTGTTACAGAAAGGGATTTGGGGAAGCCAAAATATGACATGGATAGAACAGATCCATTAGAGAACAATTATACTCCAGTTTCTTCTGTGACAAATATTTCATCTGGCCACTACCCTGTCCCTACACTGAGCAGCACTATTACTGTTATTGCTCCTGCTCATCATGGAAATAACACTACTGAAAGTTGGTCGGAGTTCCATGAAGAGCAGCTGGACCACAACTCCTATGGAAGACCTCCGCTGCCAAAGAAACGCTGTAGAGATTATGATGGTAAGTCCATGGATTTTTAATTGCTTCTGCAGCTGTGCTTGTCCCCTTACTGAAAAGATTGAGGTAATTCCCCTTTCTTTTTCTGATCTTCTCCAATAGAGTGGGGTTTTTGTATTGCACAATTCTTGAATGCTAATTTTGTACCACTTCTTATTGACTTTAGACAGCTTGCTCTTTTAGTATTTGTGTATTTTTTTTTACTTGCTAGGACTTTTCTGTAAATGAAAAATAGTGTACTAAAAAGTTACAAAAAATCCAGTTTTACCCAGGTTTTCTGTCTTATGTCATGTTCCAACCAAATACTGTACTTGATGGTTTTGACAATGATTAGCACCTTACTGATCTCATCCTATTTCATTCTATCCTATCTAAGAGACAATTTTTAACTAGAAGGATCTAGAGCTGAAACTTCCCAGCTTAATGTTAGACCATTATTTCTTTCTGTGTAGGTGCTTCTTAAAACTGGTTGGGTTTTTTGCTTGTCTCTGTCTTAAGCTTTCATTTTAAATGTCTTGTGCCAAAATTCGCACAAGAGACTGCTGCAGCTGGCAGCGTCTTTCCTAAATTCAGCCTGTCAACCTGTGAGCTCAGAAAAGTTGAAATGTCCCCCTAAAGTTGCTTCTGGGGGATTTTGTTGTTATTGTTGTGTACCACAAGAGCAGTTTATGTTTCTAGGCCATTTACATTCAGCACTCTGATTAGAATTTTTTTTTAAGTAAGGTAGAGGGGAGACTGAGCTTTCAAGTGTTGGCAGAGTTGTGCTTGTGAAGAATAGCTTTGCCAGTGTACATCACAGCAATGCTGTGGAGCAAGTGGAGCTGTGACTGTGTCACTTTGTTCTGAAGTTTTTTCTCTTCGGTGGCTACATGGTTCCATCATGCTGCTCTTCCTATCCGTACTTTCCCATTTTCAACTTCACCCTCTGCTGAACTTTTGGTTTTCTTTAACATTTCAGCTTAATGTGTTCTGTAATTCTTCCTGAAGATGGGGTAATACATACTGCTTCTCCACATCATGTTTTGAGGAAGTGGGTGCTCCTCTGTCTTGCTATTTTACCAGAAGGTGTTTCAGCCTTTTCCGTGTATTGCATTGACTGGTATTCTGGTGTTGTATGTTTATGTGGGTGCTGTTGCTAAACAGATAATCATAGAACAGTTTGGGCTAGAAGGGCCCTATAAAGGTCATCTAGTCTAGCATCCCTGCAGTGAGCATCTTCAACAAAACCTGGTTGCTCAAAGCCCAGTCCAGTATGACCTTGAATGTTTCCAGGGATGGGGCATCCACCACTTTTCTGGGCAACCTCTTCACTCTTTCACCACCCTTTCTTTTCTGATACCTGCTTGGATTCTACTGTCCTTCAGTTTAAAACTATTAGCCTTTGTCCTATCACTTCAGGTCCTACCAAAAAGTTTGAAGTACTTGAAGGCTGCAGTAAGTACTTAAACTCACTGCTCTGAGCCTTCTTTTCTCCAGCCTGAACAGCCCCAATTCCCTCAGCCCTTCCTCACACGAGGGCTGCTTCAGGCTTCTGATAATTTTTGTGGCCCTTCTCTGACCTGCTCCTATGTTTGACTTGTGTGTAAAAGAAAAGAAGTGAATGTATATTCATTTTTATTTATATAGAATTAATATTTACAAATGCATATGTTATTTGTATATAGCAACTTTTTCTCTTGTGTAATTACATTAAACTATGGCAAAAGTTTATAATGCTTCTTGAAATAATTGCAAAAGAGGGAGAAAATGAATTTTCTCATGTTGGAATTTCATAATACTAACTTCTAACTTTTAATAGGACTTTCTCAATCCTATTGTCTGCACTTCTTGCTTAGAAACGATGTGATTCTGTTAATGTGGCAACATCTTGATTTTATTCTCTGCTTTCACCATTTGTTATAATTCAGCGCAGACTTAGTTCTTCAAGAAGAATTGAACAATTTTGTGCTAGAAAGTTTCTGCAATTTCCCTGTGTGCTGACTGCTAAGAATAAAAGTTAAATGGTCAATTTCATTTTCTAATCTAGGCTTCTGCTGGTATGTGAAGCTCTTAATTTACAAACTGCCACATTACGCATTGAATCTTTCATATCTACACTGAATCAAGCTGCAGCTATTGAATACTAACATCAATTATTTTGATGTTTCAGAGAAGGGTTTCTGTATGAGAGGAGACATGTGCCCTTTTGATCATGGAAGCGATCCAGTAGTGGTAGAAGATGTGAATCTTCCTGGCATTCTGCCTTTTCCAGCACAACCCCCTGTTGTCGAAGGACCACCTCCTCCTGGACTTCCTCCCCCTCCACCAATTCTGAGTCCTCCTCCTGTTAACCTTAGACCTCCAGTACCACCACCCGGCCCCTTACCACCTAGCCTTCCACCTGTAACAGGTAATTAAAAAAGATTAAACCTCGTTTTTTAGTAGAAAAGCCTGGATCTTACTTGAGTTGTAGGCAGTGCAACTGCCTAAAATTGCTGTTTTAAAAAAGCTGAAGAATCCCACCTGTATTTTAGAAAGTTGAACTATGCTCTGCTATGGCATAACCTAGCTCAAAATTAGTCTTTTTGATGATAATTGTTGCAGAGTTGGTTGTTGTAAAATGTTGCACGGTAAATTTGACCCTTTATTATAAAATAATATTTTTATTGTATTTAAGCATAAGCATGACATGGCAAAATTCAATTCCTTAAATATTACAGGAGAAGTTGTCCAAAATTGACTACTGTTTGAGAAGAAGGGAAAATCCTGGAAACAACAGATATTTACTGTTTCATTTGTATTAATAGAAGTAAAGATAATTCATGACTACATCAAATTTATATTTGAAAGTATAATTTGGGATTAGTTTCAAAACTAAACTTGTAAAGTAGCTAGGAAAAATTCTCCACTTTGTTTACTGTTTCACTGGAAAGTACTTCATCTGAAGCACTAAAAACTACATGGAGATTTATGTGCCTGGCTGTCATTTATAAAGTAGCTAAAGTTTAGTGCTCACTTGCCTTCTGTGGTTTAAAAGCTGTTTTGTTAGTTTTATGTGGCTATTCCTTTCTCTCTTTTTTTATTAACTTAGGTGTTCCACTTGGTAAAATTATTCTGGCATAATTGATACTTGATATTGCTTAGAAGTTTCTTAAAGTGTTTTAATTTCCTCTTATTAGTATATTTAAGAAAGATATGATTGAATGTATTTATTTCAGTTAATACAGAGTGTAACTTTCTCTGAGTTGGTCAGTTCTACCTTACATGCTATTTTCAGATCTGCTTGACAAATTCAGATCACTTTAGAACTTTTTCCTGCTCTTGTCAATGATTAAACTGAAGATCAGGCTTGAGTGCTCAGCTTTAAAAGTGTCACATTACCTGCTGTAAAAAAAAAGTAAAACCAGCCTAACAAAAAAACCCCTCAATTTTGAGAAGAGTTCCATTAGAATTGAAGGTATCTTCTTGGGTGTTTGGAAAAATAATTTCAGTCAAGTTAGTTACTGTCATCATAGAATATTTTGTTATATTAAAAAATACTTTTTTTATTTTAAAAATAAAATTTGTTTCTTTGATGAGTTTTTATCGCGCTTTAAAACGTTTCTGTTGGTAAAGATGAATGCTGGGCTAGCAATTAAATTTTGTTTGTAGAAAGAAGGTGTTGGGAGAAATGTTAAATGATACAAATGCTTTTCTCTCTAATCCAAGTTTTGAGTCATTTGCTGTTGGGAGTGGTTTCATGTAAATTTGTGGTACAGCATCAAGGCAGATGTGCCATCTCAGCTCCTTTATTTTTAAATAATCTTAAAAGCATTTCAGATCAGTTTCCTTATGGAGGGGCGTGTAATGAAAGTGTAGTGGATAATAAATGAATGCAGCGTTTTCCTTTCTTTTTGGCAGGACCACCCCCTCCCCTTCCACCATTACAGCCTGCTGGCATGGATGCCCCCCCAAACTCAGCAACCAGCTCAGTTCCTACTGTTGTTACCACGGGTATTCATCACCAGCCGCCTCCTGCTCCACCCTCTCTTTTTACAGCAGGTGTAGTACTGAGGCTTTGCCCACAAGGTTTGCTAAATAGAATAACATTGATTCATATTATACTGTACTTTGTAGAGATTATAATATCATAGATTGGGGGAATACATTTGTATCATATAGACTATGACAGTAAAATAACATTCTTCTTTTCAGACTTAGTTCAAGACGGAAGTAAAATTTGCATATAAAGTGTGAATTTTGACTGGAGCGTAATATTTTCATTGTGTTTAAGCAGAAAACGGCACAACGGATTTTTATGATAGTGGTTATACAACTCTTTTTATTGTAATTCTATCTTGTAATTAAATTAAATATTATATTTGAAACCTGAGGGGTTTTAACTGCAATTTATTTTAATTAGACAATTTCTTTTTTACTAGAAACGTATGACACAGATGGCTATAATCCAGAAGCTCCAAGTATAACAAGTACTTCAAGACCTATGTATAGACATAGAGTACATGCCCAAAGACCAAATTTGATAGGACTCACATCAGGTGATATGGATCTACCACCCAGAGGTATGCTCTCAAAGCTGTACTTAGTTTAGCTGATTTTCTTACTTTAATGCAGGTTGAGGAACTTTTCAGAGAATGTAATACTGGAAAACATTGCATTTTTCTAAAACCTTTTGGAATGAAGAGATGTTTAGTTGAATGGGGAACTATGTCTATAATGGCTTTGTGTGTGCATTTTTACAGGAAAAATGAAATCTCTTGCTAGAGTGTTGCACAGTGTACATTTAGCTGTAGTAACTGGTCACTTTGTATATCTTTTGTACAGAAAAATGTTAATGTTTCTGTAGTAAAATCTTAGGATTATTTTTGCTGCAGAGAAGAGGGAGTAATTTTTATCTGGTAGCAGTTTTATGCACAAGTAGTCTTAACCTCGCAGTTCCTGTGGCCCTGTGAAGAAGCAGCAGCACACAAAATGAGAATGGAAGAGGGATAAAACCATTTTAATGTGGTTTTTATTTGCATTTGTATGTATTTCTATTTAATCTTACTATGTTTCTGTTGGTGTATTTTCAGTGAGGAGTCCCCCAGTGTGATTCCTGTTCTTCAGCAAAAGTGACTCCTTTCCCACTCCATCCATAAATCTTGCTCCTAGGTGTTAATGCCCTGGAGTACTGTGCATTTCCTATCATGACCATTTTTGTGTCTGCCATCTAATAGTAGAATGGAGGTGTGAGCTGGAGTGGTGTGAGCCTCAGAGTATTGCATGGGACATTGTGAATCATTGTGAATCAGAGCGCAGTCATCTCGAGGCAGATGCCTTCTGTCACACCTCTTTTGTTTTTTGTATGTGTCATGTTATGGTGACAAAATGAGTGCTATTAGCTATTTTGATCTGTCACAGCATCTGTTGATAATTAAGAAGAAAAGTCTGTGACCGAGGTTTGATTCAGTCAGAACAAGAATTGTAGTAATTTCAAAATAAACAGTTGTGCTTTTCAGAGCAAATTCAGTGTGAGCAGAATACTTTTTTACAATCAAATACACAGAAAATAAATTCTAAAAAAAGTAAAATCTTCTCATCTATTTACAGAAAAACCCCCCAATAAAAGTAGTATGAGAATAGTGGTAGATGCTGAATCCAGGAAAAGAACAATTGGTGCAGGGGATGGTGGAGTTCCTACAAAGAAGACTTGGTTTGACAAGTGAGTGACCGTTAACACCGTGTTGGCTTAATAGCTGGAATTTCATGAACTGCTTTACTGTAATCTGAAACATATGTATATCTCTATGAATTACAAGAAAGTTAAACTGTGAGTACGCTGATGGTACTAAAATAAATCACACTATAGTGTGATCTGTATTTGACTGTCTTCTATCCAAGGCAGTATACAGATAGATGAAGTTGCTTTGGATGATACTAAAATCTGTCCCTTGAAAGTTGGCATGATCTAAGAGACTAGGGAGCTGCAGTGTGATGGTTGTTAGAGATGACTGAGTTTAGTTGTGACATGTGAATTTTATAATTGCTGTTTTGATTTGAATTGCCAGGTTTGTCACTGAGAAAAAACCAGAGTGTGCAAGGTTGCAAGGGATTTTAAGAGATTGGAGGAGAGCCCTGAAGTAATAGTTATTGAAAGACAAGTGGGGAAATTTTGTGCAGTAGCTAAGAAATAGTTTTTCGAGAGAGGTAATGTGGAAGTTAGGAATTAGTGACATGAGCAAATAGGTGTGAATTATCTCACAGATTTATGTGCTGGGGTATGCTGAGAATATCAGTGGGGAAGACGGCAGTTGTATGGGCATGTGTCCTGTACTCTCCTTCACTTTTCTAAAATTGCATTATTTTTTAAGTCAGCAGATCTTTGTGTCTGATACACATAGGCTTCTGTGTAAGCATATAGAATTTAACATTGTGTTTGCTAGTTTGCTATGGATTTCTGGCTTGATTTTTATTTGTTGCAGGCAAAATTTTAACAGAACAAATAGTCCAGGTTTCCAGAAGAAGGTGCAGTTTGGAAATGAAAATACAAAACTTGAATTGCGAAAAGTTCCCCCAGAGCTTAACAATATCAGCAAACTTAATGAGCACTTCAGTAAGTTTGGAAACTTAGTCAACTTGCAGGTAAGAGTCAACAAAGAGAAAGCAGTGTGCTTTGATGTAAAGATAGTGGTAGTTGCTGAAAGCAGAATGCCAGTTGGTTTTTTCCTGGTTCCCTGAAACTCTTCATTATTTTCCTAACTGTTTATTAAACAGGATCTCATTGTTGTTAATGACATTGCCATTGAAGAAGCAGAAATGAAATGTTCTAGTCATCTTTTAGATTTTGAACAAATGTGTTCCTCAGAGATAAGACTTTTAAGGTACATTGTTTAAAACATTGGAAATTGATTGCATGTGGGTTTTTCTCACCCATTTTCTCAAGTTTGGATCTGCGATCATAAACCCCCTCTGTATTTTTGGAGATAAACTGTAAATACAGAAAACCTGTATTTCTGATCCAGAAAGCAGTCCCTGTGATAATAATTGCTTTCTGGTCCCACAGTAGTGACAGTTTGTCTGTTAAAATTACTTTGTGGATTATTGGAGTCACCCAGTAAGCAATTAAAGAGAGAGGAAAGCAATGAAGGAACTGGGACCTGACTTAGGCTGATGTTACATATAGCAGGCTGTACGTGTAATGTCAGTATTTCATACTCAGTCTCTAAGATACCACGTATGACCTTTCACCGTGCTTCATTATCAACAAGTTTCAGATGCTACCTTGCATTTATCTAAACCCTTTCTTGTTTGTACTGAGGGCTGGAATGAAGAGGTGTAACAATATTTTTGTGTATACTGATACAGTACAGAATAAACCTTCTGTGCCTGTCTGAACACTGGAGGGATTTTAGATCTCTCTTAATTGCTATTAAGTATTTTTTAAGCCTTTCTATAATTTACCTAAGAATATGGGTGGGTTAGCAGGTACTGTTATTCATTAAGGCAGGTAAAATATGGATGTGTATAGAGAGACAGATAGACATGCATATGGAGATTGCAAGTTATGCTCTTCTTGCAAAGGGTATAATCTTAGCTTTTGAAGCTAAAATAGTGTGTTAATGCTCAAAGGAGGAAAATCAAAATTAACTTTGCTGTCTAGCTCTGACATTAGATAGGATATTTACTATCCAACCCCTGCATTTTTTGTAGTAATTTTCTTTACTTTGCCAGTGGTTCCTTTTGTCCTTGTAACAGCTACTCATATTTGCAAACAGAAATACTGATTGACTGGAGGTTTTGCTTTACTTTGTTTGTTTGAGGTTTTTTAACTATTCTTAAAGTTTATTAGAGTAAACTCAAGGTTGCTTTTGACACTGGGCCTTCTAAATGGACTCATGAGTGGGAAGTATTTATCTAATGATTCATACTGGGTGTAAATTGTAAGCTTCTAAGCCTAAAAGCTAATGATTTAATGATCATCTAGACACAAATGAGAATCCTCTGTGTGGTAAGTTTTATTCTTCTGTTTTAAATCTTAGGTTGCATATCAAGGTGATCCAGAAGGTGCCCTTATTCAGTTTGCCACACATGAGGAGGCAAAGAAAGCTATATCGAGTACAGAAGCAGTATTAAATAATCGTTTTATTAAAGTTTATTGGCATCGAGAAGGCAGCGCACCACAAATCCAGACCACCACACAGAAGGTAGAGGATCTAAGTCTGTTCTAGCGTATTATGTAAAATAAAATCTTCAAAACATTTTTTAAGAGAATGTTTATATCAAGTAAACCAAGTCCTTTTGAAATAATGACTACTTCATGTCAATCATTTCCAGAAGTCACTCTTGAATTATAAATTCTTTGACTTCATATACAAGGTTCAGGAGTTGATTAGCAAGATGAGACCAAAGGTATTTTAAGAAAGCCCTTCAGTGACTTTTGGTGAATTCCACTCTGTTATCTATTTTGCTTTAATTAGTACAGGCTTTTTTATTTCTTCTGGTGAGCGTAAGAAAGGCAGCAGAGTTATATTTGTTTTCTTGAAAGATGATCTCCATTTTCTTCCAAAAGGTGCTGGTTTTCCCTCTTTCCTATTTCCTTTCCTTTCCTGTTGAGCATGCATATTGTTCTAGAAAGTAGCAGAAGAATTTGTTTTACACAGAGGTACCCTATGTGTATATACAGGTATACACACATAGATCTAAGGATTTGCAAACAACAGTGGAAGAGGAGAACTTCATTAGAGAGACTAATTTTGTGGGAAGGGATCAGGGACATTTTTAAGTAGGGAAGGAGCTGCTGACCTCTCTGATATCCAGGGACAGAATGTCTGGGAATGGATTGGAGGTGTATCACAAGAGGTCCAGACTGAACATGAAGCATTTTACTTAGAGAGTGGTCATCCAGTGAAACATGTTTTCTGGAGATGTTGGCTGATGGCCCCAAGCCTGTCACTGTTTAAGAGCTATTTGGACAGGGTCCTTAACAACATGCTTTAACTTTTGGTCAACCCTGAAGTGAGTAGACAGTTGGACTAGGTGATTGTTGCAGGTCCGGTACAACTGAAACATTCTAACCTACCTTTTTGGATTGAATTGCAGAGGAACACCTATTGGAAGTTGTCATATTTGTAGCAGCACAGGCAACATTAAAAAAAAAACAAATCAGCAATTAGTGTAGTGAAGGGTAGATTTGTAACCTGTGTTAAGCCAAATCAGATTTATCAGCAGTTGTAGTGGCTGTACTCAAACAAGAGGAACCTTGGGTTCTCCCAGGCTGTGTGGCTTACTGTGTAGAGTCTTCTCAGTTAGCAGCTGGTGTAGCAAAGTCCTTCAGAATATTTGTGTATCCTGCTCTATTGGATTTGGCATCAGTGTGGAACAACACATTTTGCACTTCAAAATATTAGACAGTCTCTGTAGAAGAAATGGTCACTTAATTATATATGCTGATATAATGTGTGAATGACTTGTTAGAGGATTCTTTCAATTGCTGCTCTGAGTTGAGAATTCCTACTTTTTCTTGATGTGTACCTCATCATCCTTCAGAGTCAGTGACCTGGTTTTCCATGGCAATCCTGCTTTACAGCATTTGAACAGTTTCCTTTCACTCCTTCTTTTGTAACAAATGCCCTGTTTTTAGCTACAGAAATTCGGTTTTAATGACATCTATCTCACTATCTTCCCAGTTATCATAATTTAGAGTTTATAGTTACTCTTGATGCTTTGTCTAAAGAAGTGCTGCTCAAAATGGTATTTATTTTCTAAGCTTGATTTTTCATGTCAGCCAGAAGAGGGCAGTGGAGTATGCCATTTGCATTCGTGCAGACATTCCTTCTTACTCAAAAGTTAGCTTGGAGTATGCTAGCAGCTTATTTGCTGGTTATGCTATTCAGAGTATTAATGGAAAATTAACTCTGTATTTCCAAACAAACATCCAATCTATATATTTGTTATTTTTAGTAGTCCCCTAATTTTCCATGGTGTTAACAGCTTCCCATCACACCACCTTTAGTAAGTTAACCTTGCTGGTTTAAGGATGAATTTGCCTTAGTACCGGGGCAGTATTAAGTGTTCCGGCCTCACCAAGAACAGCCATTCAGCATGTCAGCAGACTGCAATTTGAAGAGAAGGCATACAGTAACAAGAAAAACGTCTAACAGGAAATTAAAATTTTAAGTGCAACGCTTCTGTGTTCTTCTACCCCAAAATATAACAGTTAACATATTTTGAGTCAGTTGACACCTGTCAGGTGACAGGTATTTTTTGTTCATAAGTCTTTCAGAAGCATGAATATTTACTTCTCTTTTAATTGAAATTAACATTTGGTATCATATCAATGAGTAGTATGGAAACTTCATACTTCTTCATATACTATAAATATTTGTATTTTTGTCAATATTTCTGTTATGTTAATTAATTTCACCTATATTTATAATGGCTTCCAACCAGATTTTGTCTGTCAGGCACCAAAGACAGGCTTTTGAATTTTCTTCAATGTAAAGTTAGTTGACTTTTAAGTTGTCCCTTCAATAGTATCTGGTCCAGCACAATTTATTAACCACTGCTATTTCATCAGCAGGATTACTTTCGAAAATTTTTGCTGTAGAATTTCTGAGAGGAGTGGAAGTACTTAGGTAAAGATGGTGGGAATCAACCATAATAAATCATCAAATAAAAGGCTTCTGCCAGGAAGCAAAAATAATATGCTCTCCACATCTGCGATAGATAAAACAGGAAGTTCTGGGCTTAAAAGGCAACACAAAGAGATTTAGGTTAGATATTAAAAAAACATTTTCTAATGCCAAAGCATAATGAAACACTTCTGCCTAGAGAGGTGACAGGACTTGTTTCATTGGAAATCTGTAAGAACAAGATAGATACATCCTGTCAGTATTGGCATAACTGACTTTGCCCTACAGTGGAGAAATGGATTAGGTGACCTTCTGAGGGCTATAAATATGACAATAAGCTTGCTTGGAAGGATATTTTTTCGTCTTAACTGTTGAATGGTTTTGTCAAAGAAAAAAAGGAAAGGTATTAGCTGTCAGGGGGTGTCCATGGTAGGTTCAGAGATCAGCTGCTCTATTTTCTTCGTCTTCAGTCTCATGACTGCATGTTTCTATATCCTTTTTTTTTCCTATTTTGTCCAAGTTAATCACACAGGAGATGAAAAGCGACGTATCACTGTAAAAAGTGAAAGCCTTTGTGATACAAGTTGGTATTCTGTCTTTTCATAACTAAATGGTTGATGGTTAAAGAGTTGTGAGAGGAATCAGAAGGCTTCTTTAATACATTTTTTGGTTCTAACAGGTAGAATTTAAGTTAGGCTGAGTAGATGTAATTAATAGAAATAAATCAGTTGTTCGGTCGCTTCTGTAAGCTGCAAGTGCGTAATGGATATTATTGCCATTGCACTACACAAATGTGCAGCGTAACATAATAAATCTCATGAAGTGGTTATTTTTCCCATCAGGTGAAAAAGCTGTTGAATGGTAGAAGGGAAAAAGATTCAAATGTAAATGCCATTGCAGTAAATTCATTGTATACTAACTGAATGACAGTTCAGTTCCTTCTGATGTTAATCTTATGCTGTGCCTTTTGGGGGCTGTGGCGGTGTTCCAGGTGATCCAGCCCTTAGTGCAGCAGCCCAGTTTGCCGGTGGTGAAGCAGTCAGTGAAGGAGCGGCTCGGCCCCGTACCTGCGAGTAATATTGAACCTGCAGAAGCACAGGGTGCTAACACAGAAGTCGCTCAGGTTTGTATTGTAGTGAGAAATTCAGTTACCTGTTCTTTCTGAAATAGGTTCTGTAGTGTATGAATGTAGCAGTTACTGTTACTTATATAGTGCACATTTACTACACATTTACTACTTGTAAGTGCATCTGCTTATATTGTTAGTGGTGTATTCGTGCTAAGGTTTTCCTCAGTGCATTGAAATTTGGCTTTTTTACCTGAGCCTGGTACTTAAATTTTTAAGTATCGTAGCTTTTTACATGGTTTAAAAAGAATCGGTATTATTGTGTTATATTGCTGGTGTCAGATTTCAAAATAAAGTGAGTTTCTACACAAAGAACTAAAAGCTAATTTTTTTAAATGTATATATATTTCATCTGTTAAACGCCTAAAACCGTTAGAGAACGATGGTCTGTATCGAAAAGTGTTTTCAGAATTTGTACATCACCCCTAATACAAGGAAGAGTGTAACCACAGTACCAATGTGAATAATGACAGAATCTGGTGTGTTACTCCCACTAGAAATAGTTTTTGATGTTTTATTATATTTGCAACATTTCATTATTAGCATTATGCCACCGCTTTGGTTTTACTTCTGGAAAGGAAGACCAGCACAAGTCATAACACATTTGTAGTTTGAATTCAGACAACTTTCTGCATTTGATGCAGATGCAATCTGCAAATAGCAGATTATAGAACACAAGAACTGTAGTGTATTTATGAGGGCCTGTGCAGATAATCCTCTGCCAGCTAGCATGTCTTGGACTTCTTGCAAAAAAATTCATAGTATAATCTTTGATTCCAAATTTGGCTTCATATTTGTCTTACCCAATTATAGATGTATATTAACTGCAAAATCAAATAATAAATTTTATCAACTGGTAGAATATTTTTCTTTTATTGTTGCTTAAAAATCTATGGTTTTATTATTTAAATAATTTTTCTAGATTACTAATACTTGTAGTGTGCATTTGAATTATAATTTTGCTTTCTTTTCTTAGAATGTGACTAAATTATCTGTGAAGGATAGACTGGGTTTTGTGTCAAAGCCAGTTACTCCAACAACTGAAAAGGTAAGAAAACGTCTCATATTCTCTTCTCTCATATTTCAGTAGAATTAATTTTTTTATGAAACCCCTTGTGTGAATATTAAGTTTGTTTCATAACTATGAATAAAATAATTTGTTAACTATTAGTTTTAGGCGGTATAATATATCAAAACTCAGCAGATAGCTAAATGATTATAGGAAGAATAAGACATGCTAGGACAAAAGCTGCTATTTTGTGGATTTAGTTTAATATAGCAGGTTCCTTCTATTCAGTGATAAAAATAGCTATGTTCCATAATCCTGAATTGTATAGAAGTATACAGAAATAAATTTTAAAACTAAATAAATTTTGACACTGTATATGAAACTATAGAAAGCAGTTCTTTAAAAATGTTTCTGGACTTCTCTGCCCCTTAAAAGGTGATGCTGTAACCATTTACCTTTTTATTTGGTTTTACAACTTACAGTACTTGTAAAAAGATAAAGGTAGAAATTACTCAGTATAGAAAGGACAAAGAGAGGTAAGGTGGGAAATGTGCATCTGAATTGTGATTATGAGCTATGTATTTTGGCCAGTGGTTCCAATTTTCAGAATACAAAGTTATTGATGTGTTTGGTATAGTAGCAAAGTTTGTAATGCATGTTTCCAGATCTATTTAGCACTTCAGGGGACAGGCTTCCCCAAAGTATATAACATTAATTTGAGAACACTTGTAGTAGAAAAACAGCAAGTATTACTCTGTAACAGGATTCCTCTGTCTAGGTATATATATTTTCTATTGAGCATTAGCTTGACTTGAAATAAATGAAGCACCCACTATATTTCCCGACATATATCCCCTCCCACCCCTTTTCAGTATGATCAGTATGGCAGTTGATGGATTAAGTGGAATCTTAAAAGCTAAAAGTCACTCCTGAGGTACTTAGCTTACAAAGGTAACAATACTTGAAGTTGGTAATACTAGTCGTAATTTAGAGGATGTGTCTTTGATTCACTTCAAGCCGAGCAGTCTGGCTAAATGCATTGATCTAGGCTTCTTAACTGTATTTTGGTGTTAATTTGGTTGGTTCCGTTCTTGGCACTCTAAATCGATTGCAGATAAATACCTTGCTTTGTATACCTGAACTACATTTTACATACATAATACATGCTTACTTTAGAAACAGGAAGTCTGCTTCAGCTTGCAGTTTGAGTGAAAATACTTTTTTTCTTCATTCTATAAGAGTGGAGTTATCCTGAAACACTTTTCTACAAGGAGTAAATTCATGCTAGAATGCTCTTCTGTTGTGTTGTCTTATAGTACAGATGTGATTTTGCTGAGCTGCTGGGCTGTTCACTGGGTTTGTTGTGAAACAGAAGTTTCCTTTGACATTTTTAGTAGGATTTGAAACTTTATTTGACTTGTTTTTACCTACTGCTGCCTCTTTACAAGGAAATACCTTGGTTAGTTTGCAGTCACTATATTTTATAACCATTAGAAATTAAGTGATTGACATCCATCAAAAATCCGAGGTGTCCTGTCCTAAATGGTTCTTTGCACCTGATGGAGTGCGGGGTTTGACAAGAACTTTGCAATGAGAAAGAAGGTAGCTATTCTTCCCAAAGAGCAGGAGGAAAAGGTGATAAAACAGTCATTATGAGGCATTGTAAGATCTGTATAGGGCCTTAAAATTTGTGGACTTGTGAAGAGATTCACGCTATTCACACTATTCCTTCTCTTGAATAGTATTAAGCGATTTGGAAGACCTTAGTGTTGCTTTTGACTTGTCTGTTTTGGTGCTGTGGCGTCTCTCCTTACATCTCCTACATAAAAGAGATGAGGGGATGTGGTTCACTCTGCCTTGAAGACAGTTCAGGACAAAAGGAATGTGTCAATATTTTTGTCTTTGCTCGATCCTCTGTTTGTTTGTCTTGTAGCCTGTCCTAAAGCTACTTTGTAATAGAAACTGTATGATTGGAATATGCGTACTTTAATGTTCTTTAATAAATTCAGAAAAAATGTTTCATCTTTATAATGGCCTGCTTACAGCATTTTGTACCACCTTTTATAGTACCCCATAATGTGTGTTGACTTGTTTTTTGCTGTTGTTTTCTATGCACTGCATACTCTTAAAAACACTTTACTGTAGGAAGAAATAGTATAAATATCATACTGAAGTGCAAAGGGTTTATATGAATCATTCCTGTTATAAATTCTTCTAATATCTTGGTCTTTTCTGTCTTTCTGTTTCTTGTCTGTCTCTTTTTTTTTTTTTCCTCTTGTTGGTGGGTGTTGTGTCTATTTTATGGAGTGCACGGTGACCAATAGAATATGCATGCATCTTTTAATTTTTTCACATACATAGAAAGTATTTTTAAACTCCTGGAAATCATACCAATTGCATAATTTCTGCTATTTGTTAACAAGGTGGACAAGATCATGCCTATATTATCTCTAGGACTTAGCTGTGGATTTTTCAATACTAGCATGCCCAAAATATTCTTTAAGGAACATACTAAGAAAACAAAATAGTTCAAATCTTCAGGTATTGTGGAGATGTGCATAGTATGTTTTAGAGAGATTGTAAAGCAGTCATCTGCGTTCTCAGTAAGTCATGGAGAAATTTCATACCTCCTTACAAATGCTGGAAAGAGAACAGAGAGACGTAGGAATCCCTTTGCTGTATGATGTTGAAGCACATCCTTGTGCTTGAGTTACTTCTTGCTGATTGTGCAGGCTCTACTTCGCACCAACTGCATATGAAAAGAAACTGTTGTCTCTACTTTGGACCTTAGTATCAAATTATGTTGAACTTTTGCTTGGCAAATTCATGCAGCCATGAAATAGTGCATTTAAGACTTCAAAACACAAAAGAAAACAGTTATTCTTGCAAAAATCTCAATCTTCTGTTTCCTTAGTTATGCTCAAATATGTAAATATTTATATATTTGAAACTTGGAAGTACATACGAAATCTCAGTGGAGAGGATTTATAAGATCATGTTTATAGCTTACATATCTGATGTGGTGCTGCCTCTTCAGAAATTGTTTAACTTCAACAACTCGAAATATAATTGCTACGCCAAATTTTTATATTCAATATCATCAAAGGAGACAAAAGAAAAGATGCTTATGTATTTTTAAGCACTCATGTGGGTTTTTTAAAACATTGAAATTCACTGGCAAAAAAATAAAATGATTTCCTCCTATAGGTTTTATCTACTTCTACTGGCTTGACAAAAACTGTGTACAACCCTGCTGCTTTGAAGGCAGCACAGAAATCTTTGCCTGTTGTTTCCACTTCCGTGCTAGACTCTAATGAAGCACAGAAGAAAAAACAGGTAAATTAAATATGCTTCTTTATAAAATGGACCTAGATTGGGAACTTGTGACCTAGAGATAAAGCACTATGTATATTCATCTCAAGAACATAGATGAAACTTGCTGCAAGATTAAATTCACTATTTTTTTTTTTTTTTTTTTCCCCCCACATATTACAAGAAAATTCAGCATTGTTTTGTTATTTTTCAGTTTATGTTCAGGCAGTGTAAGCAGGTTTAAAACTGTAGAAATTCAAAATGTGAAACACTTTTTCCTGGAATCAGAATCTACACGTTGAGGTATGAATTGTCTATTGCGAGCGAAAGGGAGTATAGTATAGTCACTGTTCTTCTCTCTTAAACCTTTCTGGAACTGGCCTTTATTCTCAGTGAATTTTGTACTTGTGACCAAGATTGTTTCTTTGAGAGAACTGAGAATTTTGTGACTCTGCATTCTGT
>WEIT01004966.1:2188-15479 GCA_013389985.1 Dryoscopus gambensis
GAGTGTCACTGTTTATTGATTGGTGAGTAAGGGTGCAGAACTTCCTTCTAACACAACCAATTGTCTTCCTTCGTCAAAATATTTTTCTCTTCTGCAACTGCTCCCCTTGAAAGCAAACGACTGATGCTTTTGTTTTATGCTTAAGGACGGAAGTTTCCAGTGCTTCATTTATGAGTGCATATGCTTTTTTTGGTAGCGTGTCTTATTAATCTCTTCAAGATAAGCAAGCCTAGTTTTAAGATAAGCAAGTGCATTTCATTCTTTGAAGATGAGTTTCCTGATAATTCTAGCTATCATTCTGGACACCTCTTTAACTCCATAGTTATTCTTTTGATCTGGAATGTTATCCATAGCAGTACTCTTGATTTATAGCATCACACTGTATTTTTCATATTATATTCAATCCACTGAGGCACAGGTAGATCTTCACTAGGATGCCACTGCTGGATCATTCAGAATACCACAGACTGGCTTGTAGCAACAGCAGAGATTACCAAAAAATAGTTTTAAAACTCCAACAACAAAACTACTGAAAAAAAATCTTATCTATTAAGTTAAATGTATTATAAACCACAGTATTATGAGGATATGATGTTAAACACACAAATTATAAGGTACTGTTTTTCAATTATAATAGCACTCTGTGTAGATCAAGGTACCATTAGTTTGCTGACACAGGTTTTTCTGTGCATGTCCTTATTTCCTGACTCAATGCTGGCTACTGTTTAAACAGCTGAGAAAAATCTAGTAGTTGTGATGCTCAGCAACTGTATTATTTTCATTATTTTTACAGGCAGAGAAAAGGATTTATATGCAAAGACCCATATCTTGCAATCACTTATGCAGTTAATTAAAAACAGATGAATAATCAGATTGATTACAATATGATTGTTTACATGCTTAAGAATAATTAAGCTTGAATAGATGTGGTTAGGGGGTTGAGACATTTCTGCATAATCAAAAAGGTATTAGTTGTGGGAGAAAAATATGTGAATTGCATTATTAATTACTTAAGTTACTGTCTTGGCAGAGTACGGATGCACAATTATGTCTTCAGTGGCCACTCTGTGAGAAAAGACATAAGATGGCTCAGAAAAAACCAGGAGAAGTGCACGTAGCAGTGATGTGAAGCTATTACATTTTACTGGATTGCATATTTGTAGAGGTGGTCATTATGGAAAGTCAAACATGGCAGAGTTGCAAGACTCTTTGGGAAATCTGGAGATATCTTCAATCAGATCCCACCTTGAAAACAGAGCTGAAGACATTAGTTAATGAAATCTTCATATATGCCCTAAGCAACAGATTGATGCAAGGCTTTTGCTACAGAATTAGATGATGTTCTTAAAACATTCCTTATGTTACCTTGGAAATGTGTTTTTTGTGGATAGGAAATCTGCTTGCAGTTTATTTGCTGCTTGGAAGAAGTGACGAAGCAGAGCAGATGTTTTTACTTTTTGCTGCTTGTGTGGAATAATTCCAGATAAATTTGGAAAGCAGTAATAGAATTTAAAGAGACTTCAAATATTGCAAAAGTTTATCTTTCCTGATGCACAATGCTTAGAAAGAAAGAGGTTTCCAGGTGAATTAAACGAAGCAAAGAACTATTCACAGGTTCCAGAGCAGAAAGAGGTGAATTATTTAAGTCTCAAATAGGTATTTGTAACTAGAAGAGAGGAGGCAAAGCCTGTGTTGAAGGCAACACCACCTCTACAGAAGAGGTGGATGTGTGGCTGTAAACAGGCCTCAAGGGCATCTTGTGTTCACAGAGGTGCACCCAGGAGCCATGGAGGCCATATAAGCACCTAGATCTGCAGGCATTTTTCTACCAGTTCAAACCAGTTCAGACCAGACCCAGACAGAGTGAACCAGATGTGACCAGTTCAAACCAAATCCAAGCAATTCAAACTGGTTGAAACCAGTTTTAACAGTTCAAAACTGTTTTGACTAGTTCAAAACAGTTCCAACTGATTCAAACTGGATGAAAACACTTCAAATGGGTTCAGACCACTTCAAACCAGTTCAAACTGGATCCGGCTGGTTCCGTGCCAAGGTCAGAGTGCTGTCAGCCTTTGGGATGGGAGAGAGGGGTCTTCCTGTAGCACAAAGAGCAGTGCACATAAGGAATCTTTCTGGAATCGCTCTGCTCCTGCTTGGAGCAGACAGCGTGCACCGCTTTTCTGTGAGGCACACAGCTTCCCTCTGCCAGGAGTTATCAGAAATCTGACTGTTAGTCAGCAAGAATAGGATCGGTGAGAAGAACCTTGTAAAGACCTGAAGTCATAAGCGTGGCTGATCTGAAATCTCAGGGATCGCAGCCAGTGCTCCGTGATCAGCCATTTGTGAGCATCTGAGATGCACAGGTACAGAGCTGCCAGTGCTGAGCCACATGGAGTTCATAAAACAAACCCCAGAAGTTAATTATTAATCAAAGCCATCAAAAATGTTCTCTTTAATATGTCAATGCTGGTACATAAACTCTTGAGCTAACAGACACACTAAAAAATGAACACTGATTGCTGTTCTAGCAGCTGTTTCACGGGCCACTTTAGAGCCAGCAATATGTTAGTCAGCCATACATTAGCGGATGACATAAGGACAGTTCAGAGTTGAGGCTTTCCATACTGCAAGCTCCACTCAGAACATTTATAACATTTGTAGAAATGCCTGTTGAAAATCCCAAGAGAGAAGCTGAGGAAAGGGAACTGTAAGAGGACATCTCTATCACAGAAGGTGAGGAGCTGAAGATCATTATCTGAATTCCATTGGAGATTGAAGGTAAGAATAATTAAAAATGGCTTCAGAGAGAAACCAAACAAGTTGGAAGAAACTTTCATGTCTCTGCCCAAAAACAACCAACCAGTACCTAGTGGACAAACTAATTCATAGACACACAGGTGTGTTAATTCCATAGGCTTTGTGCTGTCCAGTGTTATGTGTCACCAAAAACTTTTTGAGGAACACTGCCACAGGAATGCTCAGATAATGAAAATTGACTTAAAAACTCAGCCTGCAGTGAAGCCTGTCAGAGAGTATCATTAGAACTTCTCTTCCCACAGTCCTTTTTTTTTTTTTTGGTCATTCAGTATCTTAGTAAAGAAAAACACAAAACTCTAACACAAATACCCAAACCATTTCCTTAAACCTCTAAAAATTTTTAAAACACTGCTAGAACATCAGAGACCAGGACTGACCAGAAAATTTGCATTGATTTCTAATAAATGTTGCTGACTTGAGTGGCTTAGATGGGAATCATAGGTTGCTTCTGTTGAGTTTTGCCCAGTACCACTTAATGAGAAGAGAGATTAAAATATCTAGACATTGAGGTTTTTTCTGTGAAATGTTTCCTGTGATTCTGTGCTTTAATACATGTGTGTGCTGACTATTTATGGTATTTGATTTTACCAGTTATTTTATATATTTCAAGGCAGAGAGAATCCACAGGAAATGAGGAAACAAAACATCCAATCCCATAACATTTTTGTGCTTCATTCACCTTTTTCTTTCTACTATGTGTCCAAAAGAAAGGGGTAAATATGTTGCCTTTGTAATTGATCTGTTCTACAACAAAACCACTGAGCAGCCTCTGACTCCAGAGTCCTACAAATTTCCTTGAAGGCCCAGGTGAGTTCAGCACTCTGCTGTGCTGAGTGTCTTCCAAGGCACCATCAGCAGAACCTGGGAGGAGTGGAGAGAAGAGGGCTTTGATGCTGCAGCTGTGCCAAGGGAAAGGGCACTGGGCAGGGAGATGCCTGCTGGGCTGCAGCCAGAAATAGAGCCCAGGGTGGCCATCTCGAGTGTTGTTCAAAAGCCTCTTCTTCCTCCCTGCTCCACCTGTTGCTGCACACAACTGCTGAGAGGCACCAAATGCTTCTTCTGCCAACTTCAGTTGTTCAGGGAATCCCACCAGTGCCTCTGCTTCGGATCAGTCCCATACTGTACTCTCGCTTTTAAAATTCACTGCATGCCCTCTGGGTTTTTTTTGCAACTAAAATTCCTGCTGGTTTATGATGCCAGGCTCTAATAAAGACAGGCTTTGCGTTGTGTGCTTATAATGCTGAATTAGTCATAGTGGCAGCTTTGAGGGCACATTTATTTCTAGAACCCCTTGTTTAATTTATGATTCTATCTTGTCTTTCACAACTCACATTTTTCTCAGTAACGCTTCCAATTCCACAGGTTTACCCATCCAAGGAATTTCCTTGACAACAAAAATATGAACCCTTGTTCTCTCATAAGGATGCATGCTGATATTAATTCACCCTTACTTTTAGAGCACTGGGTTCTGTGTAAGATATGCAGAAGGTGATTCTCAAATTCTTCTCTTCCCTTCTCTGGTACAGATGAACACTGCCAGTATTGATCCTGTGCAGAATTTATCTTAGTGCACTTCTTGTCCTCTCAATCATTATTGCACAGGTACTCCTTCCTCCAGCTTATGTTTTGCTAGCTGCAGTGATTGTTCATAGACTGGCTAACAAGGCAAAAAATGGAACTTGTTTCCACTGCTGAGCAAGAATCCAGACCTGCCTTCTAAACTTTGCCTTTGAGCTGCTACAGGATAACTACTTCAGCTGCTCTCCCTATTATGGTGCATTGTATTCTTCACGTGAAAAACTGTACTGGAAACTGCCTGGAATAGTTAAAAGCAGGTTATACAGCACTTTGTAAGTTCCTCTGCTGTGGAGAAAAATGCTGCTCACCAGAGGGGATTTTAACAGGTTCTGTTACTGGCATTTGGGTTGTGGAGGGTGGCTACTCCTGTGGATGTGCTTCCAGACATCGGGGCTAGCATTTCATTCCCTGGCAATAGAAACATCAGTGTTGCTTTGTTTCAGAAGTATCATAAGAAATTTCTCGAGGGCATTACACACTATTTTTTCCCCATGTCTCTTTCTCAATGATAAGCTCTAAGTTTTCCTGCAGTTTCTGTGGAAGGCTCTGGTGCTCTGCCCTTCCGGTCAGTACTCCTAATATTGTTGGCTCTTCGATGGTGTACTGTAAGGTTTCAAGTACTGAAATTAAATGTACATATCTTCTTGCTTATCCCACTCTATATAGACTCCAAACATGATTTTAGATTGTTTTGCTTAGTGGAAAGATCCCACAAAATTATAGGAAAAAAAAAGAAATAGCATTTGACTTTAGAGAAAAAGAAGGCTTAGTTCCATTAATTGTTCCCACTATGACAAAATTCCAGCATAACAAGAAGGGGATCACTCTCAGTATTTTCCACTGCTTTACTTTTGATATACCTGTGTACTGTAAAATGAAACATTACTATTGTTAGACATGCATTCTAGCACTAGTATTCCCCATGTGTCCATCTTAGCCACCATCCACATCGAATCTATATATCTGGGTTTAGCATGTGAATAGTCCCTCCTGGAAGTTTCTTATAGCTGAATGCATGCATAAATGCTTTGATTGGAGTAGTGAAGGACAGATACATATTCCTTTGTCAGTGGACAACCAGAGGGAGCATTTTGCTTATGCAAATAATTAAGAAATGCTACAGCAAAGAGGACAAAATGGCTTCCCAGGACTCAGCAGCCCTCTGCTCGTGCTGTCATTTCAGGTTTGTTGCCTTGCAGGGAGGATGGCTGGCTCTGTCACTCAGAGGGGGAACACACATTAACAAGCTGCATGGTTAGGGTTTGAGCTGTTCCTCGTGCGCTGACAGCACTTCATGTGAAGTGCTCTTGTTCACCTAGGCAGAAGAAATCTCTGGGAACTTTTAGACCCAGTTTTGCTCTATTCAAAATCCGTTGGAGATTTGTCATTGACTTTAATAAGCATCGGATCAGTCCTTTAGTGCTGCATAGGTGGCAGACAGAGGAGAAATTCAGACTAAATGGGCTAAAGCTGTATTGTCTTTGTTTATTTTTCTTTGCCAATGAATAGGTGCTGATGAGTTTAACTCAGTCTCATTACAGAAATAGGAACTCTTAAAATAATGTTACATTATGGCATTTTTTACATATGCTAAAACTGCAGTCTTATTATTCTGAAAAGTGGCAAATCTGTTTGCAAAGCTCATTGTAATTTCAAACTGCAATTTAATATCACAGTTTATTCTACCAGCCCTTAGGATCATGACTTTCCAAGTGGAACTGAGGTAGAATTTAGACATTCAAAGATAAAATTGGTATGCTGAAAAGCCTTGCTTAGATAATAACTTTTCTTCTATGGAAAACTGCAAATGACTGTACACATCCCAGGGCCTATCTCACAGAAACACTTGGCTGGCCAAGCATGTACCCACGTGTACCCAAGTGTGTCTCTGGTGCTACCCATGCTACTCATGCACATTCCTTTGGTATGGAAGGTATTCTCCGACCATGCTCTTGCATCTTGGGCTGGGCTCCATCAAAAAAAAAGAAGGATGTCAGATTTTTTTCCTTTAGAATTAACTGTTTAGGGTTCAAAAATTGTATGATCTTCTTGCTTAAAGAGTTTCTCTGGCGATAAATGAACATGCTGAACCAGGAAAGGTTCTTCCCAAAGCATTTAATTGGTACTGATCACCTCCTTGATACACAAACTGATCATTATTCAGATTAGCTGGTAGTAAGCTAAATTAAGTAAAATCTCCCCAGTCATGATAGTTTTCCCTACAACCACAGGATGACTGTTTACAGAAAAGTGTGAACTGGTAATTGCCCTTCTTACCAGGCAGTCCTAATTCTTCACGGTGTGAAGATACAGTGACAATACTGGCTAATCAGTATCGATGCATAAAAGTGCTGTAAGTTACTTGAGGGCCAGATACCCAGAAGGCAGGCCCTGAGAATACACTGGCAAACGGTCATATGTCTTGAGTTCAACATGCCTGAACTATTGCTCCTCAATTGTCCTTATTGCACATGTGGTAATTTGCTTTTGGGTCAGCCTAGATAATTTTAAAACATGATCAACAAGTATATCATGGGACTAAGAAAGCTCAGCCTTCCTCTTTTCTCTGACTTTGATTTGACATGAAGCTCACATTAACTGGAGAGTCCATGCTGACTTAATGGCAGAGGAGAAACTCAATTTTTCCCTTATTTTCTGTTTATGTCTTATAAAAGCATGGAGGAAAGCTTATTTTTCATTTCTTTGGAAGAATGTTCTTCTAAGTTTTGTGCTCTAAGATAGTACACGCTACACTGGCATTCCCACAAGGGGAAAAAAGCATTTCATTTCAGTGAAAGTAAAATGCAGAGGGTAAGCATGTGTATCCAGCTGCCCTAAAGCTTAACAGGATTATTTGCAACAATGATAGCTGTGGAACAACCTCTCATTTAAAAAAATAAAAAAATAAAAAAATAAAAAAAAATTCACTTTATTGGAATTATTTCTTGCACAGGAACTAAAGTAGCAGAGTGATGAAACTTGGCTCTTCGCCATTTCAGGGTGACAATAATTTGTGGTCCAGAAAATGTGACTTTTGCAACAAAAGGAGTCTGTAATCTGGAAAATTAGGCAGCCCCACTGGCTAGGAAACAAACCAAAAAATATTACCCAGCTGCAAAGGATCACTGGAAATAAGCTCTGGAAAGCATCTTAGCCTGATGTCCCTGGACATACGCACTGAGTTTGAGGAATGTGAAGAAGAATATGCTAGAGCAGGAAAAGTAGCCATTATAGCGGTGTACAGTGCAAGAGGACTGCTGGGATGTGCTGGCCATGAAGGGACACGGCAGAGGTTACACCTGCTCAGGTACCACTGGATTCCTCTCAGCGGACCCACACTCTGAGGGGTGAAGGACAAGTGTCACTAAACACTGCCAACAAGAAACATTGCGGTCCCTTTGGGTAGGATGGCTTTATGTGGCAGACTGAAAGGCACACTAATCCAGACCGTCCTTTGCAGATGAAGAGCAGGAAAAGTTCTCAAGACTTTATGCCTTCAGTGGGAGGCAGAAGCCTGGGCTCTGACTGTCATGCCTGTTGTGCCGGCCTTGCTCCCAGAAGCCGCTCTTCACTCTGTGCTGCAGTGCTGGCCCGTTTGCTCCCTGCAGAATTTCCCAGCTGCTGGTGCTCCCGTTTACCTGAGCGTGTGCCTCCGGCCCTGGCTCTGCATCACCTGCTCTGAGACACTTCATTCTACTCTGCCTGCAAGGGTGGTTTTAGGCTGGACTCTCTGTATTCCTTGGCTGCTGCCTTAAGGCTGACAGAGCGTGTGGAAACGGGTTGCTCATTCTGCACAAACACTGCTGCTTTATCTCCAGTTAATGGAGCACAATAAGACCAAAAAAGCACTACCCAGTTAGAAAAGAGCTGAAGACTCTACTTCAGGACACAGATCTGTCTACCTTGCAGGCATCCTATTTTTCTCTGAACTAAAAGGTACTGGTCACTATCAAAAGCAGTACACTAGAGCAGTGATATTACATTTCTCACTTTAATGGCCTTTCCTAGGAGTGACATAACCTTTGTTTAACAGAAGGAACTTGGATGCTGGAGCAGCAGCATATTAACACGGCAGAATAATTAAGCTTATAAAAATCCAATTTTTGCTAATAAGAAAATTAATTTGATTTTTTTTGGTGTTAAGCATCTGGAACACTTGTAATACCAGTGTAGAGATTTGGTCTAGAAAATTAGAGTATGGATAACAAGATGACAGAGGTAGTTGCTGATGTGAGAGGAAAGGTAAGTAGCAGGAAAAGCATGGGTAGATAAGGAAAGGCTTAGAATATTTAAAGACTAATAGATGAAAAAGACAGTTCAGTGTAGATAAATGATGAATAATGAGTCACGGCAAAGTATTGCCAGCATTCCTAGGTGCTTCATACACTCAGAGAAATAAAGAGCATGGGAGCAGATCATGCTGTAAATTAGCATAACTGCACTGAAGCCTGTGGAGTTATGCTGATTTACACCTCTGAAGGACTGGACCCTTCAAGGGTGAGTGTTGATGATGAATGGTGAGAAACAAAGGAATAAATCATAATTTCCTTAGAAGCTCTGGATGGGGCAGTTACCTTACTTCTTTAATATCTAGTTTCCTCCATTTGTTAAGGCAACACAAACCATATTAGACATTCTGTATATTACTTTAAAAATTCACAAAATAAAACATCAGAGGCCATCTAAAGCACTTCAGTCTAATAAAGGAAAAGTCTTTTCAAGTTTATAAAGAGCTCTTAAACTCTAAACTGTGAAAAAGATTTAGTCGACAGTGTTACTAGTTACTGAGAGCTGCAGTTAGAAGGCACTTGACATCTCTGCAAAGACCTGCCTCCTTTATTTTGGCATTTAATGTTTTAATCAATACTTGGATTCTTTAATTTAAGCTATAAATACTTTGGGGATTTACAGATAAAAAGATATGTATGCCTTTTGTCTACTTTTAAATGTGCTAGAAAGTAAATTCTTGCATCTGGAAATAATAAAATGTTTACAAAGCTAGAAAGGATAACATTAAAACTCTGCTAGTAAAGACCAGGAATTTCGAAATTTTCAGTAAATAATGAAGTTTCAACTTGTCTCTTACGGATGTGACCTATCCGAACACTGCAGCACAGTATTTCCCTGCGCTTGTTGATAACTTCATTAACCTCATTGTCACTGTTTTAGATTTAGTTTATTTGGAGCTAAGCAGACTTCTACAAAGAAATTTTTGAAGCTCACAGCATCAACTTAAATGAAGAAGCTAAAAATTTATAATGGCCTTACCTCACACATCTCAGAGAAACTTACTCCAGCCCTAACATTCCCCATCGCCCTCCTGCTTTTGAGTCCATCCCTTATACCCTGGATGTGACAGTTCATTGCTGTTTCTGCTGATTTCATTCTCCTTTTACCCTGGTTGCAGCTTCAACACTTCATCCATAGGTTCTCCTCTTTTCCTCTTCTAGTCCTCAGGGCAGTTGCAAAAGGCAGTCTCAGGTTTCCTGTCAGACTTTTGCAGTAAGGTCATCTGCTAACATGGTTTCAACTGCAATTTTTCTATCAGTGTCTGCTATTACTAACCTGTTGTTGGGGAAAGTTGTTCCTCTCATGATTCACTCCAAAACTGAAAGCATTGCAGTATCCAACACCTTGACTGTGTCCTAATGGACTTCAAAGAGTGTGCTCTCTTCTTGGTAATACAGAATAGCTCCCCACCATTCAAGTGCATCTGCTCTGACTGCAGCAGAACATATGTGAGAAGCTGCAGAAGCTATCTCAGCTTCTCACGTGAAGGGCATTTCCACAGAGAGTGTCTGGGTGCCCATAACGCAAATTTTCACCTTCACCTATTGTGTATCAGCCCAATCCTCAACGTGATATAAAAAGCTTACATCTCAAAGTGAATGTTGTTTACTTAAGGGTGTAGCATGGGTTGATAACAGTGAGAAAGGCAAAGCCAGAAAAAAATCATTTTTCGTGTTCCAAAAATTTAAAGTATTCCTGACAAAGTTGTTTTCTAAGAGTTGAACATTCATCCTTGATGTGTTAATTACTAAGCTACATAAATATGAAGTAAATATTGAACAAGAAGTGAGATTGTGATGAAGAAAATAAATACTCAAGAAGAAAAACTTCTGTAACTTGAAACAGGCTTTGCACTGCCCTTATAAATTGGAATTGACTTCACTGCAGGGAGTGTATTTGATTGAGATAGGACATTCTAACTCACTTGTTGTCATATAAATGCATTGCTATGGATTCTGGATTGGAGTAATCTAATTAACTTCAACACAACTCACACAGGTGAGATAACATCCAGTCTTTTGTCTACTTTATTCTTCATTTGAGGTAGATTTGACCTCCTTCTTTCCCCAGACCCACTGGCATTTCTTTTTCCTTTCTAAAATTGTTTTGCATAGTCCTTGGCTGTGACAAGGAGAGATTAATGGCTGTTGCTCATCCTTCTGTCATTACATGAGGGATTGTCGTGTGTGTGGATTGATTTCGCACGTTGGTCTGTCCTGTAAAAAAATATTTGTCAATAAAACAGAGGCAAGGCAAATCCTTTGGCACTGATATTATGAGCTGATTTATCTTCACCACCATGGAGCTGGCTGGAAAGGATATAAGGCAAAGCAATCTGTTCTCATGATAAACCTGAATTGCATTTAGGATAAATACTACCCTACTTATCTGCTGAAGGCACTTGCACATTATAGTGAGACATGGAAGCTGAATAAGATAAATTTATTATTATGATCCCATATATTTTCAGATTAATTTCCAAGTTCCTCTCTTATTTGAAAAAATCAACATATAAAGTTGAATAGGAAGACTTTTCTCATTCTTTCTAGTCTGTTGGCTTGTTATGTCTTCATCTCACCATTGTAGCACTGAAAGTATGAAGTCATTTTCTTATTGCTAAGTTTCTGTTTATCTACTGTAAGTGATATTGTGTCTTGTGAGCATGTGTCAGGCAATAAAATACCATGAGATTGGTTTATCAGCAGTAAGGTTATGTAAAATTATAAATACTGAACATTCTTTATCTTACAATCCAAATTTCATGGCTCTTTAGGAATGCTTATTTCCAACTTTTAAAACACCTATGCAGGTGAGGATACAAGCCACCTTCCATTAAAAACAAAGCAAGAGAGAAAAAAATGTCAGAAGCCCCCAGAATTTTCAGTGGAAGCAGTGCACATCCTTGCCTGTCATCAAAGCTCTTCTCTGTGGTGGGAAATAAGAAAGAAAGTTTATAACCATGGTCTTTAGGTCTTCATCCTGCAGTACATGGAATTTGGGTAGAAAGAGAAGAAATCAGAACTTTTTCACTAGAACAAGACACAAGTAGTGCTTCAAGTATCAGAACCACTGATCTCAGCAGATGGAGTGAGTAGATGTGAATTATTAATGTTAGCCTTCAGAAAACTCCCCAAACTAAGTAACACCTAAGCTGACTTTATACTCAGTGGAGTAATAGATTCACATTGTCCTAAGAAAAGTGTCTACGACAACTTGAAGGAATTATTCTTTGGAGAAGTAAATTACTGAAAGTCCACAAAATTGCTGGCTTTCAACAGCTGGAAAATGTAATAGTACTAATAAGGAACAGAAAAGGCAAAAGTTGTCGGCACTTGAGCAAAGATGAAGAGTTTTGTTTGTATTGCATGAAGGTGATAAGGTATTTTGAAGTCTATTTGAAAGTGAGGGGGATGTTAGAAAACATCTAATTGAACAAGTCTAGACAAATTACATGTAAGAGCCCTCAAAGAACTGGTGGGAGAGAGCTGTACTCGTACCTTGTGCTTCTCTGAGTACTATTTAATGAACTGTTCACTTTACCAGCAATTACCAGTAAGGCAAGTTATCGGTAGCAGTGACAGCACTCTTCAAGAGCTATGCACTCTTAAAACTTCACAAGAAATATTAAAAATCAAAAAGAAGCTTTTCCTTTATATCTGTTTGCATAAATAGCGATGATCTTTTTATCCCACTGCTATTAAGTAAAATTATAGACTTGTGGATAAACAGACTCAGGAGATTAATGCTCAGTCTAAATCCATTTGTGCCTCAGTTCCCCACTTGTGAGAAGTAGATACTAAATTTCACTTTTCTTTTTATGATCTTAGGATTTCAAAGCAAACATTCCCGTGTTATCAAAGGGCCCAGGACAATGGCCGTTTCATTTCTAACATGGACTATCAGCCCACCACAAAATAAGAAGAATAAAATATGTTTTAGAATTCAGAAAAATTCTAAAAGATTCTTCATTTTCATGGAGAGATTAGGTTCCTCATATCTGCTTATAATTTCATCTTTCACATAACCATCTCCTTCAGTTTCTCTAAATTCCTTTAAGCTAGGAAAGCTTCTTTGTTAGTGTTACTATAGCAATGAAACACATGAAACTGTCACTTCACCAAATCCAGAACATTAGCAGAACACAGCAGAAATGGGATCAGAATAGAATGGAAGTTTTCTAAAAGACACTGTCCAGAGCGCAGCTTTCCAATTCTTACTGCAAAGAAGAGTACAGTGCAGACCCTGACAGATGTTTTGTTCTCGTGTCAGTTGAGAAAGACTTTCGACATGCAGTGCACGTCACTGAAGTATAGGCATCAGTCAGGGGAGTGGATTGGCCCAGGCAGGATTGAAACTAAGTATATAAAAAAAAGGCAGATAAAAAAAAAATGAAAAAGGGAATGTACTCAGCTGTAAGGACATTTAATTAGAGCTCTTGCAGAGGACTTCGAATTATTATAATCAGTAGCATACAACTATTTTGCAGAACCTTTTGCTGGTCTGCCAGGTCCTATGGTGTTTCATATTTCTAATCTAAAAGTCAAACAAACAACATTTATCCAGTTAAGGGCACTTAAGTGATTAACCCCACAGCTGTACAACAGCC
>WEIT01004972.1:1495-13768 GCA_013389985.1 Dryoscopus gambensis
GGATGAGTCATGGTAGGAGATAACGAACACTGCCCCACCTGCTTTAACAGCTTGTGAAGATGATAATAGAATACATACAAGTGGCTACATCTTACACTGTAACCTAGGACAATGTGGAATACATAATTAGAAAGGGGGTTGTATGAATAAGGAGCTGATAAATCACACATAGATTTAGGTAGTCGGTCCTCCTAATGCGTCTGAATCAGGACCATGAGAGATTTTAGTTAGGGGTAGTTATGAAACAAAAGATGTGCCATATGTCTGATTATAAGAACAGTCTAGAGCAAGATAAGAAAAGATACCATCCTGAAAATCCTTCTGTTCAGTTTCCATCTAACGCATAAGCTTGACAAGTGCCCTTCTATTTGACCTGAAATAACTGATGCCTGTAGTACTACTGATTTACTGTCCCATACAAATATCCTAATAATGTGCTTTTTGCCTAGACTTGATTTTAAAAGCCATGAAATCAATACTTCCACCTAAGTCCCATCATGCAGTAAAGGTGCCCATGATATGCATAGCACACATCAAGGCATTCCAAGATGTTTCACCAATTCTTTTGGAAAACACAGCTAACAGTGCCAGTGATGGCTATGTGTTTTGTCCTGGTCCTGCTTACATGACTTAAATTTGCAGCAAATCATGTAAATGCTATGGCATCTGTGAGAGAAAGATGCCAAACTCTTCCAGCCATTTTTACTCACCAGTTCTGTATATTGATCACTGAATAATAAACAATGAGACTCAATTTCTGGAGCAAATACATGAATGCAGAATCCCCCTTTTCCAGACTGGTTGTACTGATAACAGGAGTAGAGATGCTATTCTTCTCACTTGGTGTTTTTCAGTCCTTTGACTCATCAATCTTTTTCTCTGCTCCTCAGTGGTACAACCTGAACAGGAAAGATGAAAATTACCAATCTAGTATTTAGGGTTTGTTCTCAAGAGATTTGAAGTGCTTGATTACCCTTAAGATGAAGAAATGGCAGAATGCATGTCTCCTTTTGTGGGTACCCTTCTTCTACAGTCTATTTTATAAGAGGTAGGTGCATGACTTACCCAACAGCTACATTTTAAAAGAAAATATAGTCAACTAAAAGAAAATGGAAAATACCCACCCATCCCCCTATATCTTACACTAAATGCAAGAAGAAATTGAAGGAAAATATATGTTTTCACATCCTTTTCCAAATTCTCCTGTGTTTTTTCACACTGACATATTTTCTTTAAAAAATTACGCATTCAGTGAAGATGAAATCAGAGTTGAGCATCACTAGAAGACCTGATCTGTCATGATATAGAATCAAAACATGGTGTGACAAGCTAATTATAGTCCATAGAAAGAGAAAGCTTAACTAGCTAGTAAGTGACAAGTACACTGTGGCTTTATGCTGTCCGATTTTTTTCTGTTTCTTAAGACACTTGGGAAGAACATGGTCTTCTGTAGGACATTCCTTACTGTGCTCTGTTATTACTGAAGTTTTGGCAGTGATGCAGCTTTTTGCCAAGTTATACAAATATGCTGTAAACCCATAATTTAGAATAAATCTAGAAGTTTTTTCTTCTTCCTAGTATAGGTTGTTGCTAAGTTGACTGAATTATCAATTTATTGTAATTAACAATACATCTCCTTTCTTTGAAGTCATACTAAAGAAGTATCATGGTAACTCTCCATAGCTACATTTTTATTGTTGAGGTTATTTGTCATTAGCTTCTTAGAGGTGAGGAATCCTCACCTGTGCTTATTTTATGTGCCGTTTTCAAGGCACGTGTTACTCAAAAATAGTTTCAAGAAGGCAGAATATTTAACATGACAAAGCTATAAATTATGTAAATTTCCTTCCTGATTATCTTCTTCACTGACCACATGTGTGACCTACTCTTTGTTCTCCATTCTATGATGAGAAGTGAAAGAAGTGTACAAGAACCATACATCACATTGCACACCACTAAATGGGAGAATGACTATTACCAAAGAACTACCTGCAAAACTCAGCCACAATGCTAACTAGTCTTGTTGTCTAAAATTTGATGCCCTGAAGATTTAGCTGCACTATTCGGAAGCAGAATATTAATATTCATTAAAGAAAAATGTAGTCATAAAAAATTCATGACTACAGGAAACAGCTTAATCATGAAATGT
This sequence comes from Dryoscopus gambensis, assembly GCA_013389985.1. Classification (NCBI taxonomy): domain Eukaryota; kingdom Metazoa; phylum Chordata; class Aves; order Passeriformes; family Malaconotidae; genus Dryoscopus; species Dryoscopus gambensis. Next base: position 3,645 of record WEIT01004972.1, read on the forward strand.
GCAGTTTGGAAAAAAGTGGGACACATACAGCCATGCTTGAAGAACATCACAAAGGTCTCAAACCATTACAGAACTTTGGTTCAAAGTAAAACCACTTTGATGATTGTACTTGAGTTTTCAGACTATAGTGCAACTCATCGTGTTTTTGTTCTTCTGTCTCATGAGAAAAAATTAATTCTACAAGTAAAACCATAAGGCACATGAAGCAATATCAGCATTTTCAAGAAGCTCTGTTTTTTGTATTACCAGATTTTTTATTCACAAACTTTGCTCTAATCATATTACTATCAAAATGTATTATTTTTACTGATGATAACATTATTAAAGTAATTACTGATGATCAATGATTAATTATGGATTTTTGGTATTATTAAAATAATGCTATTTTTTAAGATTGACGATGGATTGAAATTTTAAAAATGCATGATGAATAGGCTCTTCTTATGATACATATATGAATAATATTCATTCTCAGGCTTACTTTTACTATCTCAGCACAATTTTATACAAGACATCCTTTCATTTTTTAAACTCAAAAATGTCATGATTTTAGGAGGCATAGGAAGTGGGTCCTATAGATTATTCTTTTCTTATCCTTATATAATGTCATGTAGATTGAATTCAGAACTATCAATTGGCCAAAAATTATGTGTGAAAGCTGAAAGTTCTATACCAGTAAGCCATTACTAAGAGAATAATTAGGTGGAGAAAAGATAGATTTATAGGACTATAGAGAGCTTGTATGAGCCAAATGAGGGGGATGTTGCAGACAGAGAAGGAGAAGCCTGCTAAGATACAATTGACATTAACTACCTTGAACCCAGCAGGCAGCTAAAAACCTCACATCTGTTTGCTCACTCCCCTCCAGTGGGATGGGGAGAGAACTGGAAAAAAAATTGCAATTGGAAAATTGCAACTTGTGGGTTGAGATAGAGACAGTTTATTAATAGGACAGAAAAGGAAGGGGAAAAAAATAAGAAGATAGAACAAGTAATGCACAATGCAACTGATCAAGACCCACTGACCAATGTCCAGCTGTCCCCTGAGCAGTGGGCCCTCACCCCACAGCAAACTTGGGCCAGTTTTATTGCTCAGAATGACACCAGATGGTAGGGAACACGCCTTGAGTTGGCTGTCACGGCTTTGTCTCCTCCAGGTTTCTTGTGCACCCTCAGCCTCCTCGCTAGCAGGGTGGCAGGAGGGACTGAAAAGTCTTTGGCCTAATGTCAGCCCTGGTCAACCACAACCAAAATATCAGTCTATTGTCAATGTTATGCTCACCCTAAATCCAAAACACAGCACTGTACCAACTGCAGGGATGAAAATTAACTCTATCCCAGCTGAAAGCAGGACAAACGCGTAAGTAGCATAACAGGAAACAGAGTCTAAGCATTTATAACACAGCAATGCTACCAAGAGTAAACTGGACCTAAAAGTTGTAAATGAGGACTTGTGTCTCCATTGAACAGTAGAGTACAGTAAAAATCAAAACATGTTTTAGGTAGTAAAATCTGCAAGATAAAAAAAAAGAGTGATCAGGGTAATTAGGAAAGTAGTCTGGTATAATTGCAGTACTCTTGCAGAATGAGTGGGAAGCAAACTAAAAGAAGCCCTTATCTGAAAAATATGAACTACTTTCTTGGAAGCATTTCAGATCCTCACACTTTCCTTGGAGAAGGAACTGAAAAACATCTACAATGAAAAAGCTAAACTGAGTAAGAAAGGGTCACCTACTTCAGTACTGACCTCCTCCACTGAATATCATTCCAGCCTGGCCAGCTCAGCCTCGAAAACTAAGGCTGTGAGGGCTGTGACCTTCACTGCCAACCACAGCAGTACCAAACACTGACACTGAGCATAGAGCGAGGTTGTCATGGACAAATTATTTGGATACATAGTGATAATGACAGATAATGAGTAAGAACTAAGCCTTGGCAGCAAGTGTGGAGTTGATGAATGTCAGTCTTCTAAAGTGCTGTTCTGAAGTCTGAAACTGGCCTGATTTATTCATATTTTTATTCTTCCACCACAGTGATCTCTCATTTCCTGGGGCTTTTGGATATGTATAGCCATATACTTAGTTGCCAAAGGGCTTTTGCAGAAGATCTGAGGGGAAATTATTGATGTGTCTTGTCACTCCTACGTAGCCAGTAAAAAAGCCCCAGCCTAAACCAAATAAACCAGACAGTTGACTAAAGCCAAATAGAGTCATATGATCATTAAGACTGAAAAGCACCTCCAGAAGTAAATGGCTGCCCCTCACTTAAAACACACATGACAATGAGGCTTTCTTCAAATTTCTTGTTCTTCTTTCTTTTTCCAAAGGACGACATAAAAGATGTGATGGGAGCTGGATAAAGACGAGGAAATTATATGAATACAACTGATGGAAGTGCCTGAAAAGCTGAGAAGCTGTGGAGGGGCTGCAACACACAAGGAGCTCTCATGACAGAGCAGTGGAAATGAGTAAAATAGAGATTAGTTCATCTTAAATGGTTAAAAGTTTAAACTCTGCATTTCTGTCATAGTCTGAAGGGAAGAGAGATTTAAAAAATGCTTTCTTGTTTGTGGAGATAGAGACAAGGAGATCCCTTGCCCATTACTGTAATGAGCAAAACAAACTTTACTCGGAAAAAAAAATAGTTTATTGCCAACTAGAATAGATCAGTACAATGAGGGGGAAAAAAAAAGACAAAAAAATAAAAAAAAACACCTCAACAGCTTCTTTTCCCCTGTGATTTGCTGGCTGAGCTTCACTCCTTCACCCCTGACTCTCAAGAGGTATTGGGTCTGAGAGCAACACACCAACAATGCTGGGGCATGTACACCCCAAAATGCCCCTGATGTAGTTTGCCTTTGCCTTTTTGTAGAGGCCTGGCCTGAAGTTTACTGTGCAACAAAAAACTCTGATTCATTCAAATAGTGTTTTAATCAGATCTTACAAAAAACATATTTACAAAAACCACCCGAATAAGCTAACCTGTTTCCTTACAGCTTGTTCTGCCCTTTTTTTTTTTTTTTTTTTTTTTTTTTTTTTTTTTTTTTTTTGGTAAAATGTAGTAAATGTTAGAAGTGATTCCATAAAGCTAGATTGTATGGCTTGTATTGTACTTCATGTGATTCTTGTCAGCATTTTATATGAAAGGCGTTAACCGCGTTTCTTCTTCTAACAGATTGTTTTTACACAAATACAAAAACCATGATTGTATGGGATTGCAACCCTGAAAGACAACAATCACCAAATAGAGAAGAACCCCATAGCTCTCTGGAGGCTCTGCCAGAGAAAGGTATTATCAGTGAGTACAAGAGGGACTACCAGTTTTGAGGGTAAGGATTAGTCAGCCTTCTTTAGATCTGTGGAGCTGTAAGGTGGTTTTACTTCAAAAACTCATGTATTATATGTTACAGTTACAGCTTTAGCCACAGATGTGCATTGGAGGTTATGGATCATAACACCACCCATAACAGGCAGCCAGAGGTCACCTATTGCTTCCTTGTCAGGCTGAGTGGTTAGCTGAAAAGGGTTGAGATTCTACTGAGCAAATTCTAAATAATTTCTGATAAGAATGACATTTTGGTCCTTATTGTAATGGATATTTTATCATTTTTCAGTAGAGCTTTATAAACATGACTACATTGTTATAAGATTATTACTAGGGACACAAACTACTTGTAAGGTAAACCTTAAATCATGAATCAGTAATTATATATATTTCCAAAATATACTTTTTTGGTTTTGAGTCTTGGAAGATAAACAAGATGCATCTGCTACAGCTGGAGTGCACATTTTAGTTTTAATTTGAATTCTCTAGAAGCAACAACTTTATAGCCATAAAATAAATAGTTACTTTAAATACATACATGTGTATCTATATATACACACATACATATATATATGTCATGTATACATTGCAACAGTTGTCAAAAATAATATTAATATCTAGACAATCATGCCACTCACAGAGGAGGTTTATCATGGAAAGACATTTCATGATACTGTTTAGACACAAGTCAAGCTGGTGCAATAGAACGTGTTCTTCATTCACAATTCCTAGCAAATGCACTTTTAATTAGACAAATTCTGCAACACCTGTGACCTGGACAAGCCTCACCACCTTTTGTAACGTTGCCATGAAGAGCAAAAAAAAAAAGATGATTTGTAATCAAAATCCAGTCATTCCCTCAGGAAGTCTCTGTTATATTTAGACTTACATGAAAACTAAAAATGAACTCACCAACAGCCTTAAGTGCCCTTGACAAAATAAATCCTGAGGGCAGGAATCTGAAATAACCCACAATAAATCGCCATCTTTTGAACATCTTCCTGCATGGTTAGTACAATTACAGGTCTGTTCCTTCCATTGCAACTATTCTGAAAGCTAAATATTTCAGCAATAATGCTAGCTGGCAGTGTGATACACTAAGAATATAATAGTTTTGACTCCCTAGTTCTGCAGTGCTGTTTCAATAATTTTCTGCGTCTCAAAGCCCCCTCCCTGTTTTCTCTATAGGGCTACTGTTCTCAGCATAACTGGAGTAGAGAATGCATGAGTTCAAATCTGGCATCACAAAAGATACTTGCATTAAATTACTGTTTATCTGTAGGACACAATGATTTTTCTGGATTTCATGTAAATATTTGCCTTAAGATTCTTTTCCTCCTCAGAAAAGTGGGGTGCCTGTAATAAACATCCACTGCAATAGTCTGTGGTGCTGCTTTGTCCTTGAAAGTGGCAAAAGGGCATGCAAGTGTATGATGTGAAGGGCAGATACAGTCAGGCCATGGCTGAAGAGGTTGTGGGGAGCTGTATGACAATTACCCGTCTTGTGACTCGGAGCCCTTGTACCAACCCAGTCAGCAGCAAAAACAAAATTAGAACTCTCTTGGCTACTTGCCACTCCTATTGACACTATCTCCATGTCTTAAAATTTGCTCTGAATATTAAGAAAACAAAATGTGAATTAAACATTTTTATTGCTCTTGATGGTTATAGACATGAAGGCATATGTTTCTATCTCACATGGTTAAGAATCTGAAACAGAATACTTTTTTGTTGCCCTAACTTTAGTGACCTTTAGATAATCTGTCAAAATTCTCTTTGTATTGCAGATGTTTTGCTATCCAGAAGCACAGTCTACTTATGCCTTTGCTTCAGAATACAACCAAATCAATCTGTCTTCACAAAAGAGTAGAGAGAAGCCTGTAAATTATCCCTTGTGAAAGAAACTTCAAAATAAGAGACAAGTGAAATAACCTAATAAAGCATGAATTGATGAAAAAAAGACTATTTTTCCCTGGTAGCAGGACTATCAACAGTAAAATGAGAACTTTAATGAATTGTGTTCAGACACTGTCGTGGGTTAGCACACCTTGGTTTTTAGTTAAGGACAAATCCGTCAGCTACGGAAGTGATGTTTTTACAAGGGACTGTTGTAACTTCCTCCAGACCCAATGGAACCAATCAGTTGGCTAATTTGAATATTGACAATTCTGTTAAGCCACTTAAGAAGCTGAACATGCCTCTGTAAAAACACCTTTAAGTATGAAAAAGCCCGGGAAGCTCTCTCTTGCTTCCAGCCTTTGGACAGGTGACTGGGGTGTTCATGCGGCTGGTGGGCCAGGCTGGGCCCTGCCCTGCTCAGCCAGGTGGGGGCCAGGCCATGGCCTGCGGCTCTGTGTGGGCCAGCCCTCCTTCCAGCGTGGCTTGGCAAAATCGTGGCCACTCCTGCTCTGTGCAAACCGGCCCATGGCACAGCTGGCCCCCCCCAGTGCGGTGAGCGAAATGAAAGTCTACACTGAAACCAGGTCCGGCCACTGCCCGGCAGAGATCATGTGACCACCAGCAAGAGATAAGTTCCAGCTGCAAGGCCCAGGTAAGATTAACCTCTTCAGCACCATAAATTCCTTAGAATAGATGAAGCCTGCAGACATCAATCCTCTCCCAGGTCAGAGGAAAGGGAAAGGCAAAGGCATCTGAAAAAGACACCATGATAGAGACACCAAAGTCAGTAAAGAAAGAAGAGCTGAAACTCAGAGAGAGGAGAAAGAGGAGATGCTTCAAACCTAGAAGCCGAAATTCTTTTGTAAAGCTCTGGTAATGAACTATGATACATTAGAGTACCCCTTGTAATTTCATGGAAAAAAGCAATGAGGGGTAGAGCATTCAAAGTGCAGCCATGAGCAAAGGTACCTGTGCTGAAACAAGCAAATGTTGAAGTAGCTGTGATCTAATGAGAAGCTTGAACAGAGATGAAAGTGATGAAGACCCTTGTTCCCAGGGAAGAAGAAAACCTCTGTTCCTAGAGAAGAAGATGATCCCAGAGATAGATAAGAGAACCTTTCCTTTTGAGCAGCTCATCCTTAAAATGGTACCCCATTAGTTAAGATTGAACCTTCAAAAACATTTGTAGGGAAAGCTGTAAGTCGAGGAAAGGGACTTTCACAATGAGCAGAGAACTATCCCAGGTGGCTGTTTGTTGTGACATTGAAGCCATGAGAGAACTGTTTCTTGTGGAGAAATAGCTAGAGCAGGCCAAGAGAGACTCCTCTCCCTAAGTGGAGAAAGACTATTATAGAGGTGGTAAACTGACTGAAAAAATCTCAAATTTTGTGTCTTTACATCGTAAGTGGGAAGAGGAAAGAGAATGGGAGAAATGTTCTGAAGGTTTATTCTGACCCTCATTATTCCTTTTTACTTTTATTTCTGTTAATAAACTTCTTTATATTCTTTAAAGTTTAGCACCTGCTTTGCATTTCTCCTAATTCTTATCTCACAGAAGGTAAAAGATGCAAACAAAACCACTACAGACACAAATGGAGGCTGTCAGTGGTGGAAGATCAAACATATTTTTGTATATGTTTTTCACCATGGGGTAGTAATATTGACTCAAGCTGAGGAAAAAGATACTATAAATATATATGAAAGACCATATTTAAAAGAAATTTTAGAATCCTCTCATGACAGTGCGGTAATTTGATTCTTCTTGCCTGTCTCTTCCATTGTAATTAATTCATACACCAAAGATAGAAACTTCCAGCTCCTGCCTCAGTGTGAAGCTTACCTGGGTAAAAAAATAAAGCAATTCATTGGGATATACATACAATGAAGTGCATGACAGACATGGCTGCTCCAGCTTCAAGTTAGTTCAGAGACAGTGCCACTGCAGCAGTGCGGCAAATTGCAACTTTCAGATTTGCATGTGCAGCGCCTGTATTGACTCTAATATTTGAACCCACTCACTTAGGGCTAGACTGGGTGTCCCTGCACAGCATTGCTTACTGGAGTACCAACTCTTTAGCCCTGACCTTGTGAAGGTGGTCACTGTTTTGCCCAGATAGGAGAAGGTCCTCTCTCTGACCTGTTCAGAGCTTTCCTTGGCGCAAAGCAATAGGGCAGATGTTGCTCCAGCTTGGCAACGGGAGTAACGGGATCGTATTCACCACAGAGCACCCAGTGAATTCACTGACAAAACATCAAATGAAAAAATGAAAACCAAAGTAATTTTCTAAGGGCAAATGTTGAGATAGCACTAGTGGTGCAACAGGGAGCTGGTAAACAATGTTTTGTGAAATAGAGAAATATTTTGCCTGATCACTGAAATCCTACAGGAAAAGTGTACAATGTACAGTAAGAAGGAAAACAAAAAGGAAAATTCTTAAATTTCACAGAACTGGGACCATGAGACTGTCTCTAGCTTTTTGACAGCACTGGCCATTAATCATATTTTAATGAAACATTTTTGTGATATAAATCTGATTCATTAAGTCACCTACAGGTCTTAACTGAGTGTTCAATACCACTGTGTAACTACTGTGTCTGAAAACAAATCAAAGAAGTCAGATAATACTTTCATAATGAAAAAGAGAAATATTATTCTGTCTGATTTTTCTGGGTTTTTAGTGGTATTTTTAAAATATATTCCCTCAATATCCTACACAAGTTTTGAATATGTTAAATGTATTTATCGTTTTTAAGAATTATTGATGTAGTCATATGGTAAGTATTACTTGCCTTTGTGCAGGCAATCTGTAAAACAGGTTCATATTTTAAAATGTTATGTACTTAGATTGATTGCTGAAGATTTGGAAGTATTCCACAATGGTGAAATGTTGTTATATCAAACATGGATTTTGACCCAAAGCATCCTCCAGAAGGTAAAAACCAATATAAGGCTCTAGATTTCTGGGTCTCTAGTGTGAAGCAATAGGAAGGAAAAAAAAGAAAAGTCACTCTTAGATAAATAGAAAAAGGATTAAAGAAATGGAAGTACAGAGCTATTTTTGATTCTCTATTATATTAGTGAGATGTCTATTGCGTTCTGTTTTATGAACTCATTTTAAAGCAGCATTGATATATTGGAAATGGCTTTAAAAAGAGCTACAAGAATGATAGAAGTTCTAGGGGAAAAAAAGCCTTTCCAGTGAGATACCTACCCAGTTCAATCCCTTTCACTTAGCGAAATGAAGGTTAAGAAGTGAACCTGATCATGATCTATAAATGCAGATATTTCCAACACTGGAGGGAAGTTTAATCTATCGAAGACATTAGAGATCTAGAGCCTGAACACAGAGCATAGGTCAATTCAGACTAGAAATGAAAGAAGCATTTTTACAGTGAATCATCACTAACCAACTGAGTAAGTTACCTTGATGCTTGATAAGTGTTCAAATAAAGATTAGACATCTTTCTGAAATATATGTCCTAACTGAAACAGAAATACGAGGCTTGATATGTCATTCAGGAAAACAAGGTATGTTAAACATCTCCTATGATTACCCAAGTGTAAATTAATCTAAATTGTGAACTAGTGTTTTATACGATTATTATTTCCTGGTAACTGACTTTGTTGCAAACCAGTTTCAAGATGAGACTTTGTAGAACTTATTTGATCTTTCATTCCTGAAAGTGCACAAAATATTAAAACAACCTTCCTAGTAGACTTTGTTCTGTAGTGTGTTTCCAAGCTTAGGAAATTTGACAAGACATCACTGTCATCCATTTTTAGATAGTCTTCATTTATTTGTCTTAGGGACCGAGACAGAAGGAAGATTGAGGGCAATTATGTCTTATTTTTTGACTAAAATTACAGGAAGTGTAGAAAATTTCTTGAAAAATGCCATTCACCATACTGATAGTATGCAGGTTATCACTGCTTTGTCCTTTTCTTTCTGCAGGATCACACTAGACTTGTATTTTTTTTTAAATCTTTTATACTTACTGTGGTGGCATAGAAGTTCTAGCTAGACCCTCTTGTACTGAGATATACTGTCTTGCACTTACTTGGATCAGAAGCAGATAAACCAGGCAACTTGAAAAGACAGACACCACTCTAATGCAGTAAAATTGTTCTGCATAAAAAACTTGCCTCCCAGTATAGTCTGGACAAAGGTCCTCACTTGCGTAGCATTCAAATGGGATGTTCGCCATGGCTGTTTTGATGAGCTAGAGGGAAAGACTGCCTTTTGTTTCATCTTTCAGTGATGTGTTTCAAGATCTATCCTACCCCTCTCTTTTCCCTGTCTTCCTTTTTACTTTACTGGTTTTGATCTCACTGATTCTAACCTGCAATTTTCTGTTCACACCTTCCTCACTCTGATTTCCTTATATGTATACCAACTATATGAAATTCAACAAGGGAAAGTGCCAGATTCTGCACTTGAGATGGGGCAACCCTGGGTGCACAGACAGGGAATGAGACTCTGGCAAGTGCCCGTGCAAGAGGATCTGGAGGTCCTGGTTGATGGCTAGTTGAATATGAATCAGCTGTGCCCTGGCTGCTAGGAGGGCCAACCGTGTCCTGGGGGCATGTTGAGGGTTTCCAGAGTCAGACACACGATCTTCATAGAAGTATGGTGAATGCTCCGTTTATTTACATTATCCCACATCCTTTTATCTAGTTACAAAGTGTCCACGCGTCAAGCAAATCCCCGTGATTGGTTACACACAGTGTTTCACGCACCCAGTGTCCCTGTCTCATAGGCTACCTCTGGGGCAGCACACGTCCCCCCTGCACCTGTGCTCGTGGCTTGCATGGTCAGCTCAGTTTCTGTTTAGGGCCTCTCTGTTTACATTCCTTCTCTCCTTCAAGGCCAGGATGTTTTCGCCAGGGCCCGTGGAAGCCTG
>WEIT01004972.1:23139-36178 GCA_013389985.1 Dryoscopus gambensis
TAAAAATTTTGAGGGGCAGCTGAGATATCTCTAAGTAGTATTTTTCCCTCTGAATAGGAAATCACTTGTAAATGAATACAGAACTTCACTAGCTAGAATTATGACATGATAGACCATTTCACTGTCAAAGAACTATCATTTATGGTATTAAACATCAGTAATTTTACTAAAATGGTGATGTAATGTGACCTAAGAGCATTTGACAGATTTCAGGGGAAAAAAGAGCAGTTAGTGTCTGTTTATGAAAGTGAATTGCCCTTAAAAATAAATTGATTCTTCAGTGTTCGTAGTTTTTAATCGGCAGACAGAATAATTGATAGCTTTATTGCTCAAGCCAATTACCATATATGTACCTATCCATATATTATGATGATATTCCTAACTCTTCAGTCTGTGCACTTAATAATCCAGAGCCACAATTAGCTAAAGATAAAACCAGCTCTCTCATAAATTGCTTTCCAGAGTGCAATGACACATAAATTTATTCAAATTTATCTGCAGCAATATGCAACTGCAGGGCTGTGTTTTCATCAGTGCTGCTGTAGACGACTGAATTCATTCAAAGCAGAAGAGAAAACTGGCTGTGTCTGCAGAATAATGTTATTACTCTTGACTCCCTGCTAGCATCTTCCTCCGTTTGATCCTGTCCTCACATACCTGTAATCATCAAGTTCCAGGCAGCATGCTCTTTAATGTGAAAATTGAAATAGGCTCAGGAGATTACTTTGGAACTCAGGTACCATAGGATTGTGCCCAGCAGTGCAACACAATTCAGAGACAGGCAGCTGTAGTGCTGCTTAAATTGTGGACATATGGAATGAGATCAAAACAGTTCAGCAGACATTGTGGGAGTGCTGCCAGGAGGATCTTGCAGGAGAGTGTTTCATTGTCACCTTCACTTCATGGAGAGAAAAGCTTAGCAGGGAGCAAGTGAATAGATCTGGTGCTGATTACAGAAGGCAAGGAGAGCTCCTGGAGAGAGGCTGTAAAAATAGTAGGTTAAAAGTCCTAAGTGCCACTGCTAATTTGGAGGCTTTAATCCTCTGTCTAGATTTCATTATTGATGACACCTTTGTAAGTAAAGCATTTCTGTAAGTACCTATGTCTGAATGTTAGAAACTCAATTACACATTGTGTGAATGTGGGTTGATTAGCTAGTGACCTTCCACTAAAAGGCAGTGGCCCTGGGCTTCTTTTTAACATCGTGAAGGTGGTACTTTGCTGTGGATGTTCACATGCTAAAAAAATATGCTCAACGTGTTTTTAAAACTGTGTTTCAAGGCCAAATTTAGCTGTTCTTATCTAAAAAGTTCCAGTGCGACACTGTCCAAAACCACTGTTTCTTTTAAATTAAAGACTTCAGATGTGTATACATTCAATATCCAAGTAAAATAATGCTTTGGTAATTGGTTATTTATTTCACTGTGCTAAGATTTCAAGCATAACCAGTTCTCTGTTACTGTATCTTATTGAATGGGATAAGCAGATTGTGTGGTGATTTTAAGAGCTCATATTCTCCTGTCCTTGACTATGACTAAACAGATAATGGCACTTGAACTGGCATTCATATGATCAAAGTGCGTAGATACTTGAAGATGAATACATAAATGAGGAATTATAGTTACATTTTTGGCTGTGCTTCAGAGAAGATAATTCTGCTTTCAAGACACTGAACACTCAAGTAATGTCAAATGTAAATATTATTAAGGTGAATCATCTAATAAGTGAACAATGCATATGACATTGAGAACAGAGACTGAAATGTGCTGTAAACTTTCCTCTGGCTCTACGTTTATTGTATACTATTATTCTGACTGTTTACATACTATAGAAATATTGACTTACTTAAATGTTTCTCATGACATTAAAAAAGTGTCTGGACAGCTATTTATCAGGAAGGACTGAGAGCAGCCACAGTACTAAGGCTTCCATTTTATCATACCTGTATTTGCAGAAAAAGTAGAGCAGGCACAAATGAAAATGTATAGAATTCTATTGACTGCCATCGCATGCACAGAAAATAGGAGGTTAACAAGATGGATGGAGAAAAACTTCTAGGAACTGTTTTATTTAAAAACACAAAGTAATTATATGTCTGGAGGCTAGAAGTTTATGAGGAATATTTTCCTCCCTCATTTGGAGCATGAGTTTGAGACTAGTTTATATAAAATGCAGATTAACTAAAATCATGACAAACAATTTAACTGTGAAGATTTTTTTTAAACTTTTAATATGATGCATGAGATTTAAGAGAAATTGGAATCTTAAACCAAATCATCTGTTGGGCAGCTGCTACTCGAATGCATGTAGCATCTCTAAAAGTCATGAAGAAGAGGATCGGTTTATTAGAAGTGCTGCACTTGTCCCTTGATGGGGAAAGAAGGCAAGTAGTATTGCTTTCCCAATAAAGAAGTCCATCTTGAAACACCTTTTTTGCAAAATTTTATTTTCAACAAAAATTGAAGTCTTCATTAAAATTGTCAAGCAAATTCACATTTCCTTAAAATTTTTGGCTATCTTTTATAGTTAGGCTTATTAGTCTTCAGGCTTAAAAAATTCTTACTCTTCTTGAATAGAAAAGGAGAAATTAAGTTTGACATTTCTCCACCTAGATGGCTGAGCATAATGAAATCTAAATGTTCCTAGGTTAGGCAGGGCATTGACATCTAAATCATACCATCCTCTGCGGATCAAAATCCTTCTATATTCTGAACAGAGACTACATTCTATTTCCAGGTTCCATTAGCAAAAAACCCAACAAAACAATACCCCAAACAAACAAAAACAACCCACCCCCCAAGAAGTTAAAAATTGTTAAAAATAAGAAAAGAAAAAGAATCCCAGGATATACTATTTTGTACCTGCAGTTTGAATACACACCTGACCCCCATTTAAAAAAGGTATACTTGAATTAGAAAAGTTGCAAAGTCCTATGAGAATGACCAAAGTCCCTGAACACTTATGTTACAATTTTTCATAGCTGATAACAGTCTGCTGTTTTGTAATTCAGCAGTTTTTATCTGTCCTTCAATGTACTTTGAATAAAATTAGCTTGTATATAAATAACTTCCTGCAAGGTTATTTTATATAATGAACTCTTTCTTAATGTCCTCACAAGGTATCAAAATAGCATCCCCATTTTTAGGTCACTTGTCATATAGAGGGACAATTTAAGCAGGTGCTTAATTTTAAGAATACAACTGCTCTTTGGTGCACTGGAACCTTGATGAACTTCTTTACAGTTAAGTAATTAAGTCACATGAATTTCCTGTCTTTCAAGTGATAGATAAGCCCCAAAACCTGAGATGGTTAAAGTCTTTTAGATGGCCTAGTACTTTACATGGAATGAAAAAGGAACATATATGAAGGAATTTGGATAATATCGGTTTTACTAATATTAAATCTCTATGTTTTATTTCACCCTGCCAAAGCGAAATTTGGTTTTATGCAAGTCATAATGTTTTACTTGACTCTTCACTCTTCTAATCTCTTTCCACATCATTCTTTTAATGAGATAGTGTTTTATATAAATATCTCATTACCTGTTCAAAACAGTGGCTAAACAGTAAAAGTTACTTTAAATGTCAACAAAATGCAGCTACTGTGTGTGCAATGAATATGCCACATCAGTGTGGAAAAACACAAGGTAAAGAGTTGGTAAAATATTGTTTCCAGGGCACATCACCATGTATAATACATAATTCTAAAACAAGAAAGGTGATTTTCATTCAATTGTTTTTTCATTGACTTCAAAGGTGTCCTGAATTAGTGAGCAAAGGAACAGATGTCCACAAAGTAGAAGATAAAGGACTCTCCTGTTTGATGTTGCTATGAAAATTCCAGTGTCTTGGTGTGAGAAAGAAAGGTTATGCAGTTCAGTTTATTTAGTAACTAAGCAAATCAATAAAATACAACATATTAATGATTATATTTATTCTTAAAAAAAAAAATATACAACCTGGAGTGTATTTATCTGCCAGCGGGATTTGTTTATGAAAGCTTTACATTGTTCTTTTTTTACTACCTGCTTTTGAGCATACTTTGGTGCACTTCAATCTTTAGTTTTTCTCCCAGTGCAGAGTATTTGCTTTTCCTCTGGGACCCTCCTGCCCTCACTGCAGCACTTCAACCTTTGCCCAAACAAGGCAGTGTTGCTGGGCAGAGGACACAGAAGGTGGGACTTCTGCTCATTATTCCCCCCTTCAGTGCTCATGCCTGCTTCACCTTTGGTATGTTCTTTTCACTCTGCTGTTTTTTCTTTTTTTATTTTTTTCCAACTCAGGTTTGTCCAGAGTTACTTTGTTTTGCAGTTTGATAACCCCTGAGATCAGTATGATTTCTCCAGCACAGCACTGGTGTATCAAGAATGAACTGAGCCATCAGTGTTCATGTCTTTTTTCCTCTTTCATTTTACTTTGTCTATTCCAGTAAGTGTTTCCTCACTCTGTTCTTTTGTCAAAATCTTTGTTCATCTCCTATTCTCAATTTACCCATCTTTTCCCGTTTACCTCTTTTTCTCCTTAATGATGCTCTTTTTCTTGCTCACAGAGGGCTCTTCCATGGGTGGCTTGTATTCATAAGAGTCTGAAAGACACTCAGGCTTAGTTCTTTTTCAAATGAAAGCTTGTACACCTTCCTGCTTATCTTTTCAATTTTTTTTCAAGCTGGTTGTTCTCATTATTGACAATATTATCAAACTGTGCAGTGTAGAACCTGACAGTATTGATACATTTTGCTTACAGGTAAAGCAGGCTTTTCAAGACATGACTGTTTAGGTGTCAAGATGGTCAGTAACAGAACTTTTAAAGTAAAGAAAATTTCAAATTATTAAATCTCTTGTAGCAGTAAAATAGATTAACTAAAAATCCAGTTGGAAAAACAAGTAGAATTTAAAGTATTTGTGATTTAGTTTTCTCTGGATAAATTCCATGGCTCAAAGTCCAAAAAATCGTTAATTAGTGGAGTCCTTTGAGGGTCTCTGCTGGGACTAATACTATTTAATATGTTCATCAGTGACATGGAAAGAGGGATGAATGCACTTCCAGCAGGTTTGCAGATGGCACCAAGCTGAGTTGTGTGTTTGATTTGCTTGAGGGACTGGATGCCATCGGCAAGGACCTTGTCAGGCTTGAGAGTTGGGCCCAGGCAAACCTCATGAGCTTCAACAAGACCAAGTGCAAGGTCCTGCACCACGGTCAGGACAACCTCCAGTATCAATCCAGGCAGGAGGATGAACAGATCCAGAGCAGCCTTTCCCAAAAAGAGTTGGGAGTGCTGGTGGATGAGAGGCTAGACATGACCTGGCAGTGTCAACTTACAGCCCAGAAAACCAGTTGTGTCCTGGGCTGAATCCAAAGCAGTGTGGCCAGCAGGGTGAGGGAGGGAATTCTGCCCCTCTACTCTGCCCTTGTGAGATCCCAGCTGGAGCATTGCATCCACCTCTGAGGTCCCCAAACACAAGGAATACCTGGACCTGTTAGAGCAGGTGGAGACATGGGCCACAAAGTGATCAGAGGGCTGGAACAGCTCTTCCATGATGAAAGGCTGAGAATTTGGGTTGTTCAGCCTAGAGAAGGGAAGGCTCTGGGGAGACCTAATTGCAGGCTTTCAGTACACAAAGAAGGCTTATAAGAAAGACGGAGACTTTTTACCAAGGCCTGTAGCGGCAGGACAAGGGCCAACAGTTTTTGGCTCAAAGAGAGTAGGTTTAGACTGGACGTGTGGAAGGCATTTTTTACAGTGAGTGGTGAGGCACAGGAACAGGTTGCCCAGAGAAGCTGTGGATGCCCCATCCCTGTAAGTGTACAAGACCAGGCTGGACAGGGCTTAGAGTAATCTGGTTTAGTAAAAGATGTCCCTGTCCACAGCAGAGGGGTTGGACTGAATGGTCCTTGAAGGTCCCTTCTAACCTGAATCTATGATTCTGGTTCTGGTATTCTGTGATTCCTTTCAGGGATTTTCAAAAATAATTCTGAAATATGCTGTAAATTCATTCAGATGCAAATCAAATGCACTGCTTAGAGCTTCTCCTGCTTTCTGTGTTTATTCAGAAGGTAAAACTGAATGGTATATGGCACAGTTATAAAAACTGTAGGTGCAGATTTCCTGCAAGTCCAATCAACAGTATCATTTGTGCTCCTTTAACAGCCAGGCCTTCCACTAGGATGCACATTATCATAGCTAGGATGAGGACTATATTTTCAGTGAATAGTATTTTTCATCATGAAGGATTCGTGAAAATTCATAGGATTTTTCATGTGTCTCTACAGATTTCTGCATATTGGCTTTTTATTTTAAACGCTTTACTGAAGTCTGCCTACTAGCATGCAAATACACTTCATCTGGTGAGATAATTACAAAATATTCGCTTTGATAGTTCACTGTCTATTATTTGTGGAAGGTGGTGGGAGATTCAAGTCCTAGCATGGCTACTACCTTGCTTCTTAACATTTAACGCACACATCAACAGCATTTCCCTTCTTTCTCTTTCTTCTGTATTTCTTTTCAGTTTGCAGTTTTATTTTAATCCATGATTTTTGGCTAGAGACAAACTGCAAATATTGCTCTTAGTTTAACTGGTGTCTCTTTGCATCTGTTTTTACCAACAGATCTCCCTCTAATCCCATGTAACTCTTTACTCATAATGCTTTTTTTCACTATAGACATCAAAATAATTTCTAATGTGATGGCCATATTTTATTCCTTTTCATCCTTCAGCCCAAGCATCATTACATATGCTGTGCCCATTTCATTTAAAAAAAAAAAAAAAGGGCAGTTAACAGTCAAGCCCAAATGAATTAATGTACTTATCAAGTATAGTAAGACTTACCATAAGTTCTTACTCTTAAATGTGATTATAATTTTTGGAAATGAACACACAATTCAAGATCTTGATTATGTGAAATGAGTAGGGAAAATGACTGAAAAGTGTGAAAACAATTTCATTGCATGAGAAAAGATTTATGTGTATATATATATACAGAGAGATATATAAATATATTTTTAAAATTTGTGTTGTGTGGATACAAATTATCCAGCATGTTTCTCAGTTCAGCCAGAGGATTCTTTTTTTACAATGTGGGTGTAGTATTTAAAAGTACAGTTTTGTAGGGGTTTTTTTGTTTCTTTGGTTGGGTCTTTTTTTTGTATGTATTTTTTCTCCAGTTTAGATGGAGTGAATCCATAAAAAATGAGTGAATTTTGAGAAGTTTTCCATTATAATGACATTTTGACCTCAACAGAATCATAAAATTATAGAATAATTCAGGTTGGAACATACCTCATGAGGTCTTTCATCCAAACTCTTCCTCACAGCAGGGTCATAAAAGAATTGAATTGAAACCAAGTTGTTCTATGTGTTATCCAGTTCAGTCTTGAAAATCTCCAAGAGCCGAGGCTGCACAGTGATCTGGGAAACTTGCTTTAGTGTTTAACCATCATCATAATTTTGCTCTTACATCAGAATCTCCCTTTTCAACTTTTTGGTCCTTGCCTCCCAACCTCCTCACTTTTCAGCTGTGAAAAGTCTGTCCACATCTCCTTGCCATCTTCCTCAGCGGCACTGGAGATCTTCTTAGATGTCCTGGAAGCTCCCTCCTTTTCAGGCAGAACAAACCCAACTCTCTCAACCTCTCCTCACAGGGCTAGGGCTCCAGCCCTGACAGAGTTTGATGGAGCCACGGTTGGATGGAGCAGGACTTGTGCACATTCATCAGCATTTTCTCTGGGGGTCCTCAGCTGGACTGCATCTCCCAGATGTGTTGTACCATGGACTCAGTATAGGGGAAAAGCTGTTTTCCTGCGTCAACTGGCCATGCATCTGTTGACACAGCCTAGGATGCTGTTAGCTTACAGTGCTGCTCAGGCACGCTGCTGGCTCAGGTACAGCCTGCTGTCCACCCTTTCTCAGTGCAGATACTGCTAATTTATTTAGAGATCAAGATTTATGTAGCTCCACATTGTGAGATTTGTGTTTTGAAGTGAAAATAAATGAGAGCTCCTTTTGCAATGATTTTACTTGGGGAGTGGAATGAATGACATTGTAGAGTTACATTTTTTTTCTCAGGATAAATTTCATGCCAAGAATTTTCTCCTTCTTTAGAAGCACGAGTTTTGAATTTTTCTGTACTTTATGTAAAATCTTTCATACTTTCACAGAATTTATAAATTCATTTAATCCACTTATTGCCTAGCAGGTCTGGAAACATCAACTCTTCACTAACTTTCTTGGGTTCAGCACCATAAATTGCAGGCTGTGTCTTTAACGTGGGTTCTTGTACTTGATTTTACTTTCTTATCTGAATTTATTAAGTTCTAGTCTGTGAGTCTGAGCATCTCCAAACAGGCCTTTGGCAAAGCTGTGGGGAAATTGAATTTATGTGAAACAATTTGTTATTTGACATGTTCAGTGTTTGTATGTTTTGTTAGCAACTCTGTGTACCAAAATAACATTTACCCTGGACTTTGATTTGAAATTGAAGAACTTAATTTGAAGACACTATGCAGAACTACCTTAACCCATAAAGATTTCTTTCTTAAAACAAAATCTAGGGTTGAATACAAGCTCTTCATCACTGGAAGATTATTCTTTATTCCTTTATCAAGTTTGCCCCTTAACCAGGGAAGTGTTCCCAGCACAGGTCACATAATTTCTGTATAGAGTTGTGGTGCAGGGTTGCTAGAGAAGGGAAGAGGAATTATGAAACAATCCTGGTTGCTGAGCAGTGTTGCAGTTTCTGTTAGATAGAGAGAAGTGGTAGCACTGGGCAGTAGCTCTGTGTGTGTAAGTGTGTGCATCTGCAAGAGGTGTAAAGAGTGAGAGCTCAATGGGTGCTAAGTTTGCTGCAACCTTTCTTTTTCCCTTATTCTCAGCAAGTTTCTTTTAGGAAAAACAATAACACTCCAGTGCTGCCTAGCTATGGTCCTTTGCAACAGGACATATTCTTGAAGACCTTGGTATTCAAAACTTTGAAACATGGTTTGTTTTTTTTTTCCTTAAAATTCACAAAGTGCAGGAATACATCAAGTATGAAGATGGTGAGGGGAAAAGTCTCTCAGAAACTGGGCAATACAGGGACTGAAGTGTGTCTAGCATTACAGTCAAACAAACCCTTGTAATGAAAATTCATCTGCTGGGGAAAATCAGAGCATCTCCTCTGAAATATGAAGCAGGGATGAGTGATACTAGCTGATGATATGGTTCTGTATAACTTTATGCATTCTTAGTGTAGGTCATCATAAGAGTGTCCAAAGAATAATTATCTCGATAATTTGTTAATCTTGGATGAGTATATTGTATGGTTTTGTGATATATTTATAAAAAGCTGTGCTATTTTTAATCCTAAAGATAACACTCATCTATCTATCTATCTGTCTATCTATCTATCTATCTATCTATCATCAGGCTTTTGTTTGCAATAAATTTTTAGGCATTTTATCAAAAGTATATTTGATTTATGTAAGTATATATGCATTATTCAGGATGAATGAGAAGTGTTCTAATGCCTTTCAGAAGGCATTTTTATATCCTATTTCTGAAAGGAAAAAATAAATAATGTAGAAATGTTTAAAAGCTGTTTAAAGTTCTAGACTTTGAAATCTGAGTTTCCTATTCTGACTTTTATTCTATTTCAAATTCTGCAGTCTAGAAGAACATGAGAAATGCAGTGAAGTTTTTTTTTCAATCATTGCCTAAGATGCTAGGACAATCTTGGGCCTTGGATTAGAAACTTGACCTCAGCTCAGCCAGAAAATTAGATTAAAGCAGAACTTCAAATCAGATGCCTCAACTGAGTATTACACATGCAAACTATGTGTATATGCAAAATATCTTGATTTTGAAAAATTTGAATACAATGACAGAATATAGACAAAAGCTGGGTTTTTAGAAGATACTTAGGCACTTTGGTGCTCATTGCTGCAGAGCCTTAGAGACAGATACAAAATGTGACATAGGCAACAAAGGTGACAGTCGTAACTGCAAGTGATAGGTCTTAATTTTAGCTATCCAATACTGGATTAATTACCCTCAATTACTTTTATGGTCACGATGAGGAGAGCTTAATACAGCTGCATCCTAGGAATAAGAAGGATATCCTTTAAGAACATGCACCTAATTTTCCTGCATCCCTCAAATTTCCAAATAATTTTTTTACAATCTCCCCACTTCCATCAGGTGAGAAGATCATACAAGGTTGACTAAAACTGCTGAAAGAACTGTGAAAGAGAAAGGCAGATGAAAATGTTGAAAAACAGGTCTAAGATGATCATCATGGGGATGGTGACTGTACAAAAACAAACAAAAAACCCCCACCCCAAAACAAAGGGAAAAAAATGCAGCAGACACTGAAAAATGTGCTGCCAGCTTTGGAATTATCCTGTGAAGTGATGTCCTTGTTCAAAAAGTCCAGATCCTGAAATACTTAGTTGACCATATAGATTTGAGAGAAAAGAAGTAGAAACTGATACAAGACCCGTTCAGTGCCAAAGAGCAGGTGAATAGGAGGATAACTGTCCATTCGTAGGTCCTTTAAGCCACCCATGCAATTTGGGAGATTTTGTCTTCTTTTCAGTACTTGAAGTTGCCTATGCAACAGAAGATACTAATAGTATGAAAGAGAAAATTACAGCAAGAACTGGTAGTCACAGGGAATGTCGTGAGTTCCTATGACAACTGAGGACTGTCTGGAGGCTGCAAAAAGAATCCCGTCTTAAATATATGCTACTTAAAATGATGAAAGAGGATATTTTCCTTTATTCTTGAATTTTCATTCAGAATCAGTTGCCTGCTTAGAACCAAGTGGAATACTAATAATGTTCAGTACCATGACAAAAGCTGTGGTTGCAGCTTGAGTTTTGAATTTTGTGTTTTGCGAATAATGTAAAACTTATATTCCACAAAAATGATTAATAAAACTACCATAGGGAGAAAAGTTCTGTGTGTTTATTCATCTATTTCAGCTTCCTTTGCTTTTAAAAACCATAGCTTATAAGTAGTTCACTGTACAGACCATAGGCTAGGCTGATAAATTTTCATGTGTTTGTCATGGGGAAAATATTAAATTTCATGCTTTGCCACAGATTAATAGGAAAATCATATTAATACTATGCAGACAATTTATATAATTTCAGAGTCATGCCTAGAAGAAAAACAGAATGAACTAAGAGTTTACATAGGAAAAGAATGGCATTACAATGTTGAGACATCTTGGAATTTCTCTATAGGAAAAGAGAACCCCATAATATGCTGGGTTTGTCCCTGTTCTATGTATATATTGAAAAGAAAGGGTATTAAATCTTCACATGCTTTTTGTGTGATTTAGCTCCCCTAAATACCCAACTGTTTGTCATCTAAGATAATTACCCTAGGTTCTTCTTACAGCGAGAAATAGGCATTTCCTGAAGGGGTTTTTCACTCAGACTCAGATTTAAAGATGAGATTAAGTGCCTTCTGCATTTTTCTGCTCCAATAAAGTCAGTCTCACATTTTGTGTGGGCCTGTGGGATGAGTGATGGTTCTATTCTTTTTCATACAAGACATTAGAAAGTGTTGAATAAGGCAGTGGAGAAGAACAAGAACAAACCACAAGGAATCAGTCTTTTCTAGAAGTTAGAACAAAGAATTAGTGGTTGTCTGTACCTAGGTACCTTAAAAATTGTAAATTGCTCAAAAGATAAACTATTATATAAACAACATAAAAGAACATAGTATTTTCTGTTGCAAAGATTTATGGAAGAGATCTCAATGTGGCAAAAACTGAATTCTGTATGACTGAAAAATATACTTCGGTATTTCCTAAATTATTAAGATGTGTTTTATGTATCACACATAATTTCTTTGTAAAGATCTCTCATTTTTCTTATTGGAATTCATTAGTACATCATAATGGCTTTGGGGTTTTTAGTCACTTTGAAATAATATATGGTCCAGCATGTATTTTATCTCTATTTCTTTCTACTGTATCTCTGTCATATTTAATATTTTCCCTCTTGATTTCAACATTGCTGCTCTTGGGATACTATCGTGCTAAGCTTCATCAGTTGAAGCAATAATCATATAATCAGCAATTATTTCTTCTCTGGCAGTATCACCAAGTGCCTCATAACTCTCTCTCTACAATATTTCACTGACTCATTTAATCTCAAGTGTTACTCTAGAAAACTGATAATGTCCTCCTGGAGATTTAGAGTCACCTAAAAAGAGATGTACCTGTCTAATTTCACCTGCCAGACCCCATGTTTCTTATCTGAAATTGTAATAAGTTGCTTGATTTTTAATCAATGTTGCAAATCTTCTAATGTCAGTCCTGAGCAGGTAATAGCCATGGTGCCATTCAACCTTCTGGTGTTAAACATACTGCGTCTTTTTCTTTTTGTTCTTCACTTTTTTTCTGCTCCAATCAAAGTGCTGATGTATTCTCTTGTTATATCAACTTGCCCTCTTTTTCACTGGCTAAGGACAAAATTTTGATACTTTCAATCACTTCAAACATACTTTATTCCATAGCTTGTTGCCCTAACTTTACTGTTGATTGTAGTGAAACTATTCACCCTGCCTAACAACTGCATTTTAGGTATTCCAAGTGCAGCAGAATTTATCTTACTGCAACTACATATATGTAATACAACATTTATTTCTATGCAAATATGCTCAGATTCTCCAATTCCTTTAAATATATCATGGTACACTATGACAGTATCTTTTCTGGATGTTAAATTTATCATTAAATGTCTCTCTCCTATATACTCATCATATTATTGATGGTCATTCAGTTATGAAAAATTGTCATTTGCCTTTGCTTTTTTGGCTGTCACTTCCAGCTTCACCACTTCTTTTGATTAAGTGGGGTACATACTCTGCTGGTAGAAGTAGATGAAATGTCAGTATTTGCTTTACCTTGCAAAAAATTAGCTTTTGTGGTTCCAGAATCCAGGTTCTTTTAGTACAGAAGACTGTTATGCTATTCTCAGTGTTGGCTTCCAGACCAAATTTGTCACAACAGCTGTCAAGGACTTTAGACTTATTTTTATTTTCTCCTTC
>WEIT01004976.1:10500-33213 GCA_013389985.1 Dryoscopus gambensis
GAAACTGCTGACTCCCAAAGGAGAAGTTTGTTTCACAACTCTACCTGCTTCAGCTATCCATTGGTGGTCACACAACACAACACAACACAAATTATTTCCAAAGGCCTAGACTGACAGATTTGGCAATCAATTTTTTGGTGGTTCCATACTGGAAATTTGGAAGAATCCATTCTTAGGGGTGCTGAACAGCTGCTGTCCCTACTGATATTATTTATTCAATAAAGTCTTTTTTGATTCAATCAAAGATGAGAGTTTTGTTCCCTTTCCTCAGGTGCAGCTCAGGAGAGTGACCACCTTCCAACTTGGACATAAGTGAATCACCCCTGCCTCACAGCCATGATTCTCCTTGAATTTTAGCATGAATGCTTCTCTTGCTGTTTCAGTCTGCTAAAACTGAGTCCAAGAACTGAATGCAATAAGATTAAAACTGTATAATAAATAATATACCAGAGTTTTATGACACAAAACCCTATTACAAATATTACTCCAAGACATGGAATTTGATATTGGAAATAAATGTACAGTAAGTTTTTAGTGCATATTGGGACCTATGTGTGTTCCTTATAAAATGCCAGCAATTAAAATGAAAAGACAACATGTATAGCAGCTTGACGGGGTTTTTTCCTAGTAAGTTGGATTAAAAGAAGAAAATGTATTTGGCAAAGAAAAGCTAACCAGCTTTAGGAGACTGTGTAATCCAATTGCTAATAGATGATTTGTGATTGTTTTCTTGGCATTCCAGAAAATACATAAACAGCTTCCTGTGTAGACTAAGAGAGAAAAGGGAAATGAATGTATATTACAGCAATATGTGGAAAACTACAAATTATTCTACAAAGGGCCAAACCTTGGAATTACTCTGTTTTTTTTCACTGAGGCTAAACTTCCATCCACTCCAGAACGAACCTTTGACTAAATAAGGATCACAGTAGCTGACTCTAGAAAGATCTGATGTGGTTAGGATTTGCTATTGCACTGGTATTAATTAAGTGGAAGGATTTTTTCATCAGAAAGATGTTGTGCTGTAAAATTCACATTTCCAAGTCCTTTTCTGGTAAATGCTCCATGGAACTTTTTCTGCCTGTCTAACAAGTAGTGTTAAATTCACAAGTAAGAAAAACCTACCACCTACTGTTACAAAAGAAAAGTGGGACAGAGAGAATATGGGGTGACTGATGAAAAGAAGACGGGTGGACACGGCTGATGTTCAGTGTCCTATTCCCATTGTCAGAAGCAGAGTATGAGGTCGTGTTGGTCATTGGTCTGAATAGCATGAGATTTCTTATATACCTATGGAATATTTCATATGTGATTGGTACATAGCAGCAATATTTAACATAGGGACCATGTTAAGGATGAATGTGCAAAGTTGAATATGCTATTTGTGGTACCAAGATTACTTGTTTCAGGTTTTGTATGGAGCAATCTGTGCCTACAAAGACATACAGACTATGCACAAACAAGAAGCCTGTATTTGAGATAAGGAAAATTACACTACTGGACCACCATCAGTTTAAAACAGACATTAATTTTCAGTGTTTCAGTCAGCTGAATGGATTATTTTATCACTCTTCTACCAGCAGTCCACGATCTCAGAAAATCTGAATAATCTGGGAAAGAGCAATGACAAGAGCTCCTTTGGACCTACAAATAGGCTTTAACCAGTCCTTAACAATTTTATCTAGTGCTTAAAATTTTAGCCTGTCTTCCATAGTAAGTATCAAATATTTTTTCTATGATGACTCAGTTGTATTTATTAATTGTTTAGATAATTGCAATTGTAAATGGAGTGCTTCACTGATTCAGTAATTAGGGAGTCTGAATGTGAAATAATTTATTAGGTTTTAATTTATGTGCTGTGAAATCTGTTAGATCATTTGCTAGTCAGTATGTTGTCTAGAATAAAGGCATTTCTACAAAGGGATTTTAGGGTGAGGGTCACCAGTATAATCAGAAACATACTCAGTCTGGCCTCCAGCTAAAGATTATATGCTTTTAAGTGTATTTCTGTTTTGCAAAATGGCCTTTTGAAGACTTAGCCATTTCAACAAAATTCCTTTTTTCTATATAAAGAGAGAAAAAGCAATTATTTTGCACTGCTGTTTGACTTCCCACCACCACCACCCTTTCCCCTAGATATAGATGACCCAGCTGATCAAGTGTGAGAAGTACATAGTTCTCTGCACTGACTTGTCTGAACCTCTGGAATTAAATCTTCAAAGTTAGAAGCAAAAGTTGGCATGAAAACTAAGCAGGGATTTGATTAAAGATTTGGAGTCACTCACACAATAAATTGAACCAAACTAATTTTTGTCATGTACAAAGGCACATTTATGTTTTCCACAATGTATGGAAGGAAGTGACATCAGTTGGCTTTCAGTGCTAATTTATTTTATTCATTCATAGGCTTATTATAATAGAGGATTTGTCAGTATGTTCACTGTAAAAAAAAACCCAGCCAGGACTGGGTCTTTTTTGTTGTTAAAGTCAGCTGTTACAAATGATATTTGACTGAAGCCTCAAAGCTTGTCTGCTTGTACATGACACTCTGAAATTGAAACCTTACACTTTGAATGTCTTTAGAAATTTACATGTAGAGGGGTCTAAGGAAAAACATGGAGCTGCTGAATATATTGCTTTGGGCAGGATTTATCTGACAAAATATGTATGTCTATACATCAATACAGACATATCCAGCTGTCTATCTTGCAGACTAATGTAGATGTCCATATGTAGATGTCAGTATTTCAATTAATCACATACTCTACATAACCAAAGAAGAGAGGTGTGATTCATTTTAATCCAAAGACATCAACTATAGAGCAAGATATCGTGTCATAGGCACACCCAAGAGTACCCGTAAGAAGGGAATTAAAGGTGACTGAGTTGCAGTCATGTAAAGTGAAGTGAAATGAATTTCACCAGAATGATCTGAAGTTAAATGCTTTGAAAGTGCTTCTTTTATCCAAGGGATAACCTGTTTAGATTTCTTCCCCCATTATTAATGCCTTTTCTTTTAATAGTCAAGGAACGTATTTTCCAGTAATCTCACATACAAATATTTTGTCTCTGGACAAAGATGTAAATTACCATATTTGGATCTATGATCATGGTCAAGAAATGTGCATATTCAGCTTCATTGTCTTCAGTGAAAATAATAAATTTAAAATACAAAACAGGGGCAAAAGTCTGAGCCTTTCACTCCTCTTTCATTTTTCTTTTCAAAACGAACTCTTCACATAGTTACAATCATGACCTATTCAACCTTCCTTTACTCTATAGTGTGTATTCAGCAGAAACTCCTAATGAACAACAACTCTCCATGAATATCAATTTTTCAATAGCAGAAGTGATAAGCAGATTTATTTTTCTGTCAGAAGTCTTCTTCTGGAGCCCGGAGAAAGCTAAAAATAAGTGGAGTGGGATATTAGGAAAAGGAAGAAAATGTGCACATTGGAAACAGAGAAGGGTAAAACACAGAGGGAGAAACAAGTAGTGAACAAGTAGAAACAAGTAGTAAACCTAAGAAGAATAATTTTAAATGGAAAACATAAAGAATATGCAAACACATTTAACTGAATTTTATTTGTTTAATACTTTAAAATTTCTCCCGGGTGCAATTCAGCTCTTGGATGTATTAATAGGATCTGCTGAAACCAGTGGGATAATAGTGAAGGGCAGATTTTCTCTCTCTTAAACTAAATGAGGTGGTTATTGTGTCAGCACAATCTTTGAACTTCTGAACTTTTCTTGTCTAGGAGCTCCAAGATGAGTTCCTAAAAAGATCTCTGACAAGGCAGGCACAGGAAAGACATTAATAAGTACAAACACAACTGTTCTTCATGTCATCAGATAACAAAAATTTGCTTTACCAGAATAACTAAAACAAACCAGAAAAAAAATTGGACTGGGAAGCAGTTATCAGAAGTGTCCTTTAGGAGCTTGTGATTTATAGCTGAATTTTATTCCATAATTATATAAGTAATTCCTTAAAGAATTATCACTTTTTTTCTGCCCATACATCTCGTTTATTGTTACCTTCTTTAAGAACATCTAAGCAAAGTTACCTGTACAACATCAAAAGCCAAAGTAACAGTATGGACTTCCTCAGGATAAACAAAATGCTTATTGGAAGACAAAAATCATGATTATTTCTCTCACATGCTTGCTTTTGTTCCCCACTTGACTTACTGCTTCCTGCACTGTTACTATATCACCTGGATTCCCAGGAGTTTTCTAACTCTCAGCCAGTAATCCTGGCCAAGGAGGAGGAGGAGGGAGGGAGTGTTACATTTCTGTGAGAATCTTTGCAGTTTGTTGCCACTGAGTGGATTGGAACAATTTGGCTTTGAGGAAGTGATTTATACACACACATCTATCACATATAACCTGCTCTGCTCTGTTAGCTCTCTGTTTGATCTCTGGAGGGTTCAGTAGATTAGGGAGGGTCTTCACACAGAGGTTTCATTAACAACCAATCGCTTAACCTGGCATGACTCCTGTTTGTGCATTTGGACACTTTAAAGAGGGAAGACTAGGGGGAAAAAAAAAGTTAATGGGGATCATTATTTCCCAGTTCAGGAAACACCAGTCATGCTGTTAGAGAGAATTTGCTTCCCATTTCCTTGGGTTTATGTTTTAGACAGTGTGGAAAACAGAATTGAGGTTTATAATTTGAGCCATTCAAAAGTGGTGATCACAATATGTGAATTCTGGCAGCACAAAGTATATATGTAATCAAAGAGCATTAATTTAATTACATTCATTATTTAATTAAATATCTAGCCATAAGCCGTGGAAACTTGAACATTACAATCTGGTTTAATGAGACAGTAAATGCAGGCCAAGCAGTTGCACTTTTTAAATATTCCAGATTAATGGGTCTCTGGTTACTGTCACCTGTTTGTCTGTTCAGAGTGGAGGGAGGAATTTGATTGAGTCAAAGGGTTTAAAACTATTATAAAACAAAGTTAAAGAACAAAGTCAGAATCATAGAACAGTATGACTATTCTTGTTACTGGTGGGGAATTTTGAGATATTACCAGCACACAGTTCTGGAAAACATCATCCAGAGTTACACCAGTGACTTCCCATGCAAGCACAGTGCACTGTGTCTCTGCAATCTCTTACAGAAAAGGTATACTCTGTTCATGAAAGGATTAAATTAATTATTTTGTGATATCCTTAGAAAACAAATGACTGGCTTTAAACCAGCAAAGTGCTTACCATAGTTTTACAGTTAACAAACTAGTGAAAGCATGTGAAAATTGGTAATTTCTTGTTGAACTCAAGAACATGGAAGAAAATAGGCAAGTATCAGTAATTTTTGGGAAATAGGTGGAGAAAGTTGGCAGAGCAACTGTCAGGGTTTATTGGTGGCAACTATGGCAGCAAGACAAAAATTTGGCAATGATTATTAATATTTATTTCAATAACAAAATATAAAGGACAGCATTACACTCTGCCATAATATTTGAATGCTTAAATATTATCTGTTATTAATGAATACCAGTGGTCCAATATATCCTAAACTCTGCCTATCCCGTTCTCTCTAATCCCTCACCCCCCAGATGTCCAGAGAAACAGATGTGCTCTGTAACATGCCCAGATATTTAAATGATAACAGACTATTGTGTACAAAGCTTTGGAAATCCACTCTCATATTAAGGTTACAATTTCAGCCCCAGTGGCATTTGCAAATGTGGTGATAACACACAAGGGAGAAAGAGACTGGAGGGAAAGACTAGATTTAGGACTTCATGGACAAAAAGCAGCAACCTTAAATGCATAAAGAATTTTATTGGTAGTCTTTTCCTGCAGGATTGTTTCCTGTGTTTCCTTCACCTTTCATTACCTTTCCTTTTAAGCCTTTTCAAGAAACAGTCCCATGGTCAGTTTCCAAACATGAGCAGTCTCTTTCCCATGATGGTAAGGGTATGAGCTATAGTCTTATATGATTAAACTAAAGATTCTCCTAATTAAATAGAAACCAGAAAATTTTGTATCCATCACAATGTTTTTGTTGTCATTAACAATCACATCCTTAAATATATGTTTATTATCTATATACAGACATCCATACCTAGATATAACCATCTATATCCATATACTCTTTATATAATTTTGAATTTTCCTCTATTTTCTATGGTGATGAATTCCACAATGTCAGCAGCAACATTTAGAACTGCCCTTCACCTTTAACACTGCAACATTCCACCACTGTTCCTCTGATTTTTATCTGTCTCACATATTATCTGCTGTTCTCTCTTATAGTTTAATCACAGCCCATGTACCCGGGGCTGACTCTACCAAGCACATGACCTGGGACAAGAAGC
This sequence comes from Dryoscopus gambensis, assembly GCA_013389985.1. Taxonomy (NCBI): domain Eukaryota; kingdom Metazoa; phylum Chordata; class Aves; order Passeriformes; family Malaconotidae; genus Dryoscopus; species Dryoscopus gambensis. The sequence goes on from WEIT01004976.1 coordinate 16,836, forward strand.
TTTAACCATTAGTATGACACAGAATGACAAGCTTCACGTTCATTTCATTTTTGCTGAAAGTAATTTTATTCCTGTATTAGAAGACATGGAAAGAAAAAGTTTGTGATCTGTGATTTCCGTATTTAGTTTCTGTCTTACATATTTGTGGGAGATTGAATAGCATGCATGCAGTGGGAGATCAAAATCTTAAAAAGTGGCTTTAACAGTTTTGTAAAAGGAGTGTATTTTCCCTTATAGGATCTTTCCCTAGTAATATTCTTTGAGCTCATGAAAATCATCATATACAGTATTTGTTTGTCTATTTATTTGTTTGCTGTACTGAAATCAAGCTTTCCATCATGATTAACATGAACAGAAGCCTTCGGAGATTTTATTGCCGGAATAAGGAGTGTCTCCTCTGATCTCTCTTGTAACAGATTTTAGATCTAGCCCCTCAGGAAACAGAAAGTACATTGTAATGAAATATTGAAAATTATTTTCATTATGAAATTACCAAAGCCAGATATTGATTTCTGTATTTTCTGGTCACGCATTTCTGGTAAAACACAGACCTTTTATTACCTGTTTTAACCTGACATTTCATAGTGGTTTATACAAGGATTACCATCAGATGTTGAGCATTAGGATGCATTGGCTTCTTAGGTTTACCTTTAACTGAATATGCCTCCAGTCTCAACAAAAAGGGACTGGGGTGAAATACTGAAAAGAAGCTGTTAATCCATCTGGGCAGATGTACAAAAGAGAGAGAGAAATGTACTGCCACAAAGAGATAAAGGATGCATATAATCTTCTGTCTGAAGCTATGTACACTCACCATGGACTTTTGCTTTAGAAATTAAGACACAGACAGCATCCATTTTCTATAAAAGATGGTAGAAGATTTTCCTTTTTTTGTTTGCCAAATGGACACCCACCTTCACCCACAGCGAGCTCACATTGCGCTGAATCGGGGATTGATGCAGAGATGGAAACAATCAAGGGGAGCTGCGAACACCGCAGCCCATTTCAAAAGCATTCCTTTTCCAGGCCATCAGCTGCAGCAGCAGTACAGGAAGCCTTCCCTGATTTTACCACTACTGAGCAGCAGCTTGATGGTGTTTATGCATGGCAGGACCCCACCAGTGAGGAGACTGGCAGCTCCACAGCACCAGAAGTGACGTTCAGGGAAAGGGTACAATTGACAATGGAGCTGTTCACGGCACCAGGGCCGCGAGCCCGTCAAGCCTCCCCTCGATCATGTTTATTGCTCTTTATTCTGCTTTAAAGAGTCTTTTTTATCCTGCACAATTTAACTGATATATATGCTTTTCCAATATTTTTCTTCTTCACCAAATGAACATCAAGTTTGACAGACATCAGTGGGTCTAAGGGTTCATGGGTTACATTTATCTTAAAACAATGCTACAAGGCTTATCCGATGCTTCAGCACAGACTGTCAAACATGTTTGTCCTCCCCATTACACTAACTAAAGCTGTTGTGTCACTGGGCTCTTCTTGTCCCCTTCTCAGCTCTGTTAAGGGTCCCATATCTTATACTTTCACGCATAATATGTGACACTGAAACCACACAGAGAGGAAGTCTTACGTGTGGCCTCCAGGTGAGCCTGTAACACCATAAATATAATGTTTACCTCAAATCTCACCCTCTTTCACTTGTGTCCTCTGACAATGCAGCTCTAGTCGTGGATTTTACGGTGCTTACCATGGCAAACAGACATAAAACACAGGAACAGGGTTTTGCTTGATCCTGTGAAAAATGCAAGCTGGGGAATCTGAAAACAATTATCAAAAGATTAAGATCTGAAAGCAAAAAAATATCAGTAGCAGTAGTGAAATTGCAGAAGAATTTCCCAAGGGCTTCCAAAATGCATTAATGAATAAAGCTTCCCCTGCATCATGTTCAGTTGATGATGATGTCAAAATATTTTCCATTTTAATAGTAACTCAGAACGGTACTAAAAATAGCTCCTAAATGCAGACTTTGGAGTATCCAAATAACCTTGTTTAAAGGTTTCAAAGACAGCTTGTGAAGGAACCCTTTGGACCATTACCGCTTATTTTCAATACATCTTGAAACAATAGAGAAGTTGAAGATATTTTAAAAGGGCAACTAAGACAACCTGGGTAATTATAGGCCTGTCACACTGACATTGATCCTAAGCAAAAGAGATACCTGGTGCAGGACTTGATTAATAAATTAAAGGAGGAAAATATAATTAATGCAAGTCAACATGGGTTTATATCAAGCTAAACTGGTAGATTCTATGATGAAATTACCATCTTAGTTAAAAATAGAATAACAGAGAAATCATATATTTAGATCTCTTTGCGGTATTGATTTGGCACTCCCTTATTTATCTGTTTATTTATTAGATAAGAAACTATGGTGACAAAAATGTAGCATATCTCATATCAGCAAAAATATGTGACTGACAGGTCTCCAAACACACTGCAAATGGACATACATCACGGCGAATGTAGGGGGTTTTCCGATCCCCAAAAATTATTTGTATCAAAAAACAGAAAAAACCCCCCCTGGAGTGGTACAAGCCACCTCATAACCCAACCATAAACAAGTACTTTGATCCCAAATATGGCCACATACATAGTATTACCTTGGAGAATAATCACTACTTCTAGGTTGTAACTTCAACCAGCCTTTGGAAGAAAAAAGAAAGGGAAAGAATGAGAGACAGAAGTATCAAGTTTTCAGCATAATTCCCTACTTTAAAGGCCAAATACCATCACTGGGCACAGAAGGAAGGGAGGTTGCATTAACTCTGTGCTTGGAAATTGTGCTGCTGAATTTGGAGCACTCCTGGGTGCTGGTACAAAGATAAAGAACAATCCTGGGGACTTCAAGTTTGAGTAGAAGTCACAGGAATGATGGGAGGATTAGAAAATTTACTTCTTTATGAGGTACTTTGTTACATTTCCCTGGGGAATGGTATGATCCTCCCAAGAGACCCCCACAAGCTGTAACTGTGTTAGCCTGATCCTTCCTTCCTTTCTGTATCCCATTGGCCCGGGGCCAAGAACCCACACCTACCGGACCCCAGACAAAACCCGGCTCCGCCATTGTTCTTCCTCTTTTTCCTCATCCATCCCTGAGAATAAACATAAGGAAACTGAGCCTCTGTGAATCTCTCGCCTGGTTTCTGAAACATCTCCCCTCTGCAGCCCCCCAAGACTGGGCTGGCCTGACGAGTTTGGGGCTCCCAGGGGGGAGAGAGTTTCAGTACTTGAGCAGTCAGTAAATTACTTTTGTCAAAGAAATCAAAGACATGAATCTACTGTATTCCTTAGATACTTATTTAAGGACAAAGTTTCATTAGAGGGCTTTTCAGTCCAGATGAAGATGAAGTTTCCATTTCTATGATCTTAGGCTAGAAAGGTTTGACCAGCAATAAGATAAAACTCAAAAAATAACTTAGAATAACTTATTGTTTATAGATTCTTTCCTTTCCTCTCTGGCCTATTCCTTAGACCAATGAACCTTTAACTCTACTCTGCACAGCTGTGCTGGGAGGTGAGAGTGTTCTCTCCCAAAACTAGTTTAAAGCTGATTAGGTGGTGTAATTGGTTGTGACATGGAAGAAAAGGATTGTAAACCTCCTAGGCAGAAGAAAAAAATGTGCTTTTCATTCTTCTGTACCTCAGGTAATGCTCTAACCACCCATCTACAGGACAAAAGCTATCACTGGTGATAATACCACTTTTTTGATGAGGAATGTAGCATATTGCTACATTTGATGTGGAACACAGTTATCTGAGAATACCCCCATCAGCCATTTTCTAGAAGTGTTTGCATGCAATTTAGACAGAGAAAGCGGAAATATTTAGCTTGTGGTCCTTGAACATTCACTGAACAGACCCCAGCTTCTCCACTGTCCTATTGATCTCCTTTTGGTTACTTTCTGAAGGAAGACTTCAGGCTCCTGAAAACCCTGCAGTTCAGTAAGGAAATTATTTGCAGAACTGAGACAACTTTGGACTTAGCATTAGAAAAATAATTTTCAGGACATCAGGAACTCAACTTCAAAATCAAGCTGCACTTCACTGCTGTTTTAGGTTTCATTCAGAATCCCCTATGTTCCATCGTGTGTGCAACTTTTACCTTGTAATCAATTCAAAAACGCACTTGGAAGAAAAAAACTCAATAGAATAAACCCATGTGTCTTTACATACAAATTTGAACATTGTCTTCTCAGACCATCATGATTTTCAAAAAAAGGAGCATATAATAAAATAAATGTGCATTAATACAAGGATCTATAATTTTGCATCATTACATAAATATATTCATATCCAGTCAGTAACTTCCTGTAAATCCGAAAATGAAAATTTTAAATATATATTGTCACTTTTCTCTTAAAAAAAAAAATTAAACTTCAAAACAAAACTTACATATAGATCTTCCTATGTCAGTGCAAGATTAGACAGAGCACACAATCCAGTAGCACTCAGGAGGAATCCTGAAAATAATGAAGAATATCATACAGACCAGAATGTCCTACCTGAGCTTCACAATTCTTTGCTTTTACATTTTAGTCAGACCCTCAGCTGTATTTAAATGGGTTTTTTGATTGCATCTATAAAATATTTAAGTTTAATATATACAGCATCATTATCCTACATTGTGAAAAGCATAAAAGCATATGAAAGTAATAGCTTCCTTGACACAAAAGAGGATTAATGTGTACAAATTGAATTTTTCTGTGGTCTATGAACTCACATTTCATGGAGACACTAAATTTATAGACGGAGAAAATCCCTCATCCAATTTGAACTTCATAGAAGCTTACCATAGAAACATGAGGGATGCTCATGCTCCTAGAATCACCTTTGCAAATTAAATTTCAATATGGAGATGATTAGAGAGTATGTTTGCAGGAGTGATTTTTTTAAAAATAACGCTACAATTTTATTTAGCACATGAGAGTTTGGTGTTTTTTCTCTTGCTTCAGAAAGTTAAGTTGCAGTGCATGTTACAGAAAAAAGCATTTTTGCAATTGTTTATCTACATAGAAAGCAATGTAAGCTAAAGGATGACCATTTTTGTCATCAGCAAATCAGTGTCTGCTAGACTTCTATGACTCAAACTTCCATGAAAAAATGTGCTGCTAAAGGCACAAGCATTTAAAATCTATTATCATTAGCATTTTTAAATAAATCCCTTGTATTTGTAGAAAAAACAACAGTACATAGCACCATTTTCACACAGTCCTTTTGGGCTCCATGATCCTGATGCCACCTATCTATAAGGCACAGTGGCACACAAAGACATCTTAAAATGTGACCATCCAGACTGCTTCTCCCTTTTTGAAATAGATTTTTGAATAGTTATTTCTGAATTTTTCTCCAGTACCTATGTAGAAAGTCAGCTGGATTCCAGTAGTCATGTTGTTCCACTGCTCTCTTTCAGCATGTCAGCAAGAGTAGGGTTTTATTTGGCTACAATTCCTTAGCTAAGTATTCCTTAGCTTTGATTTAGATCAAATAAAATGACAGCAAAGGAATGTTAAGGCAAACTAAACTATCCAAAGGCAATTTTTGAAATTTTCCATTTTGAAAACATTTTCAAATATATATGGATACAATTAAAACTCACATCCAGTACAACAGCAGAAAATTATGCCTAAAGAAGAGCAGGTGCTATAATTCTTTGTGAGAGTCCCTCTCACAGGCTGTAATGTCATCCCCAGGTAACACATGGGAGCAGTCAAGCATGTGATCTGGGAGTCTTAGAGGCAATAAAACAGGCTGCATCCTCCCACTCTTCTTCAAGGGCGTATCAATGCACACTTTGTTAATAAAAATCAGCACTCCCTCATATTCACCCCACCCATGAGACTTCATTCCACATGAAGCATGACTGGTCTTGGTCAGACCCATCTAGGCTGACCTCTTGCTCCAAATCTCTCAGTCTGGATACACAATAGAACACAACTTGCTCAATCTGCCCTCAACTGCTACTTCTGAACCAGAGAACAAAGGAAAAGGAAAAGCTGGAATGGGACTTTCTACAAGGACATGTACTGATAGGACAAGAGAAAATGGCATTAAAGTGAAAGAGGAAAGGTTTAGATTAGATATCAGGAATAAATTCTTTACTGTGAGGGTGCTGAGGCACTGGCACAGGTTGCCCAGAGAAGTTGTGGATGCCCCGCAGTCTTCAAGGCCAAGCTGGATGTAGCTTTGAGCAACCTGGTCTAGTAAAAAGTGTCCCTGCCCAAGGCAGGGCATTAGAATTAGATGATCTTTTAGGTCCCTTCCAACCCAAATCTTTCTATGAATCTGTGAAAGTAAGCAAAACAGAAAATAAAGAAATAAATAAGTCAACCTTGCAACTTTTTTCTAGACCTAATTTATGAAGTACGAACTGTGCCAATCTGACCTTTGCTATAAGAGAAAGTACAAACCAAAATGTAGTTCCCAGCCTAGTCCTTGGCTGTGTGACAGACCACTCCCTAGCACAAGAGGGAATTTACTGAGTCTTTCAAACAGCAAAACCATACACAGAGCCAGCCAAGTAACCTGCAATTTAGGTATTCCCATAAGCTCTTGTCAGTGTGCACAAGTAGTGTTATCACCTATAATTGACTAGAGGACTTCAATTATGCTGGTAAATTTAGCAATAATTACACATCTTTGCCACCATTCAGGAATTACCTCTCAGGGCATGGAATCTGTTTATACTCACTTCCAACACATTCAGCCTTCATGTGTTCGCTCAGCTACATGGGTTCATCCAACCATAACGGTCTCATTCGTTACATGAAGTGCTGTGCTCCAGGAAACAGTATCTTGAACCACACCTCGGTTTCTCAAAGAAACCAGTGTATCTCAAGGACAATTTGTTTGGCGGAGAAAGAAAAGCACATTTCTCCTCCTGACACAGCAGAACTTATGAAAAAATTAATTTCCACTGGCATAAGAAATAGGTTTTGTGGTGGATAGAGTGGATGCTCAGAGAAATCCAGGATCATCTTAAACTTGTTCCTTTCTTCATTATTCTCATTATTTCTTAACCTCAACCTTCCTGTTTGTTCCTTCAAAAGAATGTTTTTGAGCCCAAGAGCTCATATAATTCCCCTCTGGGAGAGCAGTGAGGAAAACGAGCCATTCTTGACAGGTATCAGAAGTCATCACTTTAGGAAAGCTCTCATCTACCACAGTGCCAAAACAAGAGCTTTAGAAGAATGAAGCAGACTGTGCCATGTGATTCACCATTTTTTCCCCCCCAGTCAAATGTAGAATGATTTACACTAGCATTCTACTGCTGCTCTTAATTTTGCCCCCTTCTTAGGTCTCATACTAGCAAATGTTCTGGGAGGAATGTTGTCTTGTTGTACGCTCCCGCCTTACCTGGCAGATATCTTTGGTCTTCCCTTGTGCACATCCCCTAAACCACAGGTAAGGAAAGGCAATAACACAGCACCTGGCATGGGCAGGTGAACTAAGAGTATGATGCTTCATGCAAAGGGAAGGCTGAAATAGGGTCAATTAATAAAAAAAAGGCAGTGCTTACTTGTAACACACCGATGGTATAAGCAGAATTCCAGGTAAAAACTTTCACATCACTGCATCAGACTAAGCCTTGCCTGGGCTACCCTTGCCCACTGCTATCTTCCCCCTCCAGTTTTTTTCTTGTTAAAGGAACAGATTAAATTATTTAAACTAAAGAAATTCCTGACATTGGTCCTATAAAATGATACATGAATAACACTTTCTACTACAAAAACTTTGCAGAATAAAACCTTATAAAATCTTAATGGCAAACAAAACAAAGTACTTGCTGCTGACACAATAAAAATCCCCATTTAACTATATAGCTAAGACAAGCCATGAACACATTTAATACTGGAAGTTGTTTCTCATAGCACCAGCACCTCTGGAAATTAATTCCTTCTTCTTTAAAACTTTCTTTCTCCACATCAAACGCTTGTTGGGAGTGCTGTGGCTGCTCTCTTAGGAAACATAACCACCTGTGCAAGACTGAATTCCTGTGTGAAGGTTAATTAGTTTAATGCAGGAAATAGTCTAGTAGAGTTCGGGATTTCTTCTTCAAATAAATGAGTTAGAGGCTTGAGTTTGGTAAGTACTGCCTGAGAAATTGTAGCTGTGGGATATGACGCTTTGAACAACAAGAGCATCACTATACAAAAGGAGAGACAATAGCATCCCACAAGTTCTACCTGAGTTGGCAATTTGTTAAGTTTCTTATTAAACACTTAAAAACACTGGAATAGCCTCATTTGGGGGTGGAATTGCTTCCTGCTTACTTTTGTGACACTCTGTTTTGTTCAGTACAAACCTAATGTGAACCAGAACGTAGCCGAGGTTGGGATTTGTAAAGGAGCTGTAGAGATTGACGTCTTGTTGAAACACAGATGCTTCAGTGAGAGGATTTTTCATCATGGCATACCAAACCACATTATTTTAATTTGCTTTAGACAATAGTAGTATGCAAGAGAGTAAAGAGAATTTGTATTTGCTGCATATTGATTTGTATAGTCAAGATTATCACACAGATTTAAGATCGTAAGACACTGATCTCTGAAGAGCGTAACCTTAAAGCCACAGTGTATTTGGGCACCACAAACCTAATTACCCCAAGTCATGTTACTTATGGAAACACTTACGTAGAAGATTATTTTCAAGCTGGCAATTTAGGTCTCAATCAGGATTTGATTTGCATTCCTTCTTTAATTTATGGAGTTTGCATTTCTTCCCCATCTCACCCTGATACATTTTCTCCCTAGTCCACGGTTGATTTTCAAGAGCTGTAAACCAAAAAGCCGCCATGGATACAATCCTTTTGATTTAGGAGTAAAAGTTAACTCACTTTTCATCAGTAGGGTAACAGGAGAGGCAACTGGATGCACACAGGATCTAACAAGTAGGAAGGTCATTCTATTGGATGCCTTACAAAAAAAAGACAACTTTAAGGTGGTATTATATAGGCTTGATGAATACATTTCATATACAAACCTGTGTTTCTAATTGTTTTGGTAGCCTGTGCAGTGTTTACTTGGACAGTTTCCCCGGGATTTCCTGCTTTATTAAGGAGACCGCATCCTGAAGCACAGCATTTACATAAATTACCTACACGATAAATGAGATAAGTAAAACACATGGAGGAAGCCTCTGATACCACAGACATTATTCAGAAGAAAACCCCAGGTTTAATGGGGAAAGATTAACAACAAACTTTTTCCTCCTTTTGATATTAAGGCTATATTTAAGCCATCGGGAAAAGCTGTTTGCACATATATACCAGAAAAGTTAAATCTTAGCAAGAAAATACAGAAAAAATAGGTGTATTTATCATATACTAAGCACTACTTAGTTTTAGAAACTTGGACTAAATGCAGTCCCTAGTTAAAAGCACCACGGGGCAACAATGGCTGTTGGCAAAGCTCCTAACCAAAGTTTGGGCTGCTGACAGAAAAGTACAGATGACTTCAGACTATTTTACAATTTTTAAATTGAATTTAAATTCTGTTCTCACTGTTTTAGGCCATTAGAAATACCACAAAAGATCAGTTCTTAGAGGTGAATAGACTGTTATTTTGTAAAGCTTACTTTTTAACCACTTCAGCCAAGCATGGCTTGAATTCTTGTTATAAGGATGAGCAATGCAAGTTGGGGGTTTTTTTCCAAAAAAGGTTAAGATTCAATAAAAACCCCTCAAACCTATTACTGCATTTGGGACAGGGCTGGTTAACACATAACTGAATATGCTGTATACTAACAATTCTCTACTTCCTATTTTGACTACGTCATTAAAAAATACCATTATTGCTCAGTGGAACTGCAATAACCAAAAAACAATCACAAATCTTTTTTAATAGAATAGAATAGAACAGAACATATTGTTAAAAACCTAAATAGCAGAGTGGCTACTCATAATACCGATATACACCAAAGAGCCACAAATGCCACCTAAAGCAATTTGGATGTAATTTCTAGTATTATTTTCTTATCCTACATGATATTCTTCATTACTCACACAATAAATTGAACTAATTCTAACACAATTACACTGTTTGGTTAAAAGGATGCTGGTTCCCAACAAGGCATCTGTGGAAGGATGGTTTTAACTGATACCATCCAAATCCTCTATGAGTTTTGTGTATTGCAACAATCAACAAAGAGAAGAAAGTTACCACTGGACAATTCTACAACATTTTAGTGCTATCCAAAGACAGCAAACTGAAGAGGCAACGCAGTTTGTGAAATATAAGTACTATGATGTTCCCATATGCATTAGAATTTTTAAATTCAATATTATTCTACACAGAGGATGGTTTAAGTTGCCTAAACACATGCTCTTGATGCTGTTTGGATGCTCCAGGCTACCTGAATTTTCTGTCCAGTACTGGTAGGTCCAACATAACACCTACAGAAAGGAGACCTGTAATTTCTGGAGTGGCAAGATTATCCTGTTACCCACAACAGTGTTAGCTCAATGTTAGCTAGAATCTGAATTCCAGCAATCTGTTCTCCATGTATCAAGTTAGCTGTTTGTATTTCTAATTTTTCTGCTAAATATTAAATCAAGAAAATCCCTTCAGGACAAGAGATATATTCTGCTATATACCCTAGGCACCCCAGTAAGCAGTGGTGCTCAGCAGTCATGGGATACGCTTCATGGACGTACCATTATGTTCTCTGATAATAACAATTATCATCAGACTAATTCATTCACGTGCTGAGTATCTTGAAACAGCATTTAACATATTACTGCTGCAAAGGTATTATGACAATTCTTGCCAGTCTTGGCTGACATTCAGCAGATTGCTATGTCTCTCTTTACCTCAATTCCTCCATCTGTGGATCTGGACACATTTGTGAGAAACCAAGAGATATAGACAAAAATCACTGCTAGAAGCACAGTGAGTTTTAGACAACTTTTAATAAGAAGTGATGAAGACCCTGCTCATCGTTCACTAAATGCATTAGTTACTGCAACAAGTAGCAATTCTGAAAAGTAGCAACTTTTTGCTTTTAAGCAACTTGTGGAAAAAGTGTTATTGTTTGGAGGATTCCTTACACAAGGGTTTTGCTCTCCCTCACTCCTTGCATAACTTCATTTTGTCTATAGGCAAGCATTGCTGTAATTGCAGGGTAAAGGGTTTCTCAAAGTGTCCCTAGCTGTTACACTTTTCCCTACCCACAAACAGAGGTGCAAGGCAGAGGATTACACACTCCTTGGTAAAGTTCATCCTTTCAATCTTCCACCCATTTTTCCTCTTTCTTACATATACCTGATCTACTCGAGATGCAGCTATTTTGCTAACTGGCTTGATCAGGAGCCCAGCTTACTGCATTATATGGATATTCACATATGGTAGTGACCACGGGCCAATTACCTCTTCAAATAGACCAGTTTATTTGTATGTGTGATTCCATAAACATGAGAAGACTGGAGTACAAGTCTGTGTTGCCAGCAGCAATTTTGTCTGCTTTTCACAGTAGCAAAACAGAACCACACTTAAAGCAAAAGAGAACAGCAAACTTGTCCTGCCTTTGGAGCTTGCTAAAAGGGGGCCCCAGCTCAGCAGTTTGGACACTGAGTGGCAAACACCATCTGTATCCTTTTCCCTTCCATAAAAGGAACCTTTATAGGAGTGTAAAGGAAAACAAAGAAAGATTACTAGCAGTAGTTATAAATGAATAGTTAATCATCCAATAAGAATGAGAGTTCTCTCAAAGACATTGTGCTAAAGTAAATTAGTCAAAAATACAAAGGTATTGAACAAGGGTGCTCCAATAAGCAAATGATAAACTCAAAAAACCAAATAAAAATATCTCCCTAAGCTAACTTTATGGCTATTATTAAAATATAGCTAGGGAAAAAAAAGTTAAAACTAGAATTTATATTCTGTTCATTTTACTCAGGGTAATCTTGAATTTCCCATATTCCTTCCTTTTGGTCAGAAAAGCTGAAGCACAGCAAGAATGCCTACGTGGGATTTGCTTACACAATTTTAAAGCCAGTAAATTGCAACAAATATTGCCAGGGGCACTTACAAAAGCCTATTTTTTGGTTCTGTTTTCAGTTTGTGAGCCCTAGAAATCAGCACTGAGAAGAAAAATAAACACAGTTTTGACATGCACAGTAGCAAGAATTAGCTTTGTACCTCGACAAGGAACAAGTCCTTTAAAGCAGAAGTCAGTGGATTAACAATCTGAACAGCTCACTGCATGTTTATTCAAGCTGCCACAAGAAGTCAGGCAGTGGAGCAAGGGCCTTTCACCGAGAGTTTGTGCTCCACACAAACAGCTCTAACAGCTTTAAGGGGGGTTTGTTTGTTTGTTTTTTGTTTTTGTTTAGGAGTTTGTTTGTTTCTAAAGAGAAAAAAAATCGGGAGAATGTAATTGACCCCGCTGGAAGCAGCAGGCGGGCGGAGGACAGGCCATACGCGAGACATGAGCACCACCACGAGGCAGTCACCGCCTGCTCAGCGAACTACGAGCAGCCGAAGCACCTGGGGAACCGCCACCCCCAGCCCAGACACGGAGCACACACGTGCCGAACAGCCTACACGCACACCTACATTTAGGGATACAGACAAAAATTAGGCAACTCGACTTCTACAAAAGAACTTTTTTTTTTTTGCATATCAATTGGAACATTCCCGTGAGACGTACAGTATCACCTGATGCTGTGAATTTTTTTAACGTATCTGTTGACTTTTAACTTCCAGTTCGAGAACATCATCATAGCTTGACTAGTGTGAAAGAAGTCAGTGCTTGGTTCAAGAGAGGTAGTTAAAGGTTTTAACTGGAATCATTCTAATCTAACTAGATATAGCTTATCACTTACTGTTACTAGGTGTAAAGGCATGTTCATTCTCAAATAAAAATAACAAGAGGCAGGGAACATCATAACAGGGAAAGTGATCTGAAATTAATTTGGTGTAATTCCATTCAGCTATTTTATTTTGTTTTCTAAGATTTTTTTAAAAATAATGTTACTTGCTTTCTGAAAAAACGTCAAGTTTTCCACTAAGTCCATCTTAGTCGTTTAAGACAGCAGTAACTGGAATATAAAAACCCCACACCAGATCCCTCAAAACAATTGCTACCTTATATGCCATCTTATCGAAAAACTTTTCCTAGAGATTACTGATTAGGGCAGTGGGGAGTTTCTGCCATTTAGTACAAGATACAGTTAAGTTCTTGACATCTCACACAGCCTTGACAGTCTCTCAACTAGAAACTCTCCCGTATCTCTTTCATGCTACCACCTTTGAAGGCGTATCAGCAAAACCCTTCTGAAAGCAAGTATACATCAGGCCATCACAGTAATTTCAGCTCCAGCACCAAGAAAATACAAATTTTACATAAGAACTGGCATGCCTAGTTTATATGCCTAAAGCAATTCTTACTTTTAGCATAATTTTTTTCAGTCCTAAATAGTCCCAATTTTTAATTATTCACTGAAGTTTGGATACCCAGCAGCAAATCTTGAAACATATCAGCACTTGGAACAGGTAGCAAATTTAGAATGTCACATTTCAAAAAAAGATCAATGCTCATAAACCTTTGATTCCATCTATCCGCCATTTTCCTGTGATTTAAAAATATTTCCCAAGATATATGCCTAAAGTAGATTAAATTGGTTTTAATCTCAGCTTCAACTGGCAGACATGAATGATCTGATTCCTTCTGCATCTAAATGATTTTAGGCATTGCAATAAATTAATTTTGATTGACTTATGGTTGACAGATTTCATTACTCTTGTCTGACAAGACCAATGCAACACATGGGACAACTTTTCTTCCCAAGTTCTAATGATAAGCATACCATGTAACCTCCCCTCTCCTTGGGATCAAGTAATAGCACATAAATTGCTGTAAATACAATACTTTAATTTGTTTAGTTAACAAGAAATCTATGTTTCTTATTACAATCCCTGGGTCTCAAGTCTCCCCTCTCCAGGTAACACTACAAATAATTATTTGCTCAACCTGAGTTTAAATTGATTTCCACTGACTTTTGCAAGGTGATGGAATGTTCTGTGAAAAGAAGACTTCACAAGGAAGGCAAAATTTTACATTGATTCGTGGTTGTCTGGCATTCCCAGTGACCTGGGCTATTTTGGATGACAATTTGCATGCAAAGTCACTGCAATTTCTAATTATAATTAGAAAAGTCACTGGAGAAAAAAAGCTAAAAATAAAGTTCCAAATTCGACTACAGTAGTTTGATCTGAAACAACCTGTCCAAAAGCAGCACAAGAGACATTAAATACTTCAACCTATACTGCTGCATTTTCCTGCAGTTTTATCAACTGCTTTGATATTCGCATGGTACTCCCCTATGAATTCAAGAGTATTGTAGAAATCTTTGTACAAGATCCATTTTAGACATTTAAGAAACATTAACCTTGAGAAGTCTAGAACTACAGAATCAAAATGCAGTCATCAGCCCAGATGAAGGGGTTTAGGGTAACAAAGAGCTTCAAATACATACTTCAGGTCTGTTTTTTTTCTTATTTAGTATCTTAAATATAAACAACTGTCTGAATGAATATGAATCCATCTTTGGTCAGCCCAGCATTAAAAATTTACAGTACATAAATAATTTTAAAATATTAAATTATTACTTTTAAATATAAATAAATATAAATATAAAACTCTCCTCTGAGATTTGCTTAACTACTCTTGTACTTTTGATAAATCAACGAATCATGAGAAGAATGATTTCGCAAATTAACCCATTAAGGCAAAAAAACCAAACAAAACCATTTCATCTTTGACTTGTTTTATTTTATTAAGAGAACAGCTAACTCAAAGTTAACAGTGCTGAACACTCTCTTCATCATGCAAGAAGTATATTTAGTTTTAATTACTTTCTAACTACCTCTACTCAGAGACAGTGTGGGATTTTTGTATTCGCAGGGCAGAGCATTTATGATCTCAAGCCTTCTCTCTGGTGTGGCACAATCAGAATGTTCTGAACAGCTGGNCTTTGTTAAAAAAAGCACAAACCAAAATGAACCCATACGCTGCATGTAACAAATGCACAAGATAGCAAAGAAGTAGCAGCTTTTTATAATAAATTTATTTATTATCTATTATTTATTTATCTATTATTATGTAGTTACATAGGAGACAACCAGGAAACACTAAGCACTGCATAGCAAGGGAACTTGAGAGCAGGTCATTGCTTACCACCCAGAGCTCTTTTCTGCCCATATGTAACTTTCCCATCAAAATCATCCACCGGCACTTTTATGTCTGGTTCAACTTGGGCAATAGTGCAGTTTAAGTGTTCTTAAATTTCCCCCAGCAACTAAGAGGAAAAAAAAACCAAAAGTCCTTAAGTACTCTTATGGTCCAAGACTAGTCAAACTAGTGTTCTCAACAGTCACATTCAAGTAGTTTGAACAAGTAGTAGGACACAGAAAACAGTTTGGTCACAGATGCTGAAGACTAACACATTTTTATTAGCTCAGACTATACAAGTTCTTTTCCAATTTCAGTATGTTTTTACCCTGCCTAGAAGTCTTTATTTCATTTGCTACCCTACTTGTATGAATGAGGCTAATTTATAATAAAAAGCTCATAGTTCAATCTTATTTTACCCCAGATGATGTATATTTGCCCTTCTTTATTAGAGAAGGAAGAGAAGTATTGCTTTTTAACAAGCATTCACAGTTGGTATACAAATCCCCATGAAAATCTACTGAAGGGACAAACTATTTCCAGGTTAGAGAAACAACAGGTTTAAGTTACTTACAGTTTTGCAACAAACCATCTAAACAGAAGTATATAACTAACATCCTCTAAATCTTAGCAGATTTTGACTAGGAAGACTACAGGGAAGCAGAAAGTAAGACTCCAACAGAATTGGCTGGGAATATTAAAATAAGCTTTTATAATTAAACAATTTACAGAACATATAATTTGAGATGTTTTCTAATTTCAGATGGAATCAAAGATTATAAACATCCTAGGACTAGCTTTGTACTTCAACTACACAGGTGAAACAAGAACTTTATTCCTAAATCTTTTAGACAAATTAGGGAACATTTAACCAAAATGCTTACCTGCATCTCATTGTACCATATGGTACAACCTCCTTCCTCCTTCAGTCTAGTGTTGTAACACCCTTTTCCACGGCTACTGCATACATGATACCAAACCTAGAAATAATGGCAAACAACTTCTAAGCTTCGTGAAATAGTTTACTACATTAATTTGGACTAATTACAGAATAAAAAAGAATTTAGGAATATGTTTAAGTTCTCTTTCAACTGAGCATAGACAAACAAGCAATATATCAACGCAGGTTATGAAAGTCAGATAGCAGCTGTGGATAAATCTTCAGTGAAAGTCTATTCATCTTTGCTTTGGAGTA
>WEIT01004992.1:7768-25222 GCA_013389985.1 Dryoscopus gambensis
CAGCAGCGCCCCGCGCCCCCGGGGGCTCCGCCGGGGCTGCCCGGGCGGGGGCTCTGCTTCCCCTGCAAATGTCGGATCCCCCTTCCCTTGAATGAGGGGCACCTGGTACAGCGTTAACAGGAGCTAGTGGTAAAGGCGTGTGCCATCTGGGCAAGAGACTTCAATTTAAAAGAGAGTTCTGTGATATATGAAAAAATTATGCAAGGGCTGTATGTTTGTTTTTTGTCGAAGCTTTCCCAGTGAGGTGATGCACTGTGTAACTGCGCCTTAATTTTTAAATTTAAAAGTACTCTACACTAAGCCTGACCTAAATAAACATTTTTAAGTCTTTTATGCCGCCCGAGCTTTATAATGTTTCTTTTCTTGTTTATGTGTTTAGATGCAATGCTGTTACATGATTACATTGAAAATGTTATTTCACTGTCTGTGGAAGCAAACAGGAGTGCTGAATGTTTGCTGTTTCAGTGCCTTTGAAGAGCTTGTTTTACTACATTGTACAGTATTTGACTTCAGCTCTTGATGGTTGTTGTACTTCTACTGATTTTGTTAACAAAATAGTAGTACTGAGAAGCAGTAAGTGACTTATTTGGAAGCGTGGGGCTGATATTAGTGGTGTTAATGAAAGGAAGGCTAATTCCATTATAAATTTAGAAAATGCCTTTGAAAATGGTAATCTCATACACCTGAACAGGTAACATGCTGGTTTTGGTATTGCTACTCATTTTCTATTCAGTATTAAAAGTTATTTCACTGCAGAGGCAGGGAAAAGGTCTGATGTAAGTTTGCAACTAAGTATTTTACTAGAAAAATTTAGAGCCTCTTTGCACTAGTAAGTTTCATAACAACCCCTTAAGGACTACCTGGTCATTTTGTAACTAGTCTTTCTGCTATCCCAAGTTGCTGAAAGACAGTAATTTCAGTGTTACGTTTGTGTTCTGCCCTTTCCATACATGTCAAAACATATGCAGATATCCCATCCAATATAAATACCTTGCAGAAAAAACCTCAACCCATACTTTTTTTAGCCTATACATTTGTGCTGTCCATCCAAGGGCCTTTGTCTTTCAATGGGTCTTGAATGTATTTGCATTAGGAGAATAATTGCCCTTGATAAGGTAATCACTCGAGGGGATTAAAGCAGGGTAAAAGCATGGTGCTGTGAACTACATTGGCAAAGGTAGGAGGAAAGGCACTTGAAAAGGTGACAAGAACAGTGTAGGAGAAAAATGTAAGGTAAAGAACAAGAGTACTGCTATAGACACTACTAGATGTTGTGGGTGCACAGACAGAGAAGGATGAAAAATAAAAAGAGATTCTTACAGAGAATTTAAAGGTGTCACTACCTATAGAATGGCTTAGGGGGTTGTGGTAAGTTGGGCACTACTTGAGAGAAGCTGAGTATTTTGAAAGTGAAGCAAAATGAGCCTGTAGAACGTCTGAGAATAAAGGCTGCCAAAGGAGAAAGCAGCAGCTGGAAAAGGAGGGAATATGCTAGAAGGAACAGGCGCTTTTTTCTTTTCCCATGGAAGCATCCTCATACCAATTGTTTTCTACAACTTAATTGGAGATGTAATCTCTGGGCTTCTGTCAGTGTGCCAAGTCACCTTTCAGTCCATAGGCTTAGCCATTCCTAGCTTGTGTTGCTCACCTCAGAAATCCTGAAGAAAAAGGAACAGTGTCTTTATTGTGGTAGTTCTGCCAATAGTTCCATTTAGGTACTGATTAAAATATTTTTTTAGCAAACCAAATCTTAGTGAGGTTAACCCAACCTCTTCTGGAGAGTAAGATTTATGAGGCCTACTGCTGAGAGGGAAGTGGTTGGGTAGAGGAGCTGGTTTGGATTATGTGTCTCCTGGCAATGTCTCTTGTTTTCCAGAATTAAACCCTGAATAAAAGTTCTTGTTTTGCTATAATTGTGTACAGTTAAAGGCTGTCTATCAGAATCCCACTGATTGGCCTTTGCTTTGTAATTATGTAGTATGTTTCTTGTATGTGATAAGCTGTTCTTTGGCTCAAATTTTCTTGTATATAGCAAGTTTCGATTTATGCTTTTATAGAAGAACATTTCTGTTCCAAGTACATGTGGTAGAAGTTCTGTAGAGTGCAGTGCTGTCAAACAGCAATTTCCACTTTGCAGATCACTCAGTTGGGTTGAGTAAAAGTAAATGTGTAGCAGAAATGAAATTGTTTGTGCTAGTATTTGGTGTTCCAAGCCCAACAGGAGGAGGATGCAAATTCATTTCTGGGAAGAGAGTCTGAAAGAAGTAGGAAAACCATAGTCAGAAGTTAACTGCTCATCTGTTCTAAACACCATGTTGGGCATGCTAATGTCTTGTAGAATATTTCTCTGAGTCTTAAGTGAACAGCAAAACACAAGTATTCTGAAGTTTCTAAAGACATCTCTGGAGCTGTTGCAAGCCATCAGCTTCTCTGGTCTTCCCCATAGCAAATATTACTTCTGTGCATAAAACCAGAGCTGTTAGAGTAGATGTTGCTCATTAGCTGAAAAGGCAATTTTATTAAACAGTCTGTTGGGGATTTGTTCATGCTTGTTTGTTTTTAGCTTAGAATTCAGTCTTAATTAATACAGTTTAAAATTAGTTTGATTATTTTTATTTCACACTCATGGTCAGAGTTGGTCACTTCTTTCTCACTGGGTGTAAAAATGTACCATGTAAAGTAAAATCAAACAAGCCTCCTATTTGGTGATCTAAGTAGGCTATTTCCTCCTTATTGACTTGGGATGAAAGCTTTTTTGCTTTTAGGATGTTTATTGTCTTGATTGATATTCACAGGTGAGTTAAAAAAAAATCTTTAATGTAAGACTTAATGTTCTCAAAACTTACTTATTCAAAGTGGATTTTTTTAAAGTAAGTTTCAGTATGACAGAGGCCAAGTTCTAGTTATTTCCTGTATTTGCTTCCTCTTGCCACTCTTTGCATATTAACACCTTGTGTCGTTACTGTGTGAAAGACAAGATACTCAGCTAGTCTGGAGTATTATTTTCTTTTAAAGTAAAGGTATTACCTTGATAGGTCTTCGGAATAGACCACTAAGCCCAGTTCACGACTACCTTATGTAGCTGTTTATGCTAATTCACACTACTGTGAATACTGACTGCAGAGAATGTATTCCACAGACACTACTGTAATGTTTGTACAGCTCCCAGCACAGCTGGGACCCCAATCCAATAAAGTTACTGCTGTACGAATAATAAATGCATCAATGTGCACATATCTGAATATTCACAAGGGCTTTTACAAAGATATTCATATGCAGTATCACATTTGTGAGACATGTTGGACAAAGTAGCAAGGAAATATAAAGCTTTAAATAACACAAAGCCTTGTATGTATTTTATTTACAAGGAGAAAAAGGGAGGATACAGTGTTCTGGCTGAGATATCATTGAAAATCTTATTTCCTGCATCATCCTCATTTCTG
This sequence comes from Dryoscopus gambensis, assembly GCA_013389985.1. NCBI lineage: Eukaryota > Metazoa > Chordata > Aves > Passeriformes > Malaconotidae > Dryoscopus > Dryoscopus gambensis. The sequence continues at coordinate 11,212 of WEIT01004992.1, forward strand.
CTGCCTGCAAAATAATACATCTTGACAAGGTAAAACAGGTTGCTTCAACATATTAATGCTCAAGGAAAATTAGGCAAGTATTCTCAGAGCACTTCAAAGCATGATTAAGGGTTTGATTTTAGAATTAATGCTGAAAGATGTTGCCCATACCATACAATGAAGTTGAAAAACTTTAGCATTGTTGCCATAATTTATTCTAATATTACATTGATTTATTGTTTCTGGTTATTGTTCTACCTCTTAAGATAAAAAACATTATTAAAAAGAGCCGAACAAAACAAAATTTTCTAATTGACAGATTAGATTCTTTTAGAAGTTGTAATTAGGAAAATTAATGAAACAGCTTAGATGCAGTTAAATAAGCTTCTTGTCGTGTCATATTTCTGCTTAGGTAAACGGTGTGCAAGTTTTAGCAGAATCAGCAACCAATATGCCAGTAGCAATTTTTGTGGTAATCACATTATTGGTCCTTCCCATTATTAATGAGACAATAATTAAGAAAGAGTGTTGATAGTCACATAACACATGATTTGTATATTGGAAATGGTCAGGTAGAAGCCTTGCATATGCAGAATAAAATACAAGAAAGAATGAGTGGCAAATGTTTCTTGCTTTTAAATTCATCACATTCCTGCTGTTTAAATTGCCTCAGCTGCTAATGCTGGAACCATTACAGTAATGGACTCGGCAAATGAAGGAGAACCGAGACATACACACTTTATTACTGGAGGGGTAATTTTCTCTTCATCTGTAATAGCAGCGGTGCCTAGTATTGATCAGACCATCAAGATACTAATCCTCTGTAAAATTACTTGTTATAACTGAAAATGTGTTAATCCAAATCAGTCTGTGTCCTGACTCTCTACTTACTATTGAATACAGACTTTTAGATGGTTTATTTTTTGTGATTTAAAGCCTTTACATCAATAATAGCCAGAGCTTCCTTTGCAAGAGCGTGTGCTTAATCTTAGCTATGGCCCAGGGTTGTCTTTTTGTTTTAACTAGAACATCACCCACTTAATTAAGAAGTGCATGTCTGTCTTTCTGCTCGGAATTATATTGGTACTTTAGGCTCTGCAGATTTATTAAATGTGTTGTTTTACATTCAGTCACTTGTTTTTGCTGTAAATAAGAACAGATCTATGCTTCACGTATTGAAATCTACGAAGATCTTGGAGCTAAGGATGTGAGGAGAATGGCTGCTGAAAATACAAATTTGGGTTTGTGGATTGTGTCCTGGGAGGCTCTTGTGTATGGGAGTAGTGTAAGGGAAGTCCAATGCCCGGGGTCTAAACGTCTTCAGTTTACTTTGATCCTGGTGATCCACTACATGAGACAGTTGTGTGGTGAGCTGTGCATATCGCATATCTGAATATAGGAAGGCTACTTCTTATTTTTTTCCCTTTCCCTCTGTTTAATCTGTTTTTTCATAGTCTTATATGAGTAAATTGGAAACTCACGTCTCTTAAGTTGTACAGCCTCAGTGCAGTGGCTGTTCCAGGTGCACGATACCCCGTAGGACCTGGCTGTGGTATGCTTCCATGAAGCTTTCATTAGACTCACTGCTCTGGGCTCCTGCCAGCTCATGGTGGGCAAGGAGCATCCTAGAAGTGGGGCAAGATGCCCCACTGCTTGTATATTTTAAAGACTCTGGTAGCATTCCATGCATGTTAGAAAATTTTTGTTGTCTAAATTAGCTTTTTGCTCTGGTAAAACAGACAGCATTTTTAACTACCTAATCATTCCCTGCTTTCTTTCTTCATTATAATTTAACTAAGTCAACTTGTATCATTTGGAGAGATTTCACAGTTCCTAAAAGGTATTAAGAGTATCAATACCTTTACAGGGATTTGTATTCCTCGTCTGCCTCAGAGCGCTAAATTTTTCCCTCCCTTCTAAGGAGGAATATAAACACAGGATATGTTTCTTGCTAAGTTCCACTTTCCCTAGTGAGCAGCCTCTTTACTCCAGGTTTCAAGCAGTAGTCTAGAAATGTGTAGAGCAAAGAATCTTGTGTAACAATGTGATTTGGGGGAGTTCACTTATTCAGCTGAAAGCTACGCTGCCAAATGTAAGGTGAACTTTAAAGTTTTCTGTTGTCTTAGTAAATTGCAACTAGACTGTTATTAAACATGCGTATGTTCTCAAACAGCAACACTGAGACAAAAGAAACAGTCGTTTACAAATTCAGTGTTAGACATAAATTTCTAAAAGGTGATGATAGTTCTTTACATTATTTTTCAAATATTTCTATAGCTTGTAGCATTCAGGAAAATTAATTTGCCCCCAGAAATTAGGGAAAGTAAGTTTTGAAAATCCGTCCTGTTTTCTGTGGAAAAATAAAACTTCATATGAATTGAATTTTGGGATTTGAATTAATATCTTTCTGAAGAGAAATCTTGAGGAGCTTGTTAGCAGGTGATTCAGAAAGCTTGATAGTCACCCAAACCCTTTAGTCTTCTTGTTCTGAACTTAGCTTGTAATCTTAGAAGTTTCAGATGGAAATCAGCATTTTTGAAATAAAGCCGTAGTGAAATGTCTCTCCTGGAGGTGCAGTACAGGGCCTACTTTCAAATTTATTTTTAGATTTTGAAAACATTTGATGAATAATTATTATACTTTTTTCTTTTACATCAGAGAAGATTCAGTTTCAGCTGACCCAGGTTAGTGGTCAGTGATTGCCTAAAGCTTGTTTCTGTTCCCTGTACAGTTGATGATCAAACTTCGCAGCCTTCAGCTGAAGCAGGATTGGGCTCTCATGCTTTTAATAATTCAACCATTTCTTAAATTATTTAATTACTTGTAATGACCAAGAACATCCAAAATATCAAATGATCTTTCCTTCAGCTGAGGCTGAAAAGCACTGTAGTGTTTTACTGTATTCTGTTAGGTTCACTAGTGAAGTCCAAAGCATGGTTATGAGTATTTATTGGCATTTAAAGTATGGCACAGAATAAACATAGATTTGAAGCCTTCCGGGTAGAAAATTATACTGCTGTAATTTCAAAACACTCGTGATTAGTTACTGGAGTCTGATTATGGGAGGAAACTCTGCTCTACCTTTTTTAGCTTAGGAGTTTTTTGCCTTTGTATACATGCTACTCCAATTTCTAAAAAGAATTACATCTTTATCTCCTAGAACTTGTTCAGCTTCATTTTTCCCTTTTATCTGCTACTCTTCCCACCATTTTTATTTAAGACTGTAAAGTTACTTTAGTGTAACTGCTCTTGTCACCTTTGCCCTCAGCTAATCAAATAGTTTACCTTGAGGGAAGCATTTATCTCCCACTTTCATTATTATTATTTTCGTAGCTGTAAAGATATATATTTTATGTCTCCAGAAGGGTGTAACAGTGAAACGAGGTATTGATCTGCTGTATTTGGCAATTTCTTTCCACCTTGCCATCGATATCGTGTCAGCCTCTGTCTGTACTGTGGTTGACCTCACAAATAGCTCTTTATGTTCCCATTGGATTCAAATGATATACTATGCTCAAAACTAAATCAATGAATGATTATAAAGTTTTTAGTATTATTTCATAACCCTCAGGCAATTGTTACCTCATGCAGTGAATACTTGAAAAGGTACCTGATTAAAATATGCTGTTGATTCTGTTTTAAGGTTTAAAACTGTGTTGAAATCAAACACCTTGTAATATTCAATTGAGGGTCTGAGTTGCGTATTTCTGTATGAATACTATAATTACTGAAAATTCTGTCTGTAATTCACAAGAGAGATTCCACTCTACGCTGGCATAAGACTTCACTTAAAATCTCCCAAATCTCATGGATATTCCGTCCTCTGAGTGCAGAAATTTGATGCACTGGATCTTGCCAGTGATAAATCGTGATTGTACATACTCTGTGTGTGTTTATAGAGGGCAGGGGAAAGGAGGTAAAGATCAAATAAAGGTTTTCATCTCCAAAAAGTGAGCAGTAAGTTTAAGCAACATTTGGGTTGGAAAACATTGCTACTGCTGCCATGTAAAACTATACACTTAGGTACAATTCTAACAGTTTAACTGGTAAAATTCATGTTCAATGCACATTTAATAGATTTATTTATTTTTACACTGATAGAAATAGGTAGGTTTTTCACAAGCAGTTAAAGGTCTTTAGAAGCCCTATCTTACTGATTCTAAATGTGCACTCAAGATCTGGAAAAATCTTCAGATTCTATTCTGTGTTTACTTCTAGTGTAAATTATGCCCATGCAGCAGGTAATGATACTCTTGAGCTTAAAGGAAATACTTCATTGTCTGATGTCTATATTGTGTGATGGCAAACAACTGCAGTTAGTAAAATGCTGAACTGAGCTATGATGCATATGTATGTATGTAATCACTGAATAAAACCAGAACAAAGTATTAGTCTAATGATGTTAGGTAGGAGAAAGTTTTTGGGGGCCTTCATTGTAAACAGTGCATATAAACATCAGGAAAATGACCATCTTTCTGAGCTGGAAAGCTTATTTAGAGTCAGAGTCTAAACAGAAATTTCTAATAAGCTTTGTAAATAAAATGAGCATTTGTCAAACTTACCACTTTTGCAAGATATTTACATTAAAAAAAATTGTGGAAAGGTGTTCCAATGAGATTGATTTCAAGTAAAATATTTCATTGTAAATTGTGAGACCATGTAAGTGCCGTATTCTATAATACCATATAGAACTACCAGAAATTATACCAAAACTTTAATCAGTTTGGAACTGTTTCTGTAAGCCTGGATTTTTTTCTAAAATGAAGAACATTTTTTTAATGCACTGCAGCTATTACAAAATTTTAAAAAATCCAGTTCTGTCTTCTATCCACATAGAAGCCAAAAAATAACTTTTTACTAAATTTTTTATTTCAGATACTGTATTTGTTGAGTATAATGCAACTGACTTGACAGGAGGTAGGATCAAAAGGCCGTTCAGTTCCCCACTTTCCAGCCATTCCTGTGTCAACCATTTTTTATAAGATGGGTTGAATCAGTTATGTGGTTCTTTGCATCTGTGGTAATGGAGAAGGGAAACTGTTTTGGTTTGGATGTTTTACTGTGATGGTTAGTTCAGTAGTCAGTTATCTTTTATGGATGTTCAGTGCTCTGCTTTTTCACCTCTGGCATGTGAAATGTAAAATGTGTACCATATTGGTGGTTTGTTTCTTTTTAAACTTCATGCAGAAGGTGGTAGTTGAGGAAAACTACAGGAAGAAATGTTGGTTTGTGCAGACTTACCCTATTCTTTAAACCAGAAGCATTAAGCTTCTGCATTATTAAGCTTGGGAGGCATCTGGTATGTGCTGTCTGTCATTTCTTGAGCCTCTGTTGCTGCTGTCCAGGAAAATAGTCCGTGATATATTCATATGGACACTATTAATCTTGGTTCAATAGGAAGTGTTTATGGAAAGCATTTATACGTAGGCATAAATGAAATAAAAACAGATTATGAGTACAGACAATGTTTTTATTTCATAGTCTTGTATTCCATTTTAAAAGAGTTCAAAAATGTTTTACTTGCCTTAGTAAAAGCTTGTATTCCTGAGTGCCTATTTTGCTTGAAAGAGTGTTTGGACATTGGAGGTGGTAGAGTCATGGTCCCTGGAGGTGTTTAAGAAAAGGCTGGCTGTGGCATTTAGTGCCATGGTTTAGTTGACAAGGTGGTTTTGTCATAATGTTGATCTTTCCCCAAATTTGTAATTTCTGCTTTAGATAGGACCATCTTGCATATGTAGAAAAGCTTTGAAATTTGTTATTCAGTCCAAAAAAGTTGAATTACAATTTTATGGTTCTGGCTTCCTGAAAGTAATTCAGAGTGATCAGGGCAGTAGATTGGCCATTATCTGTGATTTGATAAGTGTTGATAGTATGACTTGTGCGATAGAACATATAAATGTAGTGTCTACCTGAAGGCGTTTGTGCTCTGTGTCTGTATACGTGACAGACACATGCGTTTATGCTTTGTGATCCAAACATATTCCTCATAAATAATGACAATTCCTTTTCTCTTCAGTTTGCAAAGCACAGTTTGTGATTAGGGTCTTTAATGGCTTGGTATCATGACAGAAGGTGGTGCAAAGCAGTAATGTCACAGGCGGGAGGATGCCAGTGACCCAGTGAAAGAAACAAGCACTTTGCATGTTGATCTGTTTTGCGAGAGGGCAATTTTTGGCCCTATAAGTGCAGGAGAGATGGACTGTTCATGAAAAGGGCATGGGGAGCTAACCCATATGATCCTTTGTCAGCCTGATTAAATTTAGTGTCAAGCATTCATTCATATGAAAGATGAGACACATCACTGTTTATCTAATAGAAAAAAGTATTTCTATTTTTCCTGAAGTCTTTTATATGTTAATAGAGGCAAACATGACCATGATCACATAATTTAAATGTGTAAGTAAAAAATATACATCTTTACTGGCAATGGTTTAAAAGTAAGATGTATATGTTTTATGCAAAATAATGCAATTTCATTGTTCATCATGCTGTTCAAGCCATAACTCCACACAAAACAGTGTTTTTAAACAAATAGAATATACTGTTATTGTGCCATTTATAACAGAAATGCTTAGAATATTTAGAGATTGATTCAAAGTATTTATTTTGCATGCTTTAATATATGCTTCTATTGTGATATTAATATACAAATGCAGAATTAAAATCCAGATATTAGACCTAATTGTAAGGTGTTAGACTCCGGTTTTTAATACTGGAAGAAACACCAATATTTAGAACAAGGGTTATAACAGATGTAATTTTGGAAATAAATGCATGCATACAAGAAAATGGAAGAATTTCTTGTGAAATAATTGAACTCCTAAATATTTAAAGAATGAGAGGGGAAAAAGTTTAGATAGCTGTCCCTTCACTCTTCCTACTCTGCCAAATGTGGCTTGCTTAAAAGAACTGCTGGGAGTTCTGTTTAATGTTATACTTTGCATGCATTTGTGATTTGAAATAAAAAAAAAAGAAGCCAAATTTGAGAGAGACAGTTTGAATGGCATGCTGTCAGTTTGGCTCTTCGTGAATTGGCAGTGGTCTCATTTAGGACCTTCAAATATGTGTCTGCCTGGACAGAATGAGAACATTTTGCATGTTCTTGAGAAGACAACCACTCCTTGCTGCCTCACAGTACTCAGTGGTGCATGACAGTTGCCCTTCATCGCTGTCTTCTTCGAACTTAACCTTTGACCGCCCACTTTGTTGCCGTGCAACGGTTGGAGCAGGCCAAGATGTTCATGAGTGACGGGCATTGGCCTGCAACGTGCTTGTCATTATTTGACTGTCAAAAGTAGCCTGCCATTGGGCTCCATCAAGGTTTGAAACCTATGTGCAGCAGTCCATATTACTTAACTTCCAAGACTGTCAACAGGACGATCGAATGTGCATAAAAAAATGTGTGTTGAATATGTCTTTGATCATAATATAGGGAGATATTTTTTTGTGTGTGCTAAATGTATTCATATGAGTTTCACGGGGCCAAGAGGTTGATTCTGCTGCCATGGTAAAAAGTGAACTGTTGTCTCCTGTGGTCTAAGTTTCAAATAGCACAATTTAGATTTGAGCAGCTCTGCCAGTTAAACTCTCAGCTTGTCTTGCGTATCCTATCAGCTTTTCAGCCAGCAGTATAAGCAGCGAGATACCAGACCAGTGGTGCCTGAGGTTAGCTGTCAAACTGGAATGTTATTTTGGATCTTGCTGTAATGTAATATCATAGAAGGAGGTCAGGCTGTGTGATTTGTAAAGCAGTTGTGCAAACTTAAAATGACTGAAATGTTTATTTCAGGTACTTTTTTTCCATCTAAAAGAGTTGGCGAGAAGATAGAATTTATCATGAAAAAAAACAAAGGCAATATAAAATGGTCATTTTTCTCTCGAGTACAGGATACAGTGCATAAAAGAACATCAAAATCCGGTATGAGGAGTCAGGCTGAAATTTACTGAGTAATAAATGCTTGACATTGAAAATATTTAACAGGCAGACATCTTTGTATCTTCTGGTAATGAATCCCGAAGATGTTTGGGATGAACCTCGTACTTAATTTAACAAATGGGAATTGTACCCCTGGGTTAATTGTGAATATAAACTTGGTGTGTAGGTAAATCACTTATGCAACCTATTATATATTAACAAATACTTTGAACTGCTTCATGCTTGGAAGTGTCATATCCTACTTTAATGGAGTATTTGCTATTCACTTGGGCAACAGCTGTCTGGAACTGCAATTTATTTTATTGTTTGAAACTTGTCTGTTTTCACTCAAAATACATCAGTTCCTTCATAATTGAAATGGTATATTAAAATGACATCACAAAATAGCAACTTAAGAAAACCAGAGATTCACTAGAGCTTGTTCGTAATGACTTCTTTCCAAACCAAAAAAGTAGCATTATCCTGCAAACTGGCTATAAAATTACTTTTTTTTTCCCTTCAAGTTTCAAAACATCTTCATGCTAATTTAGTAAAAACAGTAGAATCATAGTAGTGGTTATTGGTTAGATTGCTTAGAAACAAAAAAAGTACTGTTTTCATAAAAGTTTTGCCCTCAGTGTATTTTCTGAACCAGATTTTATTTTTTGTGCTTACAGTATCATTTGCAAGAGACCTCAGTTCAGAGACAACGATCTAAAATACTACACTGTGTCATGGAGATCTTTGTGGTCTTCTTGCTCTTCATCATAAGTGCTGTTGCTGTTTAATAGCCCAACTCTTTGATTTTTAGTCTTTGCCAGTGTGTCGACATGTGACTACTCTGAAAGAGTATAAAATGCATGCATTCAGGTGTTTGTTTGCATTCATTTATGTACACATGCACGCCATAAATGTGCAAAACTCTTTGGCAAATGAAGTGGTCTGTTATTAGATGTTAAAACTATTATCTTCTAAATTCGTTATCTTGCCGATGAAGTTGCTGTTAGTAAGTTTTGGTTTATATTTCCCTTTTCTGGAGTAATATAGTATGCAATATGTTTTCGTGAAGAAGGACTGGATTTTGGAAGTATGTATATAGGCAAACATACAATCATTTAAGTGCATTTAAGTAGAGAAATAAATAATGAGTATTTAGATAATAACCCATTGTGTTGATGTGGTCTCTGCATCCAGAACTCCTTTTCGGCCTCCACAGTTTAAAAAAAATGCTACCAATATTAACAGAAAAACTGACCAGACTATTTTCAAACTAAAGGAATGTTATTTTTCATTTCAGACAAACGTTGCTCTTTGTTTTACTCTACAAATCAAGGTTTAATTTCTACTGAGAGTTAATAATACTCTTTTTACTTGTATTACTGAGGGAGAAAAGTTTAAAATCTTCAAGCACAAATTTATTTTTTTCACTTGAAGTATGGAATACCTGTTCTCCTCTAACCACAATACAGAAGAAACTGAGCATTATTATGCAGTTTATTGCAAGTGTGTTCATATCTTTATATTTTTCCAAATGGAAGTACTTTCATAAATGCTGTCCAGTCTGTGTCAGAGCTAAGAGTTGGCAATGTTTTTGCTCATGCCCTGCAGATCTTTTTAACTTTTCACTATTTTAAAAGAATATGGAGAAACCAGTTTATTAAAATAAAATGCAATAAAAAGTAACTTCTCATATACACGTGGAAATGTATTAACTATCAGGAGCTGGTCTTGAGTCATGTCTTTTCCCATTGCCTTAAAAGATAAAAGGAGCACTATAAAAGTGTTTTCCAACTTTCTTTAGACCTTAGAATTTGAAAGTGAAAGCACAGTGAGTAAAGATGACAGCAGTTAAGTGTCATTATTTTGTTTTGTGTTCTGAATTAAGAATATCCTGACTGAAAGCAAAATGTTTTAATCAAGCAAAGAAACTTCTGAAGTGGATGGCAGGACATGTGCATGTGCTTTTTATTTCAACTTCCAAAAGTGTTCAAAAGCCACATAAGTGTATTTGGGAAGTTAAACATCTGTGATGTTCTATGATGTTACAGGAACAAAATAAATCCTATTACCCAAAATAAAAGAGAGGTAGATACCTTAAGGGAAGTGCTTTGTTGTCACCTATACCCTCTGCAGTACAAATATAAGCTTGTCACAAAGGTTGAGACCTTTGTAGTGCATTCTTTCGGGGAACAAATCTGTGTTCTGGCTTTAATGTGAGAGCTGTGAAATATCTGTATTAGGTAAAATAGAGGTTAAGGCACCTTAAGGGCACTGAATTCTTATCTCTTTTTACTCGCAGTGGTGTCAACATGTACTAAAATGTGATGACCTACTCTCCTCTTTGATATAAAGGAAAATGACCTGTCTACTGTGGATGGTGATAGAGTTGCCTGGGGCAGATTGTATTGTCACCTTCTTTAGTATTGGTGTGTAGGAAAATAAAAAAGGCCAGGATAGTTCTGTTTACCACAGAAGTATTTGACATTTCTAGCTACTGATAAAATATACTCAGGGGTAGAAAGAAGAAACTGGTTTGCACTACTAAACAAGGTTATGAAGAAAGGCAGAGATTGTTTATTGTGTGAGCCCTTGGTATCACAGAACGTATGATATGTATCAAGAGATTCCTTCTGACCACTTCAGACATTCATGGTTCAAGTTCTGCATTTAACCCTGCTCTCCACTTGTCCGGGGCCTTTTGGTACACAAAAGGCTGATGTGTCTTGAGTCATGTCTTGAAATTCTGACGTACCAGTGGACTGTGCAACTTTAGAGAGTTTAATCACACACTTATTTAATACAAGTAGCAATATTGTATTCTGGAAATAATTGGTGTCACATTCAAGACCTTTTCTCAGTAGCAATCCAGAGCATTTATAGTTCTGTAACAATTAATTTAGCAGTCATTGTTGTTAGTCATTGCTTATAGCTGTGTGTGATGAAATACATATAACTTAGAGAGGGGATTTAAATTGTAGAGCTGGAACATTTCAAACTGTTAAATGTACTTCAAACTTTTAGTAATACTTCTATGCAATTCTGTACAGGAAGGTGTGCTTCCTGCTAATCAGAAACTGGACTTAAGGATGAAGGAAAGATTTCTGTTGCACTCTTTATCAATATTTAAGAGTAGAGTGGGTTTCAGTATTTCTTCATGTTTTGCAAGATGGCGATGAAATGCAGATTTCTCTTGTGCGGTTCTTGAATAATCTTGTCTCATTTTCATAAATAAGTTTAAAAAGTTTTGTTGGTAGAGATGTGAGACTCCAGGGGATGGGAAATTTGCTTCCTGTTGTCAAACAGATACTTTTAAAAACTTTTTTAAAAAGCTAAAGTCTGTGCCCAAAATGTGCATTTTTGTGATGAGTGAAATCATAAGTGAATATTCATGAGAGAAACTTGTAGAAGTTTCTTTAAAAGGCATGTAAGCTTTTTTAAAAAAAATGTAAACCCCATAACTTTGGTCTAGTTTTGGCTGTTTGTAAATCAAGTTTATTAAGGTATTTGTAACCTAAAGGTCTGAGTATTCATGAAGAAGGTAGAAATCTGGTGGCATTGGGTTTAATGTCAGTAGAAGATGAAGTTTAGAAAGTCGATGTTAACTCAATTCAGGTCAGTAAAGCGTGTCTTGTTAGATCCCGAAAATTCTGGCATTGTATTCTTCTGAAGCCAAAATAATTAACTTTGGTTTTCCTTAATTGTTTAGAAATTTTTTATAGAGCATACGAAACAGGAGATAACTGTGAGACCATTCTGAAAAATGGCTTTAAGCAGACAATTCTTTTCAACTTGTTGAAACTGTGCTTAAGCTAGGGTAATTTTGTCTCAAAAGTCCAGTTTAAAGTTGGGGTGATGCTATGTTATCAAGTGCTATAAAGTAGACTTGTGCTTGAAAGAATTTTGAGAATGATGAGCTGATGAATTAAATCAAGGTTATTTTAAACTATTGAAAGGATAGCAATATCTGTGGAAATATCAATTTAATTCTTGCATCTTTTGGTATGGTTATAAACTGATACCTGTATTGAAAACTGAAAGAACAGTCCCAAGAATTTGGATTTATCAATTATTGTAGAATTATTTTGATTATATCCCAGAAGGGTAGTAGCTAGTTATAAAGTAAAAGCTTATTGCTTTACAGAACTTTCCTCTTTCAATTTTTAAGTGTATATAGAATTCAATATTACACTGACTCATACTTAACTGCCCATGATTTTACCTGAATTTGTGATTAAAGAGTGTTTAGAAATTTGCATTAACAAACCCATTTTTTATCATCTTTTTTGTTTGTTTCATAATCAGTGGGGGATTCATTATTGTTTTCTCATAAATACTTCTATTCCAAGGAATTTAAGTAAAGAACAGGATATAATCCAATTCCTACAGAAAATAAATTAGAGAATGAAGTCAGTAGTAAAGTTGGGCAATAAGCAATGAAGGAACAAAATAAGAACTCAAGAAAGAGGGATTTGCTGAAAGATGATAAAATACTTCGGCAATGTGATATTTTGAGAGGGAGATTAGATAAGCAGAAAAGTAACACAGAACTGAAATGATAGTCAATAATAAGTGAGTTACAAAGCCAGACATCTAGTGGATTCCTGTGTAATATTCTAGCATTTATTTGATTGAAATGCAATGAGTGACTATTGTGTACCATATATATAAGTGAATTTACATGTGTGGTTTGCTGTTTAAGAGAGGCTGTTCGGCAGTGTACGTGCATCAAATTTTGTTAAAGGTGAGTAATTTTTCAGTTGGGCATCTGCTAATTCTTTTTTTGTGAGTAGTGAGGGGGAGTAATTAATTGATACTGCGGAAAAAAAAAAGGAAGAATTTTTAAAGCATGTAATGTTAATATAGCTACAAATAATAAAAATGAAAACAAAATCCAAACAAATAGTTGTGGAGAACATGTGACCTGCTCATGCATAAGTACCTGCTGGGCCATGGCCGATGAGTCCTTCAGAGAGGTACCTGGCTGAAACAGTCTGAACTGCTTAGAATGGATTTACTTATTCTTAGAAAATCTCCTTCGCATGTGGAATCTTCCTTACTATTGTAGCCCTGGGCCTAATCTTCTCTCCATTCTAATTTAGTTTTGAATTTCTTTGAGAATTCCAAATTTCATTTGTGTGTGCAAAATGGCAGAACTCTGCATAATAAAATGCATAATAAAAACTCAGTGACTTCTTGACAGTGCCAGTGGCGTGATTAATTCCCATGCATAATATATTCAATCATCCTATGCATATGCAGTGACAATATAAGCAAAGGGGAATGAAGTATCCCTATGGATGATGTCTGGGAGAGAGCTCTTGTCTTGCTCTTGTCAAATACGTTTGTCTCTCCCCATGTCCCCACAGATTTCTTCTCCTTGGGCTTTATGCCAGTCGCAGCGTCTTCCCCATCTGGTCAGTATCAGGAAGGTGGACCACACCTCAACCTCTTCCATCACGTGCTGGCAAGTTTGTGTGACTCTTGGTACAGAGGCAGAAAATAGAAGAAAGCTGTCATTTTCCTGAGGAGCCTTTACATAATAATCCCTGGTGTTTGCCACATTGAGTCTTTTCCTGTTAATAAATTGCAGAATAATTTCTGTTTGCAGAAAAGCGTGCCAGGTGTTTAACTGAAACAACTTTGTATCAGGTGATGTAGTGCCTCATATCCCAAGTATTAGGCCTTCGATTGCATTTATTCTTAGGAATGATCCAGACTTTTCATGGGTAACCTTCCAGTGTTAGTTGTGTTTGTAGCATGCCACGTAGTTTTTTTGTGCTTCTGCAGATAATTTCTAGGCATTATTCCATGAACAGTAGTAAGAATGTTAAGACATTAGAGGTAATTAAAAGATTTTTACTAGGATCACCAAAGCTCTCAAACTAGAAAATTACCTCAATCTCTTTTATGACATGAGCAGTTGCTCTAGCAGGCTCTAAACAGGGATTAAATGTTAACAAGAAGCGTTAGAGAACTTCTACTGACAAGCCAGTATAGTTTTATGACATTATACTGGCAAAACTCTGTATGTCATATTTGTATCTACATATGTGGAAAGGTACAGTGCATTTTGCTAGCTGTAGTTTTTAGGCAGGTATGGTGATTTGATGTCATGCT
>WEIT01005001.1:1045-26675 GCA_013389985.1 Dryoscopus gambensis
GATTTGATTGACACAAAGGGGTTGACATATGTTTTAGAAAAATGTAATTTTTAAAAGCTGTAGGCTATCAAATATACTGAAGATACTAAGTGTTTTAGGTTGCTCCTTGTAGTATTTTCTCTGCATTATACAGTGCATTACTGTCATTTCCAAAAGCTGCTGTAAGTGCAGGCATGAATTCCCTTTTCATTTGTGCATCCTTTGGTTTTTAGGCAAATGAGCTTGGAACTTGTTAACTTGTTCGTGGATTGCTGCTGGTATATTTACAGTGTAGGATAGCAGTCACAATATTAATTTTCAACTGAAACAGAATCCACTTTGGTAAATAAATTGCAGACCCATGAAACTGTGCAACAAATATAAATTTGGTGTTCTAGTTCCCAGGAAAATACTTAAACCTAAGTGCATGCTGCTATATGGTTAACAGCTCATGTGGTGTAGCAGCTATTGTATGTTGCAGTCTGGTTTAATTATGCTGCTCTTTTTTTTCCTTCCTTGCCGGAGCAGCCTACCTGACGGGCAAATAAACTGCAGGTCTTTTTTTAGGGCAGTAAGATGGTGATAAATTGTGGGGAACCTGAAGGGTACATAATTTTTTGTCACCACCTTTGGCATAATGGTGGCCTATTTAAAACTAAATGCAATTTTAGTGTTTTTTAAAATGGAGAACTCTCCCTTCTGTTTGTGTTATTTTGGGATAACTATGGGGATTTTAGTTAACTAATCTTAATGGTATATAAATCATAACACTGCCTGTATGCCTAGAAATGATTTTTGGAAACAACTGTTGAATTAAGCTGCAGGCATAAGTCTGCTCTTTGAGAATAATGCTGCTGTAAAATTAGAGTTTTACAATTCATGCATGAGGCTTTACAGCTCATTCTACTACAGTCTGGGAAACTTTTCCTGTGGTTTTGCAAAATACAAGTAACTGCATGAATTTCTTAGAAGAGATCAGACTTTTCCTTCTCTTTCTCAGTCATTCATAAAGGACGATATCTGGAGTTTCTTTTCTTGGGAGTATTTTGCCTTTTACAGCTTTAACTGGCATAACTGGCCGGATGCTTGTTGACGAACACAAAACATACAATTTATTTCCTGAAAGAAAGATGCTTGGAGATGTTCGGGATCAGTTCTGTATCAGCATGGGTGTGATTTCATGTATTTACTTTGGTGTATGTTTGAGAGCTGGCTGGATGGAGATTGGATAGCTCCAAGGCGGAGATGGGGGATCCTGACTGCTGAAATGCAGGAATGTTGCAGTTGGATGTGTGTGGTGTGGGTAGGGTAGGCAGGGTGGCAAGAGTGGCCTCAGGCACTTGGTTACATTCCAGTTAATCTTGTGGCTGGGATCTACTGGCTGTGGTTGGGGTGAGGAGAGTACAAAATAACACTAATTAAATAAACTGCCCTTTCCAGTGGGCATGCCTTGCAGAAGGTGTTGAAGCTGGGATGGGACAGTGTGATGTCCCGAAAGAGGAGTAGGGTTTAAGATAACTGATGCCTGGCAAAGAGGAAAGACTTCACTTTGACTGCCTCATTCATCCTGTGTCAGCTTCTACCTGATGAATATGATGCACTGATGGTGTCCAAAAGCAGCTCCCTCTCTCCAGAACTTCTCTATTGGTGGCAGATTTGCATGACTTTCAGCTTGGTGTGACCTGTGGTGTGCCTGGGATGATTTGATCGTGGTGGTGAATAAATACAGTTCTTCACAGGCATCATTTCAAGGATCTGTACTAATTACGTTATTGTTCAATTGGCTGAAATGTTACACTTAATCTGATTAATGTTTATTATTTAACAAAGGTTTTGGAGCAAGTCATTCTGACTTGCTCAAAGTCAATACTTGCCCTGTTCTTGATCAATGTGGTCTCTTTATGACTAGGAGAAATGGAAGAGGAGATGGAAAATCCAGAAATGGTTGATTTACCAGAGAAACAGAAGCATCAGCTACGACATCGTGAGTTGTTTCTCTCACGACAGCTGGAATCTCTGCCAGCCACACACATTAGGTAATGACTATCTTCTTCCATTTTATTCAAAAACTACAAAGCATTGCTATTTTTTAAGTACTCTTCCATGTAAGATGAAGTTCTGTGTACAATTTCAGTAATACCATCTTATGAATCACGTGAGCATTTAAAATGTTTTTCTCATAAGACGTGTTTCTCTTTTTTTAGAGGCAAATGCAGCGTTACTCTGTTGAATGAGACAGAATCCCTTAAATCGTATCTGGAACGGGAGGTAGGAACCATTTTGTGCATTGCAAGGTTTGAACAGTTTATTCTGGCACAATTTAGGTTTGGTGCCTTTTTGCAAATTTTCTAAGCGGGTAGTTCTTTCATTTCTGTGTGTACTGGGCATTGACAGTGGGGAGCTTTAGGCTCTGTACGACTTTTGTTGTGTGTAAAACTTTGTGGATCTAGGGGCCAGACCTTGTGTTTAGATCCCTGTGTGGGAGTGAGCTGCCTCTCCTTCTGTGAAGAGAACCCAACTTGCTCATCAGTGTGGCAGGGCTGAGAGTTCAAACCTGGAGGCTGATACCCTGAGAGATGCACTAACTGTAGAGGAGGGAGTAAGCCAGCAAGCTGTGCTTCTCTGTATTTGCTTTATTCTGAAATCATACAGATTTATGTTAATATGCTTTAAGCTTGATCTTGCCTCAGATTTCTGAGGAGCTTAGTTCCCTGTTCTTTGAGTTCACTGTTCAAAATACATGTCTGGAGTCCTTCATATGCCACCACAGACACTTAAATCCTTGAAAATCTGCTTGTCAGGTGACATCTGACAGAAATTTACCTTTAAAGAGATAGACTGGATATCTCAAACCAAACATTTGAAACTGAATTGTCTTGCACAGTTAATCACCATTCAGAATATAAATACTGGGGTTTACTTTTTTAGGTATTTTGTGATTTTAATAAATTATTATTGTATTTTTTAAAAGTTGTGTTTATATACCTTTAATTGTGGCTAGACCTCTGGCTACTGGCTGGGTTAGACAATCTTGGAATCTGACAATCTGTGGGAGATTTACTGTGGAGATTAGTAAAGAATTTCAGGATATTATTATTTGAACACATCTGCATGCAAATAATTAGCATTTGAAAACATTAGAATGTTATACAAGAGAGGAAATCTGTAATTAAAAACAGTGGGGTGATGGCCATTACTGGCCCTTAAGAAAGGAGAAAACAGGCCATTTTTTGCAAGAAGCATACTGTAATCTCTCATAGCTGGGCTTTCTTTTTAAATGCTTTTGTAGCTTTCTTCAGTATTTATTTAAGCATAAGATTAGTTTTAATCTGATACTTTAGTTTAAGAGAATTTTAAACAAAGCACAGGGATTAAATAGTTGAGTTTCTCTTTGGAATGTGAAACCAAAAAATGTCGGGTGTGCTGGAGGCTGCCAAATGGCAGAGCATCAAACAAGGGACGTGGCATTCCGCAGTGCTTGTAACCAGTTAGCAGCCCAGGATATGCCAGTTTGAAAGCAAAAGTTAGTTAAACTGAAGTTATTTCAGATTTTCTAGTACCCAGCTCTTAAGTAGTGTTTGTTCTCAGTTGCTCCCAACATGTTTTTATTATCACTGGTGTTACAGGTAGGTGTGCTGAGACCAAAGGGAGATGCTTACCTCTAATCATGCAGTGCTCAGTTGCAGATGTAGGCACAGAAAGGGAATTTTTTTTTCATCCTTCTGAACTTTCAAAATGCAAGATGAGTGATGTGAGTTATTTTTAAAGCTGAGCAGGCACTTAGAGATTTCACAGAATGAGAGAGTTCCCTGAATGTGTCCTGTCACTTAGCGTGGCATTTTGCTGTGGTGCAAACTAACTTGGACAGATGGTAAAGAAATTAAAAGCTCTGGAACACAAATGTGCTTGGATGGAGGGTAAAGAGATTAAGAAAAGGAGATAGTTGTTGCCCAGTGGGTTCCTGACACTGGATGGTATTGTTTTGAACTGTTTCTTCATTCCTCATGCCTCCTGTTCTTAATCTGTCCTTTGCTTTGAGAATGTTTCAGAGTTGTTCTTTTTTTTTTCTAACATGACTTCTGTCAATAAAGCCTAAGCAGTTCTAGGGAATGTGGTTATTTGATTTCCTAAATGTTGTGACCAGTAAAAGTAGGCTTTCAGCCCAAGGCTGTCTGCCTTGAAGCAGGTTAAACATCCAGACAGAAATTTTTAGGGAGATAGTAGGCATAGCAAATTACATTTTTGTTATCTCTGTTCTCCTCCTCCACCCTGTCTCTGTCACCTTCCTCAGGAAGGTTGCCTTGTTGCATTTGGAAAGCAGGCTGAAGGGGACCAGCACCGACTTTTTTACTGTGCCTGGTAAAATTGGGTTTGTAGCAGGCATGAGGAATAGGAGAAAAGAGAGGGGGGAAAAAAGGCAACTGGAAAACCTGAATTTTCTATAGACACTTAATTCCTATGGAGATCAAGAGAAGGGCATAGCCAATTATGGCAAAAGCACTAGATTTCTGTATTCTGCAGGAAACTATTTTATATGTACCATCTATTTTATTGCTCTGCCTGGATATATACAGAGGCTTGTGTGAATTTGCCTGCTGAGCAGATGTCTGGCATATCTGTTCCTTTTGGTACCCCCCTAAAAATAAAATGTTCTCTAGTTAAAATATATCAAATACATGAAAGTAAGTTTGCAAGCTGCAATGAAGTAACCATTATTTCTGTAGTGTACTTTCACTCTGAGGCTGTTTTCTTTTCCCAGTTTCTTGGTGACTTTGACTCTTAGCTGTGGCTATGGGTAGCTTAGGGGCTTGGGTAGAGAAGCTCTGAGCATATGTGTCTGTCTGACAGTTGAGAGAAGCAGAAAGTCATGACTCAATTTTAACTCTTGGCAGGTCAATTTTTTCTGAATGTGTTGGGTGTTTTCTGGGATTTGAAATGGAGAGAGAAAACCCTTCTCTTTCTTGACTGCTGCAAACCCAGCATACACAGTTTTGACAGCACAAATGAGCACGGAGGATTTTGAAGAGCAGTGTTGTTTTGTTGTGAACGTCGCTCTTGTGAAACCCTTGTGAAAAATTTTTCTCATCACACAGTGCTGGTCAGGAGTTCACACATCCTTTAGAGTACACAAGGATCTGATTCGTTTCTTAGTTTACATTGGTGCTAAGCTGACATTTATTAATGTTTTCAGCAGTCCCACTCAGTCTGCAAGAATGAATCTCATCTATGGGGGAAGATGGTGGTGGTATTGAGTTACCTCTAGGAGTTGCAGTCTCTGTTGTATTCACACTTGGGTCCCCAGACTTCCATCTTTCCTCTGTTGAGGAGGCTCTGGGTGGGAGAAGAGACCAGAGGCTTTTCCTTCTTTTGTTCAGCCTGATTGATTTGAGACAAAACTGGACAAGACATAAATGGATGACCTGAGACTAATAGAGATTTTGTAGAGAAAATTCATAGTGATAACCAATAAAAGAAAAGCAGTAGGGCATCTAACAGTCATATATCAGGGGAGAAACTCCCTCCACAATGTATGACTTTCTCTGGCCAAGAAATACTAAAGAAATTGCCTGTGGAATTGGTCTTCTTTGGGGCCCGCTATGTTGTTACACTAGAGTGTTGCATATTTGCTGGGCAATGTGCCTGAAAAGCATTAATGTTGCACTGCATATACTTTATCCTGCAGTCAGGTATTTTGGAGCTGGAACAAATTAAACACTGTATTTATAACATGGAAGCTTGTGAGACAAAAGCTTTTCCTGTGTTTTATTTCTACAATGATACATTCTCAAAATATTGCAGTATCTTGAGCTTTGAGTATGTCAGGGAGCAGGAGACCCAGATTTCTTTACAAAGATGTAATATAAATGAGTGTTCATCTACTCTGAAGCTGCCTTCTGCCTATAGGTTGATGTAACTTGACCCTGGTGCCTGTGGGAGTAGGAATTTTTTCAAAAGTATCATTTGCTTAGGATGCAGTCAAATTCTCTGACCCCAAACCCAACTACAGACAACCCTTCCAGTTGAAGTTCAGTTCTCTTCCAGAATTTTTTGCCATGTTACTGTGGAAACTCACAGCAATTCTTTTTCTAGGGCTTTGTATGACAGATTGGGAGACTCTTTCCTTTGCCACCTCTTCGTAAAACTGAACAGGGCTTGAAACTCATGCTGGTTTTGTCCTAATTTTTGTTGCGTGCTGTTGACACATACAAATATAGGGAAAGGGAAAAATGAGGTGAGCATGAAATGAGATGTATTTAAACAGGGTGCCTGCTAGTGCCATAGAAATAAGGGGAGAGGGAAGATGAGCCAGAAACCTCAGATGAGGAAAATGGCACACTGCACATCCTGTTTCTGTTCAGACACAATGACACAATTCTCTTTCCTGGTGACCATGTTGCTGTGGACAGAGGTTACAAAAGGTACGTTATTCCATGTTCTACCAGAGCTCTATTCCTGCCCAGTACTGCACACATTGCTTTGGTGGAGCATACCTGGCCTCTCATGTGTCTCTCAATAGCTATGAGCTAAGTACTTACCCATGCAGAAAAGTGTAATTACTTAAACTGTGCAGTTTTAAGTAGTTAAAATTTTGGCTGTTTTGTTTCTCTGCCCTGGCAGAACGTTCTCATTCTGGAATGCCTTCTTGCTTTAATTTTACACACCCAGGTAGTGGAAGCCAAGCATCTATTTTAGCCTTTTTCTCACCTACTTGAACAAAAGCAGCAAATTAATGGATTGCCACCTGCAGCAGTTGCTGCTGCCAAATCTGCTGCCCCTCTCCTAACAACAAGCAGAAAGAAACATGGTGGTTTAAGCTTAGATGGGTGGCAGGCAAGAAGTTGGTCAGCAGCGCATCCCTGTGACAAGGAAAGCTGAGTGCATCCTGGTCTGTATTAGCAGGAGTGTAGCCAGCAGATGGAGGGAAGGGATTTATCCCCTCACTTCATCACTTTTTGAGACCACTTGTGTAGGTTTGTGTCCAGCTTTGGGCCTTCCAGCATGAGACACTGACAGACTGGAGCAAGCCCAGCAGAGGCCACAGGGCTTGTCTCGGGCTTCATGTCTCTATGGGCTTGCACTGGTCTGGCTGTAACACTCTGATGTTATGCTTCAATTCGCACTGGTATTTCTGTGTGGGTAGGCCACTGGCATCTAATCCTGCTGGTTTGGAATATGGCAGTTGTATGGGATATGGCAGTTTTGTGTTCTGAAACAGCTGATGTGACTAAAAATTGTCTCCTGGGCCTTCTGAGCCTTGACTGTGCGAGAGGAGCTTTGGTCACTTCGAGAGGCTGTATGTTAAGAGAGAGGCTGCTGTTCAGAGCTAACACTTGCAGCGTAGAAGAAAGTAGCAGCACTTAAATGGGGTTTTAAAACTGGTGGCTCATTAATTTTTTGTTCACTCAATTTTAAAATTTATATATAGGTAATAAAACCACACTTAAACTGTAAAAACTTGATAGTATGGTTGCAAAGCTGAAAGTAAAAGCTAATAACACTGTTTACCTTTTTGCTCTTGTTTTATTTTTAGGACTTCTTCTTTTATTCACTAGTGTATGATCCTCAACAAAAGACCCTGCTCGCTGATAAAGGAGAGATTCGAGTTGGAAACAGATACCAGGCAGATATAACAGACTTACTAAAAGAGGGTAATTTCTGTAATGTATTTAAATTGTCAGGAGTTCACACCGAATGTGGCCACTTCTCTGTGTGAGGCCTGCCTAGGTGTGAGAGGTGGTTTCCACCGCCAGGCTGCGTGTACAGTGCTGGCTGGATTTGTTGAGGCTGTTGCCCACTGAAGGCAATTAGTTCTCTTGCAAACGGGTCTTTAAATGGGCATTCATCCAAATCATAAAAGTTGTTGAAATAAATTGAATTAATGGGCTCTCCTGGAGCTTGCACTCTCTTTATTTTGAGATTTCAGAATTTCCATGGGTAACACAAATTTCCATCATGTCTGTAAAGCCTTTTGTGTTTTTAATCAAGCCTCACTTCCCTTTAAGAGCCCCTCCCAAATTACTGCCAATTAAATGCTGTCTGCCCTCATCAATTTGCCCATTATTGCCGGGTGCCTTTTCCCTGGAGCCCTCTCCCCATCCCAGTGTTGGCTGCTAGCCTAGACTTCTCACCTGCAGAACAGGCAGGAGGAAGAATTTGCTGGCTGGAGTGTGTGTTGAGAATTCAGCCTTCCCCCACCATGTCATGGAGCACTGGGACCATGAGGACCCTGGCCTGAGGACGAGAGAGAAGTAGCAGGGACCAGTAACATCTGTCAGATAGTAACTAACTTCAGATTTGTCTCTGCGCTACCCTACAGATCCAAAAGTGGGTGAAAAAACTGGGAGGGATGGGGGAGTGTTGGCATCTGTTCTTTCCTGAGCCCTGTGTAATGCAGAGGGAAAGGTCTGTCCATAAGCTTCATGTAAGACAGAGAGGGTTGTGACCTGTGTTGGGAAGACCGTATCCAATCCGGATGGGCCAAGATGTGGAAGCAATGAGATGCTTCTGTCTTTGCTTAGAAGCTCTGCTGACACTCTTAGTCTCATGTTAAAACAGGCGAAAAAATGGGTCAGGACTCTTGTTTAATTTGTCTATGAAACCGGTATTTATTCAACAGCTAGGCAAGTCTCCTCAGTGAGGATGAGCTAATCTGAAAGGCATCCAGTTCCTTCAGTGGGCCAACATGGGGCTTCAGAGAAGGATGATTGCCAGATGTTTCAAAGGAAGCAGAAAGAAGAAGCAAGTCTCAGTAGCTCCTGTACTTTACCAGGGTATTCTGGTTTGTCTAGACTCAGGAAAATATAAGAGTGTGTTATGCCATGATTTCCCCCTAGAAAGCAGCTGACATGGGTTGAACCAGCTACTCTTTGCCTGCTCAGAGCAGCTGGGAGTGTCTCTCTTTTCCTGGAACTGCCGCAAGATAAAGGAGGAAGACAGATGAGCTGGGGAAAGAAGCTGAAAAGAGACTGTCTAGTTTGGAGAAAGATGTACTCTGTTTCCCAAGACATATCCTTTGACACCAGTTCGGGAAAATCTGATTGCCCATTTCAGATGAGCTGTGTTGCTCTTCCTGTCGAGCTAAAATTGTCACATACAAATAAGTGAGTGAAATGTTTACAGTGGCCTGTCAGGCACAGTAACAGAGATGGGCTAACAGTGACATTATTGTGAGATGAAAAAATAATCTAGAAAGTACTTTTATTTTAAAAGAGCCATTCTAAATATTTCTGATTTATTTTTTGACCAGGTGAGGATGATGGAAGAGATCAGTCAAAACTTGAAACAAAAGTTTGGGAAGCCTTTAACCCACTAGTAGACAAGCAGATAGACCAGTTCCTGGTGGTAGCACGGTAAGAGTATTTTACCTCTCCTTTGAAGAAGTAATGTTAGTAACTCTTCCAAGCACTTTATATTCTTTTTGTTTTATTAGCATGAATGCTGGTTTTGGTTGCTTGATTCACTTGCTCCATTTTGAAATGAGGGATATTTTACATGCTTTCCTGGGAATAGGACGACTTTAGGAACAGCTTCTCAAATTTATAACTTAGTTTCATAAAAGCAGAGCAAGTTGCATGTAGAAGTGATCCTGTAATTGGTGGGGTTTTTCAAGTACTTGGTCAGCATGCAGAAGACTTCTTGGATTGAATTCTTGGCAGTTCTTTGCTTTGTTCACTTACTGCCTTTTTCAAAACCAGTGACATTTTAACATCCATTAATGGTTTGCTAAGAATTCTGGTAGATGCTCTGATGGAGTGAGGATGCTTTCTAATGCCTGGATTCTAAACGGTAGGCACAATAAAATAAATCCCTGCAAATCTGTACTGATGATGTTTTTGTTTAAGCCCAAAGCAATCTTTGTTGATCAACTTTCCTTTTTTAAAAGGTTCTCGAACTAATTTATTGGTATGCATTTGTACAAAGAGAAATTTGTATGAAATTTTAGGCTCTCATAGCAATTGGTGATTGAATAATTTGGGGGAAAAATAAACAGTTAACTCACCAAAATCTGTGTGTTTTGGGTGGTACCTTTACAGATAAACTGTGGTTCTGTCTACCTTTTTTCNCCTCTTGGGTTTTCAGCTGGGTTGGTTTGTAGTGACTGTGGAGTTGCTTTGTGATGGGAGCTTCCACCTTGTGTAGGTTTCTGGTGGCAGAGCTGGTTTTAGTGGTTCTTTCTGGCAGTTCAGTGCTGCCCACTGGGTTTGCCGATCCAGCCGCCGCAAGGTGCGGCTGTAATGAGAATCACTGCGAAGATGAGTACAAGAACTGCTTCTGTTCAGAATCAGCAAAATGTTCCAGTTTATAGTTAGTTCACACACACACAAAAGTATCAGTTCAGCTAAAGCTGGGCACGGGGGAGTTGTGAGGCAGGGATGGGGATAGTGACTGGGAGGCTGGGAAGAGGGCGAAGTGTGAATCTCCACAGATACTTGGATGGGGGAAGCGGATTTGGATTTTGGCCAAAATTAGATGTTTGATGACGACTACTGCTTAAACATTTACCTTTCCTATTCCTGCACTGCTTGGCACTAGTGTGTTCTTCTGTGCTCCCAGCTAGTTTGGGGAAGTGACCTGAGTGGAGGGGGAAAAACCCAACCCTTTTCTTTTTGTTGTTGTAGTTGCTCGGAGGAGTTCAGCTCCAGTTCACTGTGCAGGAGCACAAGTGTTTCACCCATGTGGTGTAGCAGGCGGGCAGGGGAGTAGAAATTTCAAGAACCAATGTTTGTTACAGGTTTCTCCAGCTAATTTCTTTAGGAATAAGGTGAAGAGCATCGGGATTGTGTTCTCAGGTGGAGAAATGAGTAGTAGTGAAGTATTTGAGAATTGCTGTGTTATGCAGGCTTTATGATATATATTATACAATGTTAAGTTGTAAAACAATATTGTTTTTAATTTTTCTGAAACTTTTAGAAAAACACTTGGATTGCTGCATTCTTTATGTCTGGTCTTGACATCTCTCTATACCTGTGGACAGTGCAGCACTGCTCTTGCCATTGTGGAACAGACTATTGTCATTCATAAAGCTTGCTTGTGCTCTGTTCCTGTTGCAGCTCAAGTCTGTTGGGAGATAAGGGATAAGAGAGTAGCTCAAAACTCCCCGTTGGTGACCCTTGAGTCTTCTCTGTTTCCTCTCCCATGCCTAAGCCTCTGCAGCCACATGAACTAAGTAGCATAAAGTGTTCATAATAACAAACCACATTTGGAGAGAGCCGTCTCTGGCTCAGAATGAGCACCAAATCATGTAATCTTGTAACTAGGAAATGGAGTCTGCTCATCTCAGAAAGTGTTGGCTGTGTGTTTATATTTATGCTGGATTTGCATGCAAAGTTAATGCTGTGTTTAATTTCTTTCAGGTCTGTTGGTACGTTTGCCCGAGCCCTGGATTGCAGTAGTTCTGTCAGACAGCCAAGTTTGCACATGAGTGCTGCAGCAGCCTCCAGGGACATCACACTGGTAAGATTTTTTTTTTTAGAGGACCTTAAGTTTGTGAGAGATGCAAAATATTCACCTCAGCATTAACAGTTGGCAAAGAGAGAGGGGCAGATGGATTGTAATTGTGGCTTGCTGTGAAGCAGACCCTGTCTTTGTAAAGGAATCCTTTAGTTACAGATGAAGTAACTTTTTCTGGCCCTGTGCCTCTTATGTTCTGTCATGGATAATACTGTGAGATACTTTTTTTTTTTTGCTTAGTTTTATTAAAATATTCTGATGACATGCTTGACAGCTCATCCCTTACATGGTTCAGTAGCTCGCTTGAGAAGAATGCAAATTATTGCCTGCCTGTCTGTAATGTTACAGTGCCAGAATGCCATTCCTCATCACTTCCCCAACACCAGACTGTCACTGATATCCTTGGGTGAGATTGACCAGGGATGTCTCGGGGGAAAGCTTGTGGTCAGATAAGAAATGTCAGTTGATCTCTTTGAGCTTCAGTTTAGAGTACCTGAGGAGTAGTTACATTGTTAAGTTTTTATAATCATAAATGTTGCTGAGTAGATCGAGGAAAGGGAAAAAACTTGACTTTTATGCTACGGAAAGTTTAAGGAAAATTTGAATAAAATTTATGAAGTCTCTGGAGAAGTGTTATCAAAGCCTCACCTCGTAACTGGAGTAATGTAAACTTATCTGTAGAACAAATTCTAGTCTAGAACAGCGTAGGTTAATTATGCACGTGCACAAAACTGGTATGATGAAAGGCAAATAACATCCTTATTAAAACTGCAGAAATGGGGAAATAAAGCCAAGCTTTCATTTACTAATAGCAATTCCTCCCTCGCAGCATGTTCTCAGCCCTTGTAAATCACAAGTTGCAGACAGCCGTGGCTCGGCTTTCTGAGGAGTAATTGCCCCTGAGAGTCATTCTTTTTTCGTACTCAGCTGTGATGTGTGACTTAACTTGAATCTTTTTTGAGGTTTCTGCCCTTTGGTGGGGAGGTATACATATGTTACTGCTCTTGTTTTTCATATATGAAATTTTTGTGGATTATTTGACGAAGTGCATGGCTGTGTCTGTGAGGAAACGCCCTTGGACCTCTATCTCTTTTCCCCATCTGTGAATGATAGCTCAGTCCTGGGGGGAGTGAGTGGATCTGTCCTGTGCATTTTCTTACCAGTAGTGGTGCTGGTGAGAAGCTGATAGGAATTATTGATACACAAGGGCTTGTGTTCCACAAACCTCACTATTAGTGAGTGTTAGGTTTGTAGAATGACAACTACAGTCAGTGTGAGGTTGGAACAAGTTTTTACTGACTTTGTGTTATGTATAGAATACTGCACCTTCAAATCTCAGTGCAGAATTTGTTATTGCTGCTTCACTGTTAAACATTTTTCCCTCCAGATACTTATCCTTACATTTCTCTTTCTTCTTTCCCACCCTGTAGTTCCATGCTATGGACACTTTGCACAAAAATGTCTATGACATTTCCAAGGCAATCTCTGCGCTTGTGCCACAAGGTGGGCCAGTCCTGTGCAGAGATGAGATGGAGGAGTGGTCTGCTTCAGAGGCAAACCTCTTCGAGGAAGCACTAGAAAAATATGGAAAAGATTTCACTGACATTCAGCAAGATTTTGTAAGTATATAAAATGGGGGCCCCCATGGCGACTGGCTCCGATTGGTGACAGAGCTGGTTTGCAGCTTGTCTGAACTGTGTTTTTCATTGTGTTGAACAAGGGGGCTTTGAACTGGAGCATGTGTCTTGCTGTAAAGTGGGGAAAGGCAGACCTCATACTGGTGACAGCCTGGTGGACAGTCAGAATTTCAAATCGCAGATGATCGCTTTTCCTTTAGAAACGTTAATTTAGAATCATCTGTTCCCCTACAGCTGAGGGAGGATGCAGGAAAGTGTTGTGACAGCCGAGTTGCTCTAGATTATTTTGTGTTTGAAGGAGATAAGTATTGGGCCTTCTGAAACATGCAAATGTAGTCACCTTTACAGTGTGGTTTCAGAAAGGGCATTCTGAAAGTTTTCAAAAGGAATCCTGGGCATCCAAGGGAAGTGTCGTGTAGTTTGGCCAAAGCTCCACTCTCGGTGCTCAGCCTGCAGATTGAATGGAGCACTGTAAGGAGAGCCAAGTTTCACTGTGTTGCTGGTCAAGTCCTCAGGAACAAAACAAATAGTTTCAGTGTTGTTTGTCCTGTGCTCTAATCTTTTAGAGGGACTTGGAAACAGCAACACTCAGTGGTCCTGCTGAAATCCTCGTGCTTCTCATGCAGAGAACAGAGCTGGCAGGGCACAATTCTGTTAGCAGTTTGTTTTGGTTTGGGGTTGTTTTTTTTTTTTAATGGGCCAGCTCCATTGAAGCCAAGCATATCGAACTGTGATACTGTAGTTGTGACTCTTGCATGAGTCTCTGCTGCTTAAGTAGAGAGTCTGAGCCTGTGAGCTCCCTTCCACATTGTGCCTCTCTTGAATGGTTTGCTGTGGAGCCAGTGCAGCATGAAGATTTACCTGTAGCCTGCTCCACTTCTATACCGAAAGCTCAGGATTTTTTGAAAGGGCATTTAATTTAATATGGGTCCCATGTGCATCTAATCTCCTTTGTAGATTCAGACTCTTTTTTTTTGAGGAGGGTTGGTAGTTGCAAGACTCTGCTGCAAACCATCAGTCAGAAGAATCCTCTGAATTTCAGTAAGACTGTGAGCCAGCTTCCTTCAATAAATGCTGCTTTTCCTTTGTGTCCCTAGCTCCCATGGAAGTCCTTAACAAGCATTATAGAATATTACTATATGTGGAAAACCACAGACAGATACGTTCAGCAGGTAAGAGAGTCAGAATCACCTCTTTCATTCTAACAGAAGTTATTTTTCTTGCCTGTGAAACCAAGCTTTGCTTCTCTATTCTCCCTCTTGGGGGTTCAGCCTTTCCAATAGGTGGATTCTGTTATGATCAGAACAATCTCTTGTCACTAAACTCATCAGCCCTTCTGTAGATACAAACAGCATTGGCAAGAGTGCATTCTTTTCATGTTTGCTGCTACCCTGTTTGCTTGGAGCTTTCTAATGTCTGGTTTGGAATTCAGCAGAGAAGAGGGCAGGTAGTGCAGTTACTTTCTGACTGTGGAGTTCAAGGTCATCATTAACTTCAGTGACGTTTTTGGGGGGCAGTTGCTGTGCAAGAGGCCCCCATGCTGATTCCCCACCACTGCCTGCCCGTGACTTGGATGGCAGATGCACGAGGCTGCCCCATGTAAGCTCTGTGAGTGAGGTGTTTACCTGGGAAATGTCACTGGCTCAAATTCCCAGACTCATTATACTTGAGAATCAACTTTGAGTAGTGTTTACAATAATTTTTATCTCTGCTTATTTAAATATGAGGGGTGGTTGGCCCTTGAAATAAAGCAGGCACAATACAAGCAGCATGCAAAGTCTTGCAGAGTATTGGTTGCTGAAAACTACTTACAGTATGTAACAGGAAAACTACGTAAAAGAAGGGAGAAATTTAGAATGGATTTTTCATTATAATTATCATTCGTAAGCTGAAGCATCTATTTGGAGTATTAGAAAAAGTGGAATTGTGAAAATGTCCTGCCTTAACTTGTTTTCTTGGAAATTCAGCCTGGGGTGAAGACTAGATGCCTGAGGTACTGATCAATGTTTGGCATGTGCTGTAATGTGATTTTTACGATTTTCTTTGCACCCTCACGACAAATGAAATTCTTTTTTCATCAGTTATGTTTTACTTTTAATGAAAATATTAGTGGCATCCTCATTCCACTATTTCGCCAAGTTCATTCTTTGACTGAAGCTTTTCCTTCCAGTAAGGAAATGGGTGGTAGGAATGTGTGATGGTGATGGAAGCTGACATGGTGGGCAAGAATAATGGTTTTTCCTTCCCCATTGCTTTCTCCATTTTCCTAAAGTTTGTTTTAACACAGGCAAAATTGCAGAGGGGCTAGTTATGTGAAGACTTTGATTATTTGTTCTTGCAGCAATTAAAAAACATAACAAACCTACAATTTCTTGTATTGTTTTGTTCTATTCCTGTGCACTGGCTTTTATCTCATGGTTATGCTGTGCCTTACATGTGCTGCCCAGGAGTTTACCAGGGAGTGAGATTTGGGGAAAACTTCCAGT
This sequence comes from Dryoscopus gambensis, assembly GCA_013389985.1. Taxonomy (NCBI): domain Eukaryota; kingdom Metazoa; phylum Chordata; class Aves; order Passeriformes; family Malaconotidae; genus Dryoscopus; species Dryoscopus gambensis. Next base: position 16,599 of record WEIT01005001.1, read on the forward strand.
TAGAGACTGCACTTAGGAGATAGTATAAGCTGAACAGGTAAAATTTGCGGTGCAGAGATATCACATCAGTTAGGTCTGAACTGAGCTGAAGACCTCATCTCACATTCCCAGCTTGTACAAGCAAATACCATGAAACATTCATAAAAATCTTGAGAGAGCTATCTATATGTAACCACAAAGAGAAAGCATAGGAAGTTGTAGTTCAAATAATGGTGTATTACATTTATATTTTACTTGATGAGTGCAAAGTCTTTGGCAGAGTACATCTGTTGCCACTTTTTCCATCTGTTTCTTCCTAGTGTTTGTTCTATCCAGACTCTTCCCTTGGACTAATACCACAAAATGGTTCTGAGGCTGACAGCATTTTTGTGCATAAGATATTAAAAGTATCCCAAATAAGGATATGTGAAGTGTGTATCTCAAGTTGTTGCACTTCCACTTCCCTCTTTCCAAGAAGATGATTAAATTATATTCCAAGTCTATGTGTTAGAAGGTTTAATAAAAGTATTAATAACTTGCTTATTCTTGTAAAATCTTTGTCTGAATGAACATTAAAAGTATATTTAAATTGGCTATTTCTGTGAGTTACAAAACACAGGAAAGAAGATTTTTTATCACCAACCAATTGGATGAAGAAGCAACAGTTAGTTGGGAGCTGTTTACATCCTTCTGTGTTTCCCTTGACATTTTCTTGGCATGAGAAAACACTGCCATAATCCTGAATCAGAATCTATCTGTTTCTTACCATTGAGCAAGGAACATTTTGAGTTGCCTTCGACAGAAGGCCCATTCTGAGAACTGAACAATAACTTGTGCTCATGCTTGGTTGTACCTAAGATCAGAAGGCTCAATGCAGCACTTCCTTTTCGTGTGAGTAGGACTCTGAGATGGTGATGTGTGAAAATTGACTTCTTTTGGAGCGTGCACTTGGATCTCTTATCCAGTAATTTTTATTTGGCTTTAGCTATACCATGCTTTTGAAGATTACCAGCGTAAGTAAGAGTTCAGTCATCTCGAGAAGGACTGACCCTCTAAGAGCAGAACTGCTAGAAGGACTAATTCTACTACAGTGTCAACACAGAATTGGTGGTTTAGTGCAGGCTCCTGAATGCCTGTCTGCAGTGATCCCAAGAGCTGTCCTGTCAATAACACCCTTTCAGAGTTGTCAAGAAATGAAAGAGGGTGATGCAGTCCAAATTCAATATCCTGGGTCTCCTTAGAACACATTCTTTTCTTGGGACAGATTTTGTGTCAGTACACAAGACTGTATATTTCTGATTAAGGAGGGTTTGAAATGGCTTTGACCAATTAACTGCTGTTTGTTGGCTTCCTCCAGTGATTTGAGAGCTCTGAGGGTTATGTGGTGTTTGGCCACGCCTACATTTTCATTTGGTGTAGAGGTTGACTTCTTACGTAGTTGTGAATTCCAGGGTGATTTTTTAAAAGACTAAATGCTTCTGCCGTTGTGCTTATTGTGAAGGGAAGTCCTAAAAAGTTTAAAACATTAAACTTTCCAAAGGTTGAGACAAGCTCGAGGCATGTCAGGGGCAGATGGCTGTTTGAATTAGTCACATTCTTTCTGAGAGTTAAAGGCTTTAATTTACTTTTTCCATTTTTATTTGTCTGAGGAGCAGGTAACTTCAAGGGGAAGATCAAATACTATCAGTTTCTACTGTTCTATTTCTTATATGGAAGTGCCATTAGAAAAGTGTAGCAGGAATAGACAGAGAAAGTTGGTTTTAAGGTCTGCATGGTGAGAACACACTGGGGAAAGTGGAAGCTCCCTTAGATTTGACTCCATGAGGTAGGGCTCTCTGGGTCAGTCTAGATGCAGATAGAAAACATCTTTCTTAAGGGAAGCAAGCTTGCTTTGTACCTAGCCCAGAGCTGTGAGTGATGTCTTAATGTACAAGCCTTCATAAAGTCCTCTGTGCTGAAGTGTAGAGATAACATCAGTGAAAGGTTTTGCCACATTTGTGGGATGTTTTATCCCCAAACACTTCCTGTTAAAACTATGGTAATATTGAACTCAGTCACTTTCATGCCAGAATTGCTAGAGATCATAGGTACAACCCATCCATTCTGAGATGTGTTGCTGGAGCACAAGCAGCTGGGAGCATTTCTCCCAAATGCATCATAGACTAATTCCCTCTTCTTTCCCACCTGCCTGACCTCTGTTGTATGTTCAACACTTGTATTTTCAGAGGTCTGAAAAAGAATAAACAGTGTGAAAGTTCTCCTCTGAATCCAGAAGGTGTAATTTATCTTCCTTATCATAAACTAATAAAGGCTCAGTATTTGAAGATGTTTGAGGCATCCCCATGCTGTCCACCAGCCCAACTCGTGTGTTGTGGATGTTGAAATATCCACAGTGTTCCTGTTATTTCCTCTTTTTAAATGTTCACTCTTTAGAAAATGTCCACAAACATTTGCTCTGATATGTCACCTATTATAAAACTCTTTCAAGCACAGTGGATAGGATTTCAAATCTGGGAGAGGATATATATAAAGGACAGATGTTTGCACCAACTTGGATGTACAGTGCTTAGTACTTTAATCCCTCGGTCCCTGTGGGATAGACAAGTTGGTAATATCTTCCTTTTATAGATGGGGAAAATATGATGAGGTAAATAAGAGGATATACTTAAGATCTTTGTATATAAATAATTCAGAGAAAAGATTTTTTTTAGGCCAAACTACTAGAAAAAGTTACAAATGTTCTCGGTTTTTTTGAGGGCAAGGACATCCATAACTACATCAGACAGCATTAAGATTTTATAGCATAAATATGCTTCAGGCACAGATCAATTAATAACTGGCAAAGGACCTAGCAAAGCACTCTCAGGGAAGGGATTATTCTGAAATTGTGCATGACTACATTTCAGGCACCTTTCTTTTGTACCTTCTGGGATCAGTCACTGTCAGGAAATAGGAAACTCAACATATCTGGTCTATTGATTGCCCACAGCCACAGGTACTTAGTACAAAGCTTCTTCTTACCCAGGATTTTGTTGTACCTTCTGGAAGCCCTCAATTTTCCTGGTCTGCTGTTTGTAATAGGGGTGTGTGCCGTTTGTTGTGTGCTGTGCTGGTCCCCAGGCAGCTGTAGGAGGGGAGGGTGTGGTGAGGTCCAGGTGACTTACGGCAGTTGTTAGCTCGGGGCTCGCTCCATGGCCATCAGTCACTAAGGAGATCTGTGGGGTGAGGTTAACATTCATCACCTGTTTACTAAAATACTGCTTAATACCCTAAATTAGCCATGTCCCCGAGGCAAGTGACTTTATGTTGTGCTTATAATGCTTTGTGCTTGGATGAAGCTCTTACATTCATCGATTTCCAAAACTGTCATAACACAATGATGCCAGATAGTCCCCATGAGAGATGTTGTCAAGAAAATGCAGCTTTTTCGTCTCACAATATAGAAATTTTAAAAACGTAACAGTTCACTACCAGTGTAAGTTTCCTGAATTTCCTGTCTCAAGGAAATTGGATTCTGATACTGGTCATCAAGCAGCATTTTAAGCTGTTTGTCAGTATCTGGTGTTGGATTTCCCTGTACTTCCTGGGGAGGCTATGAGCTGTGTAGCTGTTCATCTGCTGATGTAAGTGCCCGTGGCAATCTGTGCCTGGAGCATGAAGTCCTCTTTTTCGGCTGAGGCTGTGTGTGGAACAGGTTCCAGTTCCTGGACATGCATTTTGTTAAAGGATGGGTTTTTGGTGTAGTGACTCTCTGGAAGGTAGAGGAGGATTTCTCATGCTGTTTGGAGAGCCATTGTGACAGCACTTCTTGAGGCGCCTTGTTGGCTGGTTTTGTTTTTACATAAAGATTCTCCGGTAGGGTGGCTTGAAAATGTTCAGTTTGAACATGCAGTTTGTATTCAGGAGAACCTCTTCAGTTCTGTCACCGATTGGCAGCAAAATGTGTGTTATTGATTCCTGCACATCTGTAGGATTGACAAGGATTGTCTCCACAAGGTCTTCATCTGGGTTTTCTTGAGGCCAGTTTTCAGGCAGCAGTTCTTGTCCTAGGTGAGGTTTAACAGAAGCAGTCTGGGAACCTGGCCCACTCCAGCAGAAAGGAGTCAGCCAGGAGTGCGGCTCTGAAGGTGTAGCCATAGTCTCAGGATAACTTTCAGAGGTTCTGTTTTCTCATTCCTTGCTCTCTCGTCTGACAACTTCATTCTTTGATTTCTAAGATAGGTTGATTTTTATTTGCAGGAAAAGGGAAGAGGGGAATTCTTTAGGAGTCTAGAGAGCTTTGGTGAGGAACTGTCAGATTGTCATATAGAAAATTGTTGTTAAAACTGTCCTGATAAAAGCTTTATGCTTACAAGAAACATTTACTTTGTTGTTTGTATGTGTGTCTGTGGTGTCTCTGTAAAAACAATTTTTGTGTTTGTCCAGCTCCTCAGTGACACACTCTTCAATTTTATTATGTTTTCTGGTACCTCCTGCCTCTATGAAGATACTGACTTCAGCTTTACAATTATTTTCCTAGGCTGTGCCTTGAGGCTGCTGCATAGAAACTGTTTAGCTAACCTGTTTGTCTGGAATATCCCCATGCTGCTGGTTTGTCTGGAAAACTTTGTCACAGCTTTATGCAGACAGCTGGTACCAGCTTTGAGCAGGGGATTGAACTAGAGACCTCCAGAGGCTCACCCTAAATTTATTTTGCAAATGTAATAAAGAGAAAACTTGAATCTCAGAGTGTCTCTCTTACTGTTTAAGGGGTGAAGGTTTGAGTGAGAAAGGGAGTTTTTGACCTTTTTAATGTCTAAAGAAAAATCTCCCATGTCACAGAGCCTTCAGAAGTTTAGAGATATCAACACAAAAGTCTTACTTGAAACTTTGAATGAACTGGTGCCGCTGTTGAGGAACTGGGATGGAGAGGTTGCATTGCTGTACCTGTTGTTGTCCAACTGGTGAATGTTTTAATGGAGAATCAACACTGACATGTCAGATCTTCCTCCGCAGGGGAAATAAAAGCTTTTTAAAAAAAAGAATTTGAACTGAAGTGAATGGGAATGAAAAGTTTGTCCTTGTTATTAGTAGCTTGGCATCTCTTCGACTTTTTTGAAAAGCTGCATAATCATTTAAAGCCCACAGTTGTCTTCAGTGAATATTTTCTTGTTGTAAGAAAATTTAGTGGTAAGAAGATTTAGCTGCTCAAGTTGAAGTTGCTCAATAAGCTGAAGTCCTTACAGGTTTACTACTTGACTCAGGTAAGATGGCTCTTATTTTCTTTTTATTTTAACTCTTTTCTTTTTTCTGTTCAAAGAAACGATTGAAAGCAGCAGAAGCAGAAAGCAAGCTAAAACAAGTCTATATACCCAACTAGTAAGTATTTCTTGATTTGTTTTCTGTCTCATTGTAGGGGGACTGGTGTAGCAGTTTCCATGGCCTACCAATATTATTATTCCCTGGTTAGGATGTTGTGCTGTCATGTTGCTCATTTCCTTCATCCTGTATAATGTCCCCATCCTGAAGCAACTGTTACATATGTTCTAACTTTTATTTTTATATGGACTGGAAGTTGTGGACTTGCTGGCAGATCAGCATGGTTGTGAACAAAAGGGTAGCTCATTAACTGCTCAATAATCTATCTGTTTTTCTATTAATTTTTCTCAGCAGTGGATTACCAATGCATGTTTGTTTCCTAACAAATGTATATATCATTATATATTAAAAATAATATATAGTTATTTATATATGTACATATATTGTAAAACAAATTTCTTAGTAAAATTGTCTTCTACTGCATTTCCTCTGCATAGCCTAGTCAGTAGTTGTTATAATGCAGAACTTCTAGTCTACCCTTTCCTTTCACTTTTCAACTTTCACTCCCAGATATGTTCCCCTGTGTATTATCCCAAATAACTCCTTTGCTCTTTTATGATGTCTCCTTTTAAATATTTATGAACTTCTACCATCTGCTCTGTTACTTTAGATAAAACTACTTTTTATATATTTAGCTTGCAAGACAGCCCTTTATTTCCTCTGAAAATAGAGAATCCATGATTTCTTTTTTGGTTTGAAATATCTCAATACCTCCCAGGTGAATTTACTAAAAATGAGATGTAATATTGAGAGTGAAGCCAAATAGATTTCTTGCCATACAATCTTTCAACAATATTGCTTTTTGTGGATGGTGTTACTCTGCAGGGGGACACTGGACATCAAATTAAACATGAATTCACAATGTGATAAGCTCGTAAAGCAAAAGGGAGTGTAATTTAGACTGCAGATGCAAAATGATATTGCAGATGAGAGAGCCTGGCAGTCCTGCTGCTGCTCTTGGATTATAATGTGTGGAGGGAGAGCTTTGTGTTTGGAAGGTTGTGGTGCTCGTTTGATAATGGCTGCCTGGAGTGGCATCTTATCCCTCAGCAAGGTAATTCTTGTTCCTATCTAAAGAACACATAATCAAATCAGCAACTTACCTGCCTGCTTCAGGAAAAGACTTGTCTCTGCCCCCATGCCTGCTCCTCTTGTCTCTGGCTTTGATTTCCAGTCACGGTTCATTTCATGAATGTTACACCTTACATATTATTCAGTTGATAAAATGGGTGATATGTGTTTCTCCTCCTTCAATATCCTTTCATGTGTATCAGGAAAAGTAGCAGTTACTTGACTTACTTAATCCCATATGAATGCTTCTGCTGTTTTCTTGCTATTAATACCTCCAAATGTGGCAGCAATTAAATATTTCTAAGCTTTTTGGATTACGTCTACACAAGCTTGAGTACAAGGTCTGGCATATAGGGACTGTATGGCATCTACATTATCTTGTGACCTAGAAGAAGATTATATTCTTGGCTTGTAATAGCAATGCACGGAGTAGGGATCTAAATATCAATGTTATTGATTTGTCCTTATCATGTTACTGAGCCCATTCCTGCTTCTAGGCTTGAGCCATAATGATCCACTTGTCACCTCAAAAATAAATTACTTGATGCAGGCTGTCACAAGACCCATGCAGAAGTGTATCAGCTGATTGACTGAAACCCATTTTAACAGTAACTGATGTAAAATTGTTGGCAGTGAGAGACCCTGGAGGATATCAGGCTCAAACAATTTTATCTTTTTTTTGTCTCTCGCTGTCTTCCATTGATAGGGCTCTTGTTTGTTTCTCTGATGTTAATAGAAAAATCTAGCAGAGAGGAGGAAAATAATAAGAAAAAGAATAGAAGCTATCTTCAAAGGTCACATACATATAACACAATGAAAAATAACAGCTCTATGTAAAGCTTTAGAGTTGATATTTTTTAACTTGAGACTGTGCCCCAAATTTATTAACACAGGTAGCTGAAGCATGGAGCGTCATACAGGTAATTGATGTGAGGTTATCAAGTCCTAAACCAATGTCTTAGAAAAACACTTCTGACCTAGACTGAACAAATACTTCTGTACCTCTTCCGAGAATAACCCTGGTTTCGGGACAGACATTTGTAGTTGACTTGACAGAACCTAATGTCTATAAATATGGCTTTTCAATGCAGCCCTTTGGCTGAAAAGCACTAATGTGCTTTCCTGGTGAAAGGAAAAAGTGTAAAATCAGTTTAATTCAGGAAATACTGAGAAACGAATGTTTTAGTTGTTTTCTGTAGCACTGTCTCTGTCAGTGGGAGTGGTGTTGAAGCAGCAACAGAAGTCTGAATGCACAAAGAGATTCCACATTCTCATATGCCTCATCATGCCATCGTCTAAAGTGGTTGCAGTGCTTGGAGACCTTTCTTCATGCAGGTGTAGTCTCAGACTCTTTCTCCTTCTAATGTGTACCCAAACATACTCTTCAGGTTGTGGAGGTCACATTCTGGTGATACTAATCTTACAGGCATCATATGTACCAGTTACTTGCTGCTTTTTGATGAAGATCTAGTGGTGTAGCTCATGCATTTTGGGATTAGGACACCTGAAGTCGTGGAGGCTGAGACATCCAGTTTTGTGTGGCTTTTCTCTCATTTGCTTTGATCTAAGTGATACCAGAAGGGGTAAAAACAGAAAGGAAAGAATGAACTGCTCCACACAATTTCCAGTCTCCAAAACGTACTGGTGAAAAATGTAACTTTTAACTCTACATCTGTATGTGTTATTGAATACATTCTATTTACAGTGTTTTATCTGAGAATCTCAAAGCACTTTGACAAGCTGCAAATGCAGCCTCTCAAAGGCTGTGAAGCAGGGAAATACTGTTCTCCCTACTGTGCCCCTTTTGTGAATCCAGCAGGGAAACTGTAGGAATGGGTCAAAGCTTTGGATCACTACAATGGGCAACTGCTTAACGAGCTGAAGATAATTCCTTTGTCTGTTTCTTGGTTATCCTCTGCTTGAGGAACAAGACCATTTTTCTTCCCCATTTCATTGTGCAGAGGTCCATGGCAACACGGAGAACTTCAAACGTGTAACGCTGCTCTTCCTTCTGTAGCTGTGCTAGTTAAAATGGCAATCTCCAACATTTTGTTGGAGAAAGCTATTCCTTTTCAAAAAGCATTGTTTAGTGATCATTAGACGTGTTCTTAGAAGTGGGTATTTACAGGAGGCTGGAGAGCTGTGAGGAAAGCTCACCTCTGCCTGGATCCAGACACTTCTGTTAGATGTCTAGAGGTAAATGGCACAAATGTGCCTTACAAAGGATTTAATATTGTTTTTATTTCTGAGGCTTTATTTCTTAATTGTTCTGTTGGATCCAGCATGCATGGGTTCTTCAATAACAGGAAACATTCACTGGATGGTATTAAGTTCATAATTATTTCTAACAACAAAAGTTTTATCACCGTGCTGTGGGTCAAATGCTGTCTGCTCATCTACTGAAGGGATATCAGTCTTCTGTGGGGATCAGAATTATCTTCAGGCTGGGTTTTTTTGTGCAGGGGCTTTAGTCCATGTTGACAGGCTTCCAGCGCCTTCTCTCTGCACCTGCTTTATTGTCTCCACCTCTCCCATTGAGACTAATCTGAAGAATACAGCCCAGAAACCTGCACTTCATGGTCCCTGTTCTAGCATAAGTGACTGCTCCTTCACAACTGAAACCCCTTTAAGAGATTTCGCATTCCTGATACAATAACTGGAAATGACAGTTTGCCACTCCGTCAGTATTCTCACTACCTTATTTGCATCCTTAGATTCAGCTTCATTAATTGCTTAATGATTCATCCAGTTACTCATCCAATTCTCTTGTTAATAGTTGCAGCAGGCTTTGGTGATATCAAACAAGTTTAATTAACATATCATCAACAATTAAGAGCTTTTTGCTTCTCCTATGATGAAAGCATTATCTGCCTGAATTTTATTGTTACTGCCACTGTGAAACTTGACCTTAGCTTTGGAGCAGGACACTCTCTGGTGCTTGCTGCAGCTTCATTAATTGTAGTGCTGCAGAATCCTGGAGTTTGCCACAACTACAGCATGTTAGTCCTGCAGATAAGCATGGTTTGGAGATCAGCTTTCACCAGTGCATCCTTTCCACTTGTGTTTAAATACAAGCTTGATAATGGTTTTAGAGAGGATAATGGAGTCAGGCCATCATCCTCCTTTCTGATCCCAGTTCTTTGGATGTGCTCTGCTGGGCTTTACTGATGGATTTCAGACTACTTCGCTGACTTTTTGGAGGATAAATCCAAGGTGTAGAAGGGAAGCAACAGGCCTGGTGTTGAACCGTAAGGCCTTAGTTTTCTTTACTTCAGTCTTTTTCTCTGTGGAGCAATGCTCCTTCTAGCAGTGTGCATCTGTGAGGGCTGTTTGTTTTGCAGAATCTTGGTAATGTTTGCACATGGAGTTTGCTCGTGAATCATTGGCAAAAGTTCTTTTGCAGCAGGTTACTATAGTGACGTCCCAGAGCAGGGGAGCGTGAATGTTCCCTCTTTCAACCGCCCCTTTGTTAAACGTGCCTGCGGATCTCCTGCCATCTGTGGGGTCAGAACTTGGTGCCTTTCTGATAACCACCCTGAAACACTTTAATCTTCATAGGAGGTGCGCAAATTAAGCAGAAGGAGATGAAAACATATTCAGGCTTGTGAATGAATCTAAATGTCTTTTTTTTTTCTATCTCCTCTGCTGTTTTTGAGCTCTGTATGTGCT
>WEIT01005037.1:2129-12614 GCA_013389985.1 Dryoscopus gambensis
TCTAAACTCAGGGGTGGGGGCGGGGGAGGGGGGCGCTTGGTGTTTTGAATACTTAGTTTTGGTCTTTCTACAGGAAATCAGTACATGTCTCACAATCCATATAAATGCTTAATTCTCTGCTATAAATTCTAAATTCCTTACAATACTGTCCAATTCAAAATCCCTGTTTTGAGTCTCTTTTTCAACAAGGCAAACAAGCAAAACTCTCCAGAGTGCACCCTCAACTGGAATTACAAGCCGAATGCTCAATTTTCTTTTATATCTTCCAGATATAATATCAGATATGTCTTGAAATTCAGTTGGCTCTGTTCATTCAGACAAAAAAAACAAAATTAGCCATTACAAATCTAACAATCTGCTTCTATCTGATAACTANCAAGTTAATGCTTCACAAGTTGAAAAACAACCTTTATAATGATTATTTTCAAAAGAAAATTTCACCTTCATCAAACAGACTAAGACGTATCAAACTTGCTTTTGAGAGAAATCAATGAATGCTAAAGCAATGTAGATCCTATATATAGACCTGAATAGACAAGAGTAAACTAAAAGAAAGAGAAAAGAAACCCACAACAAAAACCACTGAAGACATCTACATTCTTTCACCCCAATCTTTTTCAGAGTAAACTAAAAATTAGACCACAAAACTCTTTCATATTATTTTAATCCCATAAGATTCCTAATTCTGGTTCAGGAGATGGAGCATTAAGTTCATTTTTAACTGTCAATACCTCATTTCTCTGTAGTGTTTTGGGGCCTTAGTGGGTTTAGGGCAGATTTTTTGCTTCTTTTTAAGTAAATATTAAGTATTTTAACACTGTGTCACCTTCTAAATCAGTATTTTCAAGAGGGTATGCCTATATCACATCCATATCTAATCACCTATCCACACATCCCAGTGTTGTGGGGGGAAACATCTGAACAACTAGCATGAACAAGGGACTTTCTGGTCCCTGCAACTAAAATCACCCAAACTTCTAGGCATTTACTTCTACATGCAGAGGAAAACAGCTTTAGTGAAAGGAATGCTTCCCTAAATTAATGAGCACCTCATTTTTAAAACACTATCTTCCTATTTAAAATTAATCTGCTTGTTTCATTAAGTATTCAATCAGCTCTCAGTTAAAATTTTGGTTTTGCTTCAGACAACCAACAGTTGTGAGCTTTGGTTGGTTTTTTTGGTTTTTTAATTAATCCCCTCTGCAAGAAGAGGCAGGAAATGCTTCAAATCTCAAATGTATAAAAGAAGGACTTGGTACCTTTTGAAACAGCATAGTTAATTCCTAGCATCTGAGAACAAGAGACCCATACATATTCCAAACACAAAATTTCTCTTCTCTAATAAGCATTTCAGAAGATACAGGATGTAACTGTGAGTTCTGAGCAAGGAGTACGAAAACAATGAGCAGATTCATGTCAGCAAACCCACAGCGGCAGCACAACATACCTGCACTTCCACAACCCCAACATGTCAGCAAAGGCCTGAAACGTAGCAAACATTTAACAAGTCACAGCAATAATATTCCTATTGTTACTTATTGTTCAGGCACCTACAAAGTATGTTATATGGTTCCAATACAAAACCCACAACCACAATAGAAGACAGTAACTTTGAACTAAGACAAAAAGCAAAATACAAAATACATTTAAAAAAAGGCGAAGAGCTGAATAAGTAGCACCGTGGTGACAATATACATGTACAGTCTTTCAAGTCAGCAAAGCATACAGGTGTTTTAGGTGATACCCTTGGCTTTTTAAACTGTTCTCTTCAAACTCTCATGATGAAAACAATGAGATAGATGATGGTTTTCTTGTTTCCCACTCACCTTTTTTTCCACTTAAGTATTTGTGTTTGCCTTGATAGGTTGGTTGCTAAAACTCTTTGCTGTCACACCAGTGACCTCATGGGCCAATTCTGTCAGAATTCTGGGGTGCAAGCTACAATGTTCAATATTCTGCTCAAAGCAGGGACAACAGTGAATTTAGATCAGGCTGCTCAGGGCTTCATCCTGCATGCTCTTGACATCCTCCAAGCATGGAGAGCTCACAATGTCTCTGAGCAACTGGTTCCAGTCCTGAAATATCTTCATAGTGGTTTTTTTCCCAGAACTGGAGGCTCCATGCTTCAGTTTAGGACTTACTTCTCATTTTTCCTCCATATATCTGCTACTAGGCCTCCTCACACCACCTCTTCTGCAGTCTGAACAAGCACAACTGTCCCAGTCTCATCCCTCCCTTCCATGCTCCAGTCCTCTGACTGTCTTACTGGCTGTCCATGGATTCACTCAACCTTATCAGCATTCTTGTACCAGGAGAGCCAAAACCCGACACAGGATTCCACACGTGGTCTAATAAGTGTTGAATAACAGGGAATAATCACTTCACTTACTGGCTCTACTCCCACTGATGTAACCCAGAACACTGTCAGCCTTCAGCACTGTCAGGGCACACAGCTGGCTGTGTTTAGACTTCTGCCAACCCACCCCCGATCAACTAACTCTAAAAGAAGTCATCTTAGTTGCATTATGATTTTTATCCTCACAATAATACTGATCTATATATTCATCCAGATACTCTCAGATGAAAAACTGATACCCTGAGCTACAACTATAAAGTTTTAAAGAAAACTACTTCATATATGAAAAAAGCAGGCTAGCTGAGAGAACAAAGAACACATCTAGTTTAGAAAGAGTTAGTTGAATACAAAAGCTACCCAAAACACAAAGGTATAGTAAAACAAATAAATCAAAAACTTTACACAGATCAGCAAGCACCCTGAAACTGATTTTTCCAGTTTTACAGTTCTAGGATCTTGCTGACCATAAATTGGAGAAATGAAGCCAAGTTATCATATTGTCACTTTCTGTGACTGTAGCACCTTGCATTTTCAGTCAGAGGCAGATTTCTCAACTGCAGAAGTATTTTCAAATTAATTTTTAAGGAATCATTCACAAGAGTCCGTAAATTTTTAAATTTTTCACAAAACTTCCAGTGAGCTGTGTGTGCATGAATCATTAAGCAGATCCAATTTATAACTCTCTGCTTGCATTTCACAAGCACTGGAGAGCTTTGTTATCCCACTTCAACATGCAGCAATTTCAGTATTCCAAAGAACGTAAAAGCATGGGAGCATCTGAACAAGTCATTAACAATTTAACAAACATGTAAACATATTCTGAGGACTAATAGATAAAAAAATGTGATGGACTAAACTGTATTGCTTTCAAGACATCCAAGTAATTTTTTAATTCAATTAATTGAATATATTTAAATAATTAGTTTAAATAAATACATATAATATTTTTTCTTCATTTTAGCATTCTGCAGTTCACTGGAACATAACAGGCATTAATTAATCACATAAACAGAATAAAAATTACCCATATGAATGTTGGAATAATACACTATGCTTGCAATTTGAGTTATAACATTATTGATAGGAAGTGCATTAGCTTCCAATCTCAAGGCTAAATATTTAAACTTGCAAAGTTTGAATTTCATAGCCCTGAAAAACTAACTTGACAAACACAGACGGCTTTCACAGTAAATTTTCACACTGACCAATAAACTTCAAACAAATCACAATCTTGGTCTCAGAAGTGTTGACATAAAAAACCACCGTCAGACTGCAAATACTGTTTTTTAAGCAGTAAGTATAATTTTTCTGTTATTTTTCTTAAACTAGAGTCTAACCATTTAAACATACAGCATTCTTTGAGTACATTAAAACCAAATAATTTTCAGAGGTCTGTACTGCCAGAACTACTACTCCACAATTTCAACACCCGTATATCATTTTATATGAAATAAGAACAGTAATTCTTACTCCAGGCAATTTTTATGTCCCTGACACCATGATCCAGTGAGGAAAGATAAAAACAACCTGGCCAGTGGGAAAGAAAGAAAAGCATTAACACTGCAGCTTTGTGCTCTCCTTCCAACACTAAGCCCACTCCAAAGCAGATCTCAGCTGAGCTTCCGTTCATGCTGCTGGCAATCTGGATGAATGGACGAAGAAAGAAGAAAAGCATCTATATGGGTGCTGAGTGTATTTCACACTGCAGCCATGTGGAAGTATTCGCATGTCCCTTTGATTAAAATGCAATGAGAACTTTGTGTTCGGTTCTGAAATAATTACGTGCTTGTAACATCATAGTGACAACTGGGATATGCTTTCAGGCCAAACACATGCAAACAAAAGATTGTATCTGCGCAAGCACACAGCCTGATAATGACAAGCACTCTTTGAAGTCCTAACCCAGCATTATCTCTGCAAGAAAAACAGGATCATCCCTTTTAACTGCATTTGTGAAGTCTCCTGTCTTCCAGAATGTGTATTTAGAAATTCAAAATCAGAATTTAGTGGGGAAACATTCTACTTTTGCATGCAGCGCCTTAAGAACCTGCTCAGCACCACCATGCAAGATAAACACTGTACAAAAATCTAGCAAAGCAGGTAGAACAAGACTCAAAACTTATCCACTTAGATCCTTGAAATGTATAATGTTCTAACTGGAGAAGGGACACCTTACATGCAGAGATGGAGGGACCAGTGCCTTTGGGAGACCAGCAACCTTCTGCCCTGGGCAAGGCTTGCTGAAAGAAGCCCTTGAAAGTGGCAGGGAGTTTCTGATCCTGAGCTACCACCAGCCAGGGCAAGGCAGGCACCATCACTGACAAAGCCATGAAGTCAGGGAGACCAGGTACTAAGCTGAAAACCAGCCTATTTCTGCTCCTGTTTTCCCTGTTTCTGGAGATGAACGAAAAAGCCACTAGGGACAACATCTATCAGTATTTGTGCAGACTGCTGCTTGGCAAGTACTGAGAGGACACTGCTGAGAGGCACAACTGCTCCTCCCTGCTGTTTTTTTGCAGCTGCACAGTGTTCCACAAGGGGCCTTTAAAGCAGCTTGAAGTGACCTACAACTGCACAGTAACCCCTTCAGCCAGGGCAAGGCAAGGCTGGCACCCCACAGCTGGGAGGAGAAGGCACTGGAGGACAGAGATGAAGCCCTCCCATGTCAGTGACAGGGCCCGTGCCTCCTGACACGTGTGCCTGTACCTGGGTGCAGGTGTCAAGATGTTGTAGCAGCAAGGGCTGAAGGGGCAGCCTCTGTGTGGAGCATCTGTCTGGAGCTCCCACGCCTGACACAGCTCCAGCAGCCCCAGGGCAGGGCACGGCTGAGCCCCTCAGCCACGGGCAGACGGGCGAGAACCTTGGGGAAAGCCTGGGCAAGGGAGGGCAAAACGCTGCCCGGCAGCCGGGGCTGAGCCAGGGGAACCGGGCGGGAAACACCAAGGACGGACACAGAGACCCCAGGAGCAGGAGCAGCTGGATGGGCATCTGGCAGCCAGTCATGGTCAACCCACCACAAACCCATGGTAAACACCTCTAGACCAGCTGAAAGCAGTGCTGGAAACACTATACCACACTCAAATGTTGCTGTTCGCCCTTTTGTGTCATCATCCATAGATACTCAAAGGCACACACACAGGTGCAGCATCAAATTATCCAACAAGACCATAATTTCGGGTTTCTGTGTTGATTTGAGCCCTCCAAGTTTTGGCAAATAGTGCAGCAAATAGTGCTGGCTTTTAAAGGTTATAACTCAATTTTGCACATTTAGAGAAAAATCAAAATTCCTTGTTCTTATTAGAAATAGTGTGGCTACAAAAGTATAAAAATTAGTCAGAGACTCAAGTCACATATAACGTTTGCAACTATATCAAATTCAATAGATCTCAAACAAGTAAGTCTTTTGTTTGCAGCCCACTTTCCATATTTTCCAAAGTATCTTTTAGTAAAGTATATTGTTGATTTGGGTTTTTTTAAAAAAACAACCCTTTTTTTTCCTTCTTCCCCTCCCTATTTCTTTTTAAGAGTTCACAGCCCACCCACTAGCAAAATCCATCATCCAGTATCATAAATACCATAAATTTCAAATGAAATAAGGCTTTGATTTCAGGAGAAGATTGTTCTCATCTGTACTATAGGCACTTGTGCCCTCTGAAAAATCCACTATCCCAAAAGGATTCCCAGCCAATCTAGTAAACTACTCCTACAATGCTCCTAGAATCCTCCTCAAGTCACCCAGTATGATAGTACTTGGCTGCCAGAAATATTTTGGGATTTGTTAACATGCTGTTGGATCTCTTCAATGCAGGAACATCTGCTGCCCAGTGCAGGGAGGGAGAGAGATTGGAAATGCTGAGGCCCACAAAACACTTCTGGCACAAGAGGGTAAGAAAAATTTCTCCCACCAGAAAGAACAGTTGGGTTTAGTCCTATGTGTATCCCAGACCAGGCGTTTCCACTACTTTTTAAACTAATTTGATTTTTATTAGCCTGAACCCTCAACATCTGAGCAAAGAATAATTTATCCTTTCCACTACTAAGTATTTCCATTTGTAAAAGAGACTTTGTGGAGCAATGTATTGAGTAACAGCCAATGCAGTTTGAAAAATGTTGCACTATCATTTAAAAACACAGCCATCTCAGAAAATAACTCCATCATCTGCAACAAGTGGGTATTGGCAGAGTCAAATCAGAATTACAACATAAGCAATCAGTAGATGTTTATTAACTTTACTAGTACAATAGATAAGCTTTTAAAGGCATAAATTTATTTTTTTATTTAATATATTGTATTTATGTTGGGAATAAAAAATGTGGTTTTTATGGGGAATAAAAAATATTATATTGCATATTACTTAAAAGTTTATTAAAAACCTGTCAGCACTTGAGTTAAAGTTACTTAATAATTTCAAATTTTTCAACTATTTCTTTAAAGTCCATTGGAATAGTGCTAGCAGTTAAGTACTTTAAAAAAGATGTCTAAAAAGTTTCTATGTTACTAACATTTTATTAAAATTTAATCTGAGAGGAAGCTGAGAGGGGCAGAAAAACAAGCTCATCTTGTTACAGAGAAAACTGATTCCCTTCACCCCACCTTCCTCCCGAGCTTACGTCCAAATGACCGTATTAAGATTTAAATTTAATTGAGTAAAATAAAAGAGTTCACCCCAACCATGCGATTATAAGGATATTCACACTACATCTGAATATTCTAATATGTATTCATAGAAAAATTTATACAAATTAGTTTTGCATCAGCTTCAGTATTTTAGAATACCAAAAAGTGTTCCACTTCTAAAAAAGATGCAGTAGAGGAATGGGAATGCAGTTATTAAACATACTAAACATATATTTCTTTACATTTGGCAATTTGTTCCTGAATGCTTTTTGAGACAATTGTATATAAACAAAAAAAAATTAACTTTTATACACATATCAAGAGAGTGACTTTATAAAAAATATGTTCCTACTATTCTCTACATCATAATTTCTCATTAATTTTTATTCAGTGCCATTAGTAATTTTAAGTACTAAGACAACAACCCAAGTGCTACCAAGTCTTTCATCATGGCCCACATATGAGCCACTCTAATTTGTTTTAACAGAGTTTTTACAGAGAAACCAAGAGAAACCAAGAAATCTCCTGTAAGAGAGAGACTGACTTTTAAACATACTAATCTACTATTCCTCCAAATTTTACAAACAATAAAAAAAGCCTTTCAATTACACAATGCAAACTTAGAGCTTTACTCATAAAAAC
Source organism: Dryoscopus gambensis (assembly GCA_013389985.1). Classification (NCBI taxonomy): domain Eukaryota; kingdom Metazoa; phylum Chordata; class Aves; order Passeriformes; family Malaconotidae; genus Dryoscopus; species Dryoscopus gambensis. Next base: position 9,746 of record WEIT01005037.1, read on the forward strand.
CTCTATGTTTCAAGGTACTTTAGAAGTAACAGTCTTCTCTATGTCAGAATGCAAAATTTTAAGTACATAAATGCCTTTTAAGAATCTCACTCTTATGCAATATTTTTCCCCAGAAATCTTAGGCATCACAGCACAGCAAGTCATATGAAAGTAAAATATCACTGATCAGCAATCACTGCCTGAAAGTACAGAGTTTTGAAAAGCACAGAAATGTTTCCCCCTACGCACAAATTTACACAATTCTCTTTTGGGCCTTAAACTTCCTTTGATCTCACAAAAGGTTTTTTCCAACATTTCACAGATAAAAAGTTTAGTATCTATACTCTTACAAAACATGACCAAAAGACCCATAATCTGCACTTTATAGACAACCTCTTTAGAGATTTTGTCTAATCCCCATTATCAACATCTCCCAACCTATAACAGAGAAAGCCTGTATTTCAATTCCATACTTCTTTGATGCAATATGAGTTGACAGTGTTAAACTTTGTAAAGTAAAAATTCTAAAGAATTACCTTCAGGAATATACCTGCTTTGTTTTCCAATTGAAAATATCAATAGGCAAAATATGATTTATTCCAGGAAAGCTGATAACACAACTCAGGAAGAATGATAAATGAAGACTGCATTTATTACACCAGCCTAATGTCTTTTGTTGCAGAACAGTGTCATGTTTCATAACAAGAATTATAAATTTCAGGTCAGTTTTGTTGTTCAAGGTTATGCATTTATGACAGTCATCTAATTGTGTTTTAGTAGAAATCACAAGTTCAATATTGTGTCTAAAGGTTCAAAAATATTGTTACTGTATGCTAATTTTACTTTTAAAGTAAAATAACTAAATCAGAACTTCTGAAACAGTATTTTCTAGAAAATGTTCATAACAGCAACAGCTGGGCTCATTAAGTGCAATTTTTTAAAAAATGCATTTCTATTGCTGTTAGTTATATTTAGGATAAATAAATAAGTCCCTGCATTTCAAGCTATGAAGTTACAGTGCCTGTATTGCAGCTGTCTGCACAGGATGCCTCACTGGCTCGGGCCAGGCATTCTGGCACTGGAGTATCAATATTCAGCTTGGCAAACTAGCATAAGCAGAGGCTGTCAAATAGGGTAAGTGGGAGGTTGAGGGTGCAAGGGATTTAGAAGATGGCATCTATTTTTAAGAGATGGTTAGTTTAATTATCTATGAAGTTATTGATCCTGAGTTAGGAAGCAGCTGAGCAAGTGTTTTAAAGAATGCAGTGAGCAGCCAGCTCATGATTAGAAGAACACTCATGCCCTTAAAGGAAACTGAAAAGCAAAAAATACTTTGGCAGTTGGGAAGTGCACTGCAAGTAGAATAGAAACAAAAACTGTGCCAAGGCTAGAGTAGACTTTATTCATACAGGAAATTCCACATGACTTCAAATACAAAATTTTAGAAATATTTTCCTAGTTTTCTCACTAAATTTCTTCAAAATGAGTAATGCTGCAAGATGCTCCATTTTGTACAGATAAGTATGGGCCAAACTACAAGTTCCTGGTCAAATGATTTTCCCATGAACCACAGAGTCTGAACACAGGTATTTTTTGCACCAGGAAGATAATAAATGTTTATGCTCTGTGAAACAGAATAGTAGTTTAGACCCAAAAATGTCATCAGCTAGAAACCCAAATGTTTAGCCTCATTCTATAAGAGAATCTCCTTAACATTTTATTTTTTCAAGATGAACTCCTGTAACCAGTGACTCAGTTCTTCTAATCACATTTGTACATTCAACACATGACTCCAGATATAGTAAAGTTACTCCAAGCTCCTGTTAACATCACTTTTCCAGTCTCTTTATATGAGCATAACACAATTAACGAGCAGTAAAGAAATCCCTTCAGTTTGAATTATAAACCAAATGCTGCTATTCCTCACTCCCTAAATACCCATAAATTGAGCTATGACTCAAAATTCACAGGGCAAATCTAAGATATAGGGTAAACGTAGTTCCTTATCTGCAACATTCTATGGCCAAAGTCTCACTAACATAGCAAAAGACTGCACACTTATCCTCTTCAAACAGAGGGCAGGGCTTGTTTACACAAGGAAATGCCCACACAGTTCTGTGGCTATGATTAAAGCGGAACTTCTCGTAAATAGATGAAAAAAAAAAAATGCTCCTTTTTCCTCTTCTCATTTGCTGCTGCAAACCATTTGCCAGTGGAAACCCTTGGGCAATTTGGTTAGTGCAGCATTTCACCAAATTTTCTTTTCGGAGTTTATTTATGCTGCAGACATACCAATTTAGTTTTATGTCAGTTAGCATAGGTATCAATAGCAGGACAGGCACGAATCTGATCACGTCCCTACAAATCTGAACTCGGGGTGAAGCTCAAGTCACCAGTGTTTCCAACCTATCAGTCCCTGAAACTGATACAGGAAAACCAGCCTGGGAATATGTGTGTGCATGCCAGTCACACCTCCCCAGTACAGCATGAGCCTACCCACAGCTCGGTACCTAGAGAAGTCGGATTTGAAAACTCAGCACAACCCACTATTAATGAACTGTTACTTAAACTGCTACTGAGGACCATCTTTACAACTACTTTAATTTTATTAATGATGCTTAAACACTAGTGCTCAAATGTTATGATTAGCAGGTCCTTTCCAACTCAGAATATTCTATGACTCTATAAAAATTGAACGCATTAGGCAGAATAATTTATTACATAAAGGAACTACGCCATGGGTCCTGAGACAGTAGTAACACAACCGAAGCCAAATTCGAATACTTGCCTCCTCTCTGAACATTTATCTTAATTATTTTTCATTTTAGGAAACCTGTGTTTGTATTCCTTCATGCGTAAACCTTCAAGACATACTTTGAAAGCAGAGGTA
>WEIT01005043.1:2218-14760 GCA_013389985.1 Dryoscopus gambensis
CGGAGGAAATGATTGTTGTATATTAATAAAGTGAGACTGATTACCTCATCAAAGTTACTTTTGACAAACTGGTTTTCACTTAAAAGCTGTCATGAGAAGAATTGATGTTATCCATTTCTGCTTTTTGACAGGTTAGCTTTCCTTCACAGTTACTCTCCTGAATTGCTGAACTTCTTGAAGGTTTTGCAATACACTATCAATACTGACAGTACTCCTCTCAAAAATTTGATATAGAACTTGGTTTTTGGGGGCAGGTTGCTGGTCACTGTTAAATTGGTGGTTAATAGGTTATGCTGGAGCAGAGCTGTGATTGTGTGCATCTGAACTGCAGGGAAGTCACGGTTCTCTCTGGAATGGTTGGACACGTGTATCTTGCCATGGATTTGTAGGTGTCTGACACTCATACCTGGGAGGGGAATTCCTGGCAGGCACACACAGAGTATTGTACTCCAGCAGTCATATGAGGTCTTCTAGGTTCATATTTGGTTGTCACAGTTTACAAAAGGCCATTTATAACTCTATGCTGCTGAGAGCTTAATTATGCCCTACTACTTGTAATATTGGGAACTTTCAGCATAGATTAATTTGTAGCTTCCAGTTCTCTTTGCTGAGGAGTAAACCCTTGAGGCTTTAGTTGCACTGCAAGAAATTAAAGCTATACTTATGTTGTCGTGCTGACAGTTTGCTTTCTTTTATCTAAATAGTGAAAGACAGGCCTTGAGTACAGACTAGAATGTAAAATTCCCAATGCACTAGAGTGAGACCAAATACAAATGTGAGTCATTGGCTTGAGGGGAATTTGCCAAATTTGCAAATAAGATCTGCTAGAAATAAAATATTTCCTGTTGAAAAGATCTGTAGCTTTTCACAGATGTCAGTGACGGCTGCAAGCACTGAATGTACTGGGATTCAATCAAAATATCTTAATAAATATGTCTTAGAGTGAAGGAAATTGTGAGAAGAATGAACTTCCCTTACTATTTTAGTTTGCATAAAACTGCCTGTCTAACTAAATATCAACAGGAGGGCACACTTCCTGTTTATATTTCTGCCTCTTATCTAGAACTAAGAAGTTAGTTCTATGAAGCATGGTAGGGATTTAATTGTATATATATGTCAATACACATAATTTTCAGTCAGAAGTCTTGGTTAGATCTTGTAGGTCAAGAGGTAGCTGTTCTATTTATTTTTTTATGCTATCCTGTCTCTCCTCTTTCAGAAGAAAAAAAAAAAAGAAAAATCTTTACTAGATCAAGCCTTTTTGGAGATTTCTCACACACGCCCCATACCACCTATGTGCATACACAAGATTACTGAATATTGGTAAGATTTTATGTTTTGATCTCAAATTACAGCAGAATTTAATTCCTGGTCAGAAACCTGACATCTGACCTGTTTTTCTTCCAGTGTATAGATTTTTGTTTTATTTTGTTACTGCTCATGCAGTATAAATCCCTGATACCTTGAGTTTCATTCTTATGTATTTGGCATAAATAAGCCAAGGCCAACAGTAGAACTTGTGAAAAATACGAATTCTGACCATACAGGAAAGATAGGATATAATTCATAGATTCTTCTAGCTTGTTGGGATCAGCAGATCATCATGTCTGACCTCCTTCTTAAAATAAAAACAAGAATTTCATTCAAGTATTCTACTACTAAGAATGTTGTAGCGAGGTGTACTTATAACCAGCTTCAGTGTATTTTCTACTCTAATCAAAGTGGATCTAGTCACTTTTCCTAATGTAAGGAAGCTGTACGTGAGACAGGTGGGAGTTTATTTCAACCATCATGAAACTTAAGACTGTACGTGGGGTAAAATATATGCTGTAGAGGGCCTGAGGAAGGCAAGAAAGTTAGCAATACTCTGGTTAGGGCAGAAAGTGTTGGTGGAGGTCACAGATAGATAGTAACAGCATCGACGGTCATGCTTTCTGAAAAATTTGGAATAAAAAATCGTGGTTCCAGATGTAGCTTGTGTATTTCATATTTTAGAAGCAATGATTCATGTTTTAGAAGCAATCATTAATGAAATATAGGATAAGCACCTAATTGTCTTAAATTATAGAACATAGGAAAATTGTTTACTACAAATAACTTCTAAATTTTCCCTGTGATTTCTTACACCTCTGCTCTGGGAATCTTGAAGAACATAAGTGATCATATCCTATGTTTTGTGTGTTTTTAAATGAAAAGGATAGAGAGTAAAAGTGTTCTTGAATTTTATTGTAGTGGTTCTGGCATAGGGGATTGCCCTCCCCAGCCCCCAACACTTTTTCACCATTTCATGGGCAAAGTGCTTTTCTGTATTTCTGTCCTTCATTTGTATAAACTACAAGAGAAAACAGAAAGTCCAGAGTGGTGTTTTTTTAATACTGTGAGTAGCACGGCCTCAGTTACTTATTCTTTTCTGCCTTGAACCCTGTAGGTTTAGCAAATGTGCCGTAATGCAGTAGTTTCATCCTGTTTCACTCATAGCCTCCCTTCATCCCGTTTCCTGCCTATTCCAAAGAAAGGGTGGAGAACACACTTTTCGGAGTCTGATGCCAAAATGGCTTAATGGCTTGATTCCTCTGTTGGCATCAATGTAACAGCTATGGAATTTTCAAACTTTTTTGATAAGAAGGGACATTAGGAGCTTAAGGATATTAAAAGCCAACAGGGTTATCTTTTCATCAATGATTAAATCCAAAGAAACCTTGTGTCTTGTGGAAAATAAAAAGTAAACAAAGGAGATAATACGGAGAAACCGTCATACAAAAAGTGCTTCTGCAACTTCTCTATTTCTATATTTACTTCCCAGACTGAATTACTCCATGAATGTAGTTCTTACTCCAGGTGACCCAATTTGGGTTGCCTCTCTGTGTCACTACCATTTAGAATATCCTTGACTACTCTCAGTAGCTCTCTCTTCTGTACAGATCCAAGGGTAAGGGCTTCACAATATAAATTCATTCCCTCATGTGTGAACAATTAGATTTTGAAGCACAAGTCTTTCATCCTCCTATTTTTCAAAATTCTGCTACCAGCTAGAACTTACTTACTGTGCTGACAGATGCTCTTGAGATAAGGGAAGTAGCAAGAACTGTTGAGATCCTTAGTTCTGGTATGCTTCCATTCAAATGTGGAAATTTTTTTCCTCTATATGATCAGTGATCCATATTTTTGGAGGCGATAAGGGGACTACGCATCTGACTCTGAAGGAAAACACCACAGGTTGGATGTAGAAGGCTAGAAAATTAGACTCCATGTGAATTATACTTTGTTACTCAATTTCAAGTTGATACTGTCAGTCAGACTTTTAAATTTGTCCTATCCTCCCTCTTACCAATTTTTCTTCAATTATTTATGAAATTATAATTTTAATGTGTCACGGTTGTTCTCCAATATGCTGGTTCTCCTTTTTCTTTTTCTTACCAAAAAAATCCCCTACAATTAATTCCTACATCTTCTGCCTTAAATTTCCAACAAATAGGCCATTTGAATTTCCTTAGTGTGAACACAGGGCTTAAGAGGGTGTGGTTATTAATGTCATAGAACAGGAGCTAAGACTTTTTGTACCAGAAATGATGTCTGAAGCAGTCATCACTTTTCTTGATGGATATTAGGTTTCATGTTGGAGTATTTTTACCTAAATGAGTGTAGATAACTAATTTTTTCATATGTAAGCAAGCATTCCCTGTGCATGTGTGTTATTTTTGTGAATTTTTCTTGTGGAGAACTAGAATACATAACATAGCAGTGTGTGTGCATATATTTTATTCCTTATTCTCTCTACCCTCAACCTTATTTTCCTTGTTGTTATTCCTCTGTGATGTACATGCATTGAGTCCATAATCCCATTGATTCAACAACTATTCTTGATTTACCTGTATGGTTGCAGCCATATTTATATGTATTAAGAGCCATGTATGCCTAAAAATACAACAATAATATCATCTGTACTGCCACACAGGTTAGAAAGGATAACACTGCACTGCCTGTTGCCTGTCACCTTTGTAAAATATTGTTCTGCCAGTAGCCATTGATTTTTGCGAATCATTCAGGGTTTGTGGAGAGTAGTGATTTGGGAAATGTCAAGACACCAATCACAAGGTGTTATGGAGCAGTTTTGTTCACAACTAGTAATCATTTTTACCAGTAAAACATTTTTATTGTGTAGTCCTATACTCCTGTCAGCTGTTGAAATGTGTGGCTGTGGAGCATAGGTCTGAACGCAGCCTAGGCACTCTGTGTCACCGAGTCTACACCTGCCTTCAACTAGCACTTGCCACCAAATGGATTGTTGGGATTTCCCTCTGAAAGGACTTATGCCATACATTATGCATTTAAAAAGGCTGATGAAAATCTGGGAGCAAGTGAAGAAAGAATATAAAAAGATAATGCTGACATTTCAGTGGGTAATGTAGATTTGATTTGTGGCGATGCTGTTATTGTCTGCACCCCAGCAATGTGAGCTTTAAGAACGGAGTGCTAAAGCATCATTATTAGACCAGGGAAAAAAGAAACCACAATCATCACAGCAATGTGATGCTACTTTTGAAGGAGAAAGAATGGAATATAGTTTGGGAGTTTATGATTCTTACTATATATTTTTCCTTTGCATTTTATTTCTTTATTTCTGTGATACTTTCATATTTTAAAGTGAGTGATGTTAAAGCAGAGTTCTAGGTATTTGAGGCCACTCTGCAGCACTGCTTTGCTCTGTAAATGCTATTGGCAATATGTTTATTCAACCCCTGGAAGGAGACAATACTTGCATGGAAAAATCCCTGTAGCAAAAGGGAATCACACTCAACCCTAGTAAATTCACCACCTTGCACAGAGCTGTGAAAGAAATTAGCTCAGTTTGTGGTTCTCTAGACTATTAAATGACTGATAGTTATTTTTTAAGTGAGCATTGTGGTACAGAGAAGCTCAATAAGTGATTTCATTAAAGCCATTTAGCAGGTAAGTTCCTTAAGAAGAACCTGCATTTTTGAGTCCTAATACTGTATATAGGGTCGTCCTGTGTATTTGAGAGGAAATGCTAATGGAGGTTTAATTTCTCTGTTACTATTTCCAGGAGACAAAGAACATAGAAACAGAAAAGCAGACAGGGAATAAAAATAATATTAACTTCATAGTTTGTATGTGTCCAGGAAAACACAGAAATCAATGGTGGAAGTTAAAATCAGGGTATCAGTTGTTATTTATGACTATTAATATTGTAGAACTATTTTTAAAGCCTGTGTTATTAGTAGCTGGCTGGGGAAGATGAACAGCTTCATCTTTGAGAAAAAGAACTTGGTGTCTAAAGGTACCAAAAGCCTGAATAAGATAAGAGGGAGAAGTACTTGGCAATTAAATCAAAAGTGAATGGAATACATTTGCAATGGAATGATTTAGCTGTTGCTAAGGGTTTTCTGAGTGCTGGAAACAACTCTTTTACAAGCACAGTATTTTCTGAGTATCTTTGAAAATCTCTTTTGGAACTTGACAACTCATTTGGTAGATGTCAGCTTCAAGGTTCAAAAAGCTTGGCATATAAAATTCAGCTTGGAATAGAAAATCTAGAGCAGCTTTCCTGGCAGATGCTCCCAGCAGCATCGCAGAAAACTTCCACACTATAGGTGATGGGGTTTTAACACAGTTGTCTTAGTGCTAGATTAATTTGTAGACACTGTTCCATAGTTACTTGGCATTAGGGCAAGTTAATAAAGAAAGAATCAAGTTCACATGAGGAGGTGTGTAAATCTCGACAAAAGCAGCTGAGTTAGAGCAGACACAGCACAAACTTACTCGTGCAGTAGTAATCTGGGCTGTTTTCTTGAAAAGAATATAGAGCTCTATTGATTTTTAGCAGATAACCTTTTAGTTTTCTTTTGATGAAGGGAAAGCTGTTGGAAAAGACTGTGTGTATGTCATTAAATCAGTGATAATTTTCAGACAGAGATAAAAATGTTCGATTTGTCTGGTTATTTTCATAGAGTGTTCCAGCCATTAGTAGAAGGCAAAGATTATGTGCCTTGTTCTCAATCCAGATTTCTCTGAGGCAGTTAATTATTCTGTATATATCATCTTCTTAAATGTTACAGAGAATGAAAATACCTGATGGTTGTTTAAATTTAAATGTGTATGGTTTGTCTTAACTTTTCCCACAGATTCCCAGCATTCTTTATACACTGACAGACCATTTGTCTCATATCATGTAATATTATGAAAGGGAAGCCCTTTTTTTTGCATAGGACGTAAGTTACTGAATTTAAGGTTTGACTTTTTGACTCTTTCTGTGCTCCTGGAAAGAAGATACAAGATCTCTGCTGCTGCTGTCCCTTGTAAATCATGATTTATAATTCTTTTGGTCTGTCTGAGGACGATTTTTGTTGTCCTTGTACCGTAACAGGTCACACAGAGAACTCCTTATCAGAGATTAGGACCCAGCTGTGCTGGCATGAAACAAGTATACAGGGTTAAGATAGGGCACATCACCTGGAGTTTGCAGTGGGTGTATGCATGTGTCTGCATTCTGTGACTGGGGTAACTGCAGACCACTCCTTTTGGTGGCCCTTATTTGTGTAGCTACCACGCCTGGATTCTTATTGTAAGAGGAGGGGCAGCCGTGTCCTGGGGTGCATCAGGCACAGCATCACCAGCCAGACAAGGGAGGGGATTGTCCCACTCTGCTCTGAGCTGGGACAGCCTCACCTCGAGTGCTGGGGGCAGGTCTGGGTGCCACACTGTAAGACATTAAACTGTTAAAGAGCATCCAAAGGACAGATGTGGAGGTGGTGCAGGTCTGTGAAGGGGAAGCGCTACAAAAAGCAACTGAGGTCACTTGGTCTGTTCAGCCTGGAGGAGACTGAGGGGACACCTCACTGCAGTTACAACTTCTCGTGAGGGAAGGTGGAGAGGCAGACCCTGATCTCTTCTCTGTGGTGACCAGTGACAGGACCTGAGGGAATGGCCTGAAGTTGTGTCAGGGGAGATTTAGGCTGGATAGTAGGAAAAGGTTCTTCACCCAGAGGGTGGTCAGGTGCTGGAACAGGCTCCCCATGGAAGTGGTCCCAGCACCAAGCCTGACAGAGTTCAAGAAGCATTTGGACAATGCGCTCAGGTGGTGTGACTCTGTGTGGGCACAGCCAGGAGTTGGACTTTGGTGATCCTTTCTGCTTCCTTCCAACTCAGGATGTTCTGTGATTCTGTGATTCTGCGCAGCTATTTCATTATGCATTTATGTAAAGTAATTTCCCATTGAAAAGTTTATGTTAGTTTATGTTGAATAGGTATTTATGATATGCTCATGCCATGCTGCTTCTAAGACAAGTGATTTTTTGAACCTGGTGCCAAAGGATTGAATCTCTTCTAAACTGGCCTACATGACAATGAAGGCAAGATGCATTGCTGTCTTTTCAGGCTTTGAGCTGAGAAGCCTGTAGGTATTTGGACAATTTTTGATAAATAATTTAGTAAAAATATTGCAAAGTCTGTTACAAATCTACTGATATATTTTTCAGGTTTCAAAGAGTGTTTAACATTTCTTACATTTGGGTGCATAATTATGTAGAATTAGAAGAGAACTATGACGTTTCTACAGAATTAAAAAACCACCCATAAAACTAAATAATGTTTTTTACAATACCAGAGTCAGGAAAAAATGTATAGAAAGAAATCCCCTTGAGACAGTGACTAGGGAAATGTAGGTAACAGAATAGCTTTAAAAATGTAAGTAAGAACTTCCAGACACTTCCGCTATTCACAAAATCTTTGTCTAATTCATGGTTCCCAAGTTTATGCCTCTAGGCATGCTCAAAGTCAGTTAATTTTGACATCTGGCTCCTTTTTTCAGCTCCTTTGGGATTCACAGACTAGGCATTACCCTAACTTCTTCACCTGTGGAACCAGATGTTAGAAGGATGCTAACAGTGTTCTTTCAAAAAGCCACTCAAAACACATTAAGAATCAGTTTCAGGTTTTATCAACTCTCTTGCATAAACCTTTCAACTTGACAGAAGTATTTCTACCAGTTTCTCAGCGATTTGATTCTCATGCTATTTCTCCACTTGAATACTCTTTCTGCTGGAAAATAAGGACCTAACTGGCATGACAGGAAATTTTGGAACAGGTGAATCACAGACTTCTGCTTTATCCAGTAGGTCAATGTTGTGAAAGCTGGACTATATTTGGGAAGCCTCCATTTCAGTCTTTCTGACACAGAGGACATGAGGCCCTAGAACCAAGTAGAGCTCCTGAATTAAGTTAGTATTCTGAGGATATTTCCATCAGTTTTGCTGGAGCTCTTCTGTTTAAATTGGTCAGAAAATCAGTGGAGCATTCAACACTTTCTGAAAAACTCCCCATAGTTTAGTGGTTGAATCATGAGGAGGAGTAGAAACATGCAGGTCAAAAGTCGCGGAGGCAGATGAGGGATTTGAGTCCAGGACATCTAAATGTTCTCCCAAATTTTTATTATCAGGCTGTGGAATAGAGAGGCTTAGCAGCTCATAGATTTCTTTTTCCTCTAATGTGTAAAAGTAGATACCCTAATGTTTCTCTAATGCTTTTAAGAGCTTTCTACCTTAGCATGCTTTTCACTAAAGAAGCCATTGAAATGAGTGTTTTCCCAATAGAAGGAGGTGATTTTTGCTATTGCTGTGATATGTGCAACTTAGGATCACCATCTGCACTCCATTTCTACCTCACATAAATTACTGGTTGTTTAATTTAGCTTTTCTCTCGTGTCATGTATTTTCACATACGGAGGTAGCAGCTTTACTAGTAGATAATAGGAAGTTATTAACTTGTTTCACCTTACATTCCCACAACCACATGCTGCTATTTCTTATAATAACCTTGGCTTCAGTAATGTGGCCCTTTGTGGGTTCTTTCGAGTGTGCTGTGTAATTATATTGCGACTGCTGAATGAATGTAGACTGTCATTCCATTACCCTACTAATCTAATATGGTGATAGAGGTGTTGTTTGTATGATACTTTCCCACTTGTCTCATCTGATAAAATTCTGTTTGAAATTAACTGTTTCCTTTTTTCTGCAACACTCATGGATTCTGCTCCACAGTTCAGCCAGTGAAGGAGTAAGGAAATGTCTGTGAAACTGCTAAAACTGAATTGGTAAAATTGATGGAAATAATTTCCATGTTTGGAAGGAACTCTGCCAGCAGCAGACTCAACAGAATTTAAACTGGTTATGGAAATTTTTTCAATGATTTTGATGGAGAAGTTTAAAATATTTTTTCCTGAAATGGTTTTACCTGAAACAATTATAAATAATACTTGTTGACACTGCAATAAATATGTTTATTTTCTTTTTAGTTATGTATTACTTGCTGTATTCTTATAATTGCAGTTTTTGTTTGTAAATTCCTAAGTAAAATAAATAGAGCATAAATAAATTAAAAATATAAGGGGGAGAGAGGCTGAGGCTCAAGAACTAAGGAACATATTCACCATGGGCATTTAAATTCTCTTTGTTATCGTTTAGTGCTGAGTTTGGCTCCTTTCAAGCATATTCCTGTAACTGGCAGATTATGGGACTCTCTGCAAGGAGATGGCAGTAAATGCAATCTGCCATCTGTGGGCAAGTTTTTTTGTGGCAGCATACCTGTATAAAAAATGGTTGTTAATCATCATGCTGCGTTTTGAAGTAAATGTCCAAATTTTCTAGGACTGCGGACCAGCCTCTTCAAATGAAAATTAATGGAGTTTAGCTAATTAAGCCATGTGAGGTCTGACCCTATTTTTCACGATGTCCCTTATTGTTCATAAAATGACACACTGGTAATTGTTAAGAAGGACGTGTTAGTGATTGTTAAAAATAAATGAGTTTCTGGAAGGTGGGAAGTTGAAAATGGATGCTCTAGTACCATTAACAGATGGAGACCTCTAAGTAGATACTGACTTTTTGATAATTACAGTGGATCACAAGTAATGCATTCCCCCACTCTGGTTTCCAGTATTTGACTGTAGTGGTTACAAATTCTTTGGTATGTCTTAGAAAAGGTCATCATGTGGCTTTCCTCCTGCTGCAAAGAGACACACACATTTCATACCATGAAAAAACTCCTTGATCTGCCCTCTCCTATGTAGTTCTTTAATAAAATGAAGACTGGTTCTGTTGGAGATGAAGGGGATAATTTTTTGGATCATTATAATAGATTAATTAGTTTATGAACCAAAAGTTCTTTAGAGGATACCACAAATATTTATGATGTCCTTGAGTTTTACACCAGATCTGTAAATTAGCTGAAAGATGTGTAAAAATTCATACAGTCAGACAGCTCCCTCCTGGCTATGCACATAAAGTGGCTCAGGAGCATAAATTATTCCTGCTGAGGTCAATCATAATTTATGCTATTTTGCTTCTGCATCTCCTATTCTGAGAAAGAAGAATATAAAGAACATCTGTATTTGAAGAAAGATTTCCCTCTTTGCATCAAATTTCATTCACTTTGGGAAATCTTTTGGTACAAATGATAATCTGAAGAGCTGCAATTTGAATTGGCAGGTCGCAAGGGAAAAGTGCTTCAGATTGTATTTATGAAAAAGCTGAAAATATTACCACAGCCCAGACAGTTGAAGAGAGATCTGTAAAGATACTGTCATTGAGGATGTATTCAGTGCATTTCACTGTGTACAAGTATGAAGTAAAAATATGTGGTAGTAAAAGATAGTCACAAATTGCCCAAGTTAACCTTTGTTCTCCCAGTGTCACATTAAAAGCATAAATACAAACCAGTAAAGAATTTCCAAATTACAGTGCCTAGAGCAATTGGAGCACAGTCGTACTTCATGACTGATTTCCCACTGATGGCTGTGTGGAGGTGAAAGAATTGCTTATGACTTTGGAAGTCTTACATGAGTTTGAGGCCTTCCTCTATTTGCCTTTGACTGTGACTAAGTGGGATCCTGCTCTTCGAAAAAGAGAACTACTGACAGAGTAGTGATCTAATTATGTCCTGGTTCTGTAGTATTCCACTGTTTCTTGGGCTGTAAGAGTCCACATTTAGTGAAGGCCCATAGAATTTGCAACCACCATCTTCCTGGTGGTTTTCGTTGAACTGAAAACATACTTGATGTGTGTTTTAAGGGATGCAATGCAAAGTGTGATGACAAAATTGCTGGAGATTTTGCTGAGTACATGATAATTTTGTTTGAAGGTATTGAGTAGGGACAATGGGGAAGTAAGAGAATCTGGCCTTGTCCTGTTGAAAGCCTTCAGGATTCCCTCAGGATGCCTCATCATCACCCTGCTGGAGTACCTGCTGCTGAATCATATATCTCTCTATGATGCCACAATCAGGAGGTTCTGAAATGCTTTTTGTTTACAGTATTGCAAATCCATCCTGTCAGGTGTTTTTGTCTGATAGTTTTAGATTTACTGCCGTTCCTGACAATATCAAGATGTCTAAGCAGCTAGATAGGTGATAGGATATGTTCTAATGTAGTTACAAAATTCTGACTTAAAGCAGCTAAAACTGAAAACCAGTGATTTAAATTAACTAAAATCATGACAGTAAGTTTCCAGGAAAAGGAAACATGTACAAAAATCCTAGTTTTATATTCCTTTGTATGTTGAGGAATGATTTACAGCATGATTAATCTCAAGGGAATTTCATTTCTTTGGTATATGGCACATGCATATGAAAGCAGAATAATCCTTTAAAAATATTATGTCAGACCAACTCCAATTTCTGCTCGATAGCATGTAGGTGAAACCTGGACTTCATTTAATCGAAGTTGTATTTTGGTGGAAAGAATTGGTTTTGTCTTCTTGGTGACAGTGGGCACATTTAAAACTTGGCCATCTCTTTAGTTTTCACATTTTATGTGTTCTTAGCTCCTTAAAGGAACATTTTGTAATACACCTGAAGTATATTTCCTAGACAATACCTAAAAATACCTGAGGAAGTTTTACTACATATGTCGATGATAGCTTGCATGGCTTAAAGCCTTTGATGGGGTAATAATTTCAGTAGCTTGTTGCCTGTGATTCTTTGGCTTATTGTCCTTAGTTTGTTTGGATGAGTAATGCTTTGGTTTTTAGATGTCTAAAATGAATAAAACTAGCAGATAAGAACTGTAGTAATGCAGGTAGAAGTTAACAAAGTGAAATAAGAGAGTCAAACTATTCCTACTGAATAATATTTCCTGTCTTTGTCTTTTGCATCTTTATGACAATGTTATCTGAAATTCCACGCATTGCATGCTACATATAATAATAGCTCAAACTGTAAATTAATTGAAACATTTTTCTTAATTTCTTAATCTCTCTGATATATATCACTTAATAAAGGTTGACTGTGCAGCCATTATGAGGAAAAGAATCAAGTTTTTCTTTATGTCACTTCCAAACAAAAGATACGTCTGTAAACAAAGCAGTCAATTTAGGCAAGTATGAACAGGTTATTTACAAGACCTAGTGGTTGTCTAATTTCCAGTCCTTTTTTTTTGCCTTGGGGGAAAAAAAAAGAAAAGAACAGAATGAAAAAATAATATATCAGCTTACATTATTAAAGTTCACCTTTTTGAGACATAGTAATACTGG
>WEIT01005059.1:790-14589 GCA_013389985.1 Dryoscopus gambensis
ACTTTTTACCATACCATAAATACATTTTCATCAACTGTTCAGGCATCTCAATTTTTGCTTTAGTAGCAAAGACATTTGCTTGCTAACAAACCAGAAAAGCTAAGATAATTATCAATCGTGTCCAAAAAGTGATAACAAGATGAAGAACTGAGCTGAAATGAAGAAGTGCTTCTGGTTATATGCTATGATATAAAACTGCAGTTTCTAAATATTTTGAAACCAAACATCACTGTTAGCATTATCTGATGTGCTGCTTCTCTCACTGGGAATTGCCAGCAGAAAGAACAGATCATCAAAGTCAATAAAGTTCATTTGGAAAATGCCACTTCCTCTTTACTTTTTTTTTTTTTTTTTTTTTTAAACCAGAACAGTATTTATTTGACCTGGAAATTATTGGCAGAGTATTCATATGGGGAAAAAAATTCTTTTAAACTGCTAGAGTTCAAAAGTCATTTTTGTCCTTTGCTACTCAGGTAAAAAATAAACAGTATTATAAAAGTTAACTACTGCTGCCTCTCCTCTAAAATATATGCTTTTAAGATGTAGGCTATCTGACATCTCTATTTCCAGGTTAGTAACTCACCAGGATTTCTTTCTAAAATGTTATATTTCCCATCTTATTATTTTAAAAAATGAGGGAGATATTCACCATGCCTGCTATTTTTCTTTTTGTGAGTTTCCTTTACATCTGACATTTAGGGGTGGCTGTGGAGGTAATCTTTCTGCATCAGTTTACTATACAGGTTTGGAACACATATAAAAGGGAATGCCAGGCAAGTTATTGTTTTGTAGCCCATTCTCCATATTAATAAGCATCACTAAAGCTTAGCAACTGTACCTCTAACATCAACATTATGAAGTCCAGTTAAGAATGTTTTTCAGCTGTGAAGAACATCATCTGCTCTGCTTACCAAGGTATTATGACTGGATAGAGCATATGCTAAAAAACTAAGGCATGCTAATACTATCAAATGAACAATAAGTGATCACAAAAAAATTAGTATTCTATCTTTTTCCCTAATGAGCAAGTTGGAAAATGCAAATAAATTTTGTCCATCTGCTGCTACTGACTACAAATTATTGTGACTACTTGGGAATGAGGGAGGGCCTATAGTAGAAACTGTTATCAAAAACATTGGACACCAGCTGGATTACCTCTTTAGTTGCCTACTCTAACAGTGTTAAATTTATCATCATTATGTGAACCAAAAATCTAATAATGTTAATTGTACACATACAGAGTACAAGCCAGGCACCAGCTTCAAGAGGCTACACAATACAAACCTCTGCTTGAAATAATATGAATCACACAAAATAAAATAGTAACTCACTAAGCAGAAGTACAAAGGTCTTGCTTCCTTTGGATCCGCATCCTTTCCTTAGTTCCCTGGCTTACAAAGCTCGAAAGTTAAACTCTTGTGGAGTTTACACAAGAATATAGAAGCAGGAAATGACAATTAATTCTTGGAGAATTGGTGAGAGATACCTCATAAAAGAGTGAGTTTGATCTATAGCCCTCTTGGTGGAGAACCTAAGCTCTCTCTCCACCAGCACTGCTTCCAAGAGCACTGTGTGGTTTGGGTGGGATGGGCTAAGACTTACTGTGAACATGGAAGCAGTGGCCACTGCTATTATATTATGTCAGGCCTAGAAGAAAAATAAGCTTCAGGTTTCCCAAGCACAAATCAGGTTTTGTTACTACCTTTTACGGCATTTATGAAACAAAATCCCAGACATTTAGCAAAATGGACAAATAAAGTAGCCTTGAATTATTTCTATCAAGCTATAAACTTCTCTCTGTGCAACAGCAATCAAATAGTTTATTTGGCAAGCTGCAACACTTTAGACTGCCCTTTTTCAAGTATTACAAGATCCTCATCATTGTTATTACAAAAACTTCTGGTTTTATGTTTGAACAAAGCCATCTGGACACAATCCTGAGCCACGTGCTCTAGCGAGGCCTGTTTGAGCAGGGGGGATTCACTAGATGACCTCCAGTGATCCCACTCAACTTTACCCATCCTCTGATTCTGTGACCATAGAATTCCTTAAATGCACTTTGTTTTCTAAACTAGCAGACACACATTTCAAGTTTCACCTACATTCACCATTCTTGACAGTCAAAATAGAATTCAAAGCAAAGAAAAATCTCAAAGTAATTGAAAACAAATAAAAATCTCAAATCTCTCAAGTAAAAAATCTATAAGATTAGAACTACTGTGGACAGAAGACTATGCTGGACCTACTCCTGATATTCAATAAAAAAGTTTTAATAATACAGTATTAAAATCAATCTTAATTCAGCAATTGATATAGTTACCTCAATACAAGCACTAGCTAAAAATAGATTTTTTGTTTAAGCAAAGCTTAGGGATTCAAAATACACTGAATCATTGCACAAAGTGATTAAGTTAAAGTAAGCAACACACAGACCAAGAACGTCATCAAGTTGTGCAGATCTTGACACAAAGCCAGTTTTAGAATTTCTTAAAAGGAGAGATTTTTAAGCAGAAGACAAAATGGTTCTCAATTGTGTCAGTCTTACACTGAATATCAATGTGCCAGAACTAAACAACAGCCACAGAAAATGAATTTCATAAATGCATTGCAAAAATCACAAGGAATCAGGATTCAGTATGAGTCCCCAGAGGCTGACAGAACTGCTACGTATTTTAGAAATTTACTAAATAAGGCATTATACCACTCTACCAGCCCTCTCTTCTGAAATATTTATGTTTCAGCTGTTTCCAAGACCTTCATTATTTTAATGTGTCTAAATTCAGTAACACAAGTATCACTGACAGAGATTTAAATTCTGTCATTAGACATTCACCTGTATTTGCACTGAAAGTCAACAGTGGCAGTAACTTAGTGCTTCCTTTGATAAACATGTAAGCTGTACAATGATCAAGTGCCTATGATAGAAGCGTTGACATGAACAGGGTCACTAAGTTATCATTAATACTTTGAGGCTACACTTGACTGGCATTCAAGTACCAATTACAATACCACAATTGAAACTTGTGGGTCAGCAAAATAAGGTAACTCCGAAAGCTGCTGGTAGACTGGCAGTGGGTAAGCAATGTGGTATTGCCTCAAAAGTAACACAGACTTACTCCTCAGGCTGGCAAACAAATAAATCACCACAGGTGAAAGAATTAGATCTCTGGGAAAGCAGAGTCTTGCCTGCTTAATGAGATGTACTTTGCAGGATTTAAAAATCAGCATTTCTCAGAAAAACTATGATCAGTTTGATGGTACCCTTCAAAATACACACATTGAGAGCAGCAAGAGGAAGAGGGAAGGCCCAACAGATTAAATACTTACTGCAGTATTAACTCTCTCAAAACTATTAAGAACTCCAATATTTTTCAAAACATAAAAGCATTACCAGATAGCTAAGATCACGGACAAAGTGAACTGTTCCCAAAATTCACGTCCTGCAGTTATGTTTATCTTAATATTGAAGGTAATAATTTGCAAGTTTTATTCTGTTTTTCACTGAGGTTCTATATAGATAAGCCAGCTTCTAGTCACCTTAGAGTTATTGTGTAAGAACACTTTGCCTTTTGAAACCTTTGTACAACAAAGGGACCTGGACACTTAGAAGTCTAGTGCAGTTACAAAATTTCTGTCAAAGTTTTGTTAGGAAGGGTTTGTAACCTTGATTTGTGCCTTCAAGCTTTCTTTATCTCATCTCAAATCTCAAGCTACTTCTACTTTTCCAGACATGACTTTACTAAACTGCTCATGTCATCTCCTGCAGCAATAATGCTACTTCAGTTCTAAAAGCCCTTCCATAGTGACCAAGAAAGTACAAACCTAGTAAAGCATCAAATTAAGATCCTAGTGAATTGAGCAGGGTACCACAAGTCAGAAAGCCTAAGCTGGGCCCCAGCCATCCAATTTCCTGTTACAGTTCAGCCTAACCTTATCAGATCACACAATCCACATACCACCTCAGTGTTTCACAAATAGCAAAGTGGTACAAGGAAACAAACTATGCTAGTGCTACAGTAACCTGCAGCCCTACAGACTTCGCATGCTTTCCAAATATTTCCTTCCCCAGGCTCACCATGACCCAGCAAGTTTGAAGCTGCAAGGCTATATCCATTAAGTTTCTGCTCTGTCAGTAAAATACCTAGAGGGAAGTTTTCATTGTAAAGTTCATTTTTGTAAATTACAGTATGAGTTTCAATATAGTTATACTTCAGGTATTTCTGAACAAAAGCAATTACTACTAAAATTGCATTAGTAGAAATAAAGTATTTGCAATAACACTTCCAATGACAGACCTGCTGCTTCCCCACAGTCACAGTTGCTGCAGCATGGCCTCACCCACAGCCCCTTCAGAAATAAACCTGCTCTAACACGGCTTTACCCCTGTTTGCAGTCCTTCCAGGGGAACACCTGTTCTGTTGTGGGATTATCCATGGCCACACACTTTCAGGTGCTCCAGCATGGATTTATCCACAGCCACTGATGCTTCAGTATCTACCTGCTGCAGCACAGACTTGTCCCTGGGCCTCAGTCCCTGCCGAGGTGTTCCTGCTGCTGCACCGACATAACCACAGCCACAGCCGCTTCGAGATCTGCCTGCCCCCACGTGGACTCACCCACGGGGCAGGTCCCTTTGCCTGAAGTTCACAGCGGAGTCCCAGGCAGCCCAGGCCAGCAGCACAGACACACAGCGAGCCCCTGGCCACCCGCCAGCCCCGGCACATCGCCACTGCTGCTGTTATCACAATGTTCCCAGGCACAGCACAGTGAGCTGATAAAGCAGCACGGCAGCAGCGAGAGCGAAAACCAGCCACTAATGAGCACTAGACTCTAATGTACAGCCAGGCAAGCAAGGCTCCTGACAAGCACCTGCCAATTAATAGCTAATCAGCAACTACAGCTATAAATTCAATCTAGCACATTCCAGTCAAACCTGTCATTATCTCAAATCCTTTGAGCTGCACATTGAGTGTCATAAAGGATTGTTGTAATTTAACCCCATCTGGCAACTAGGCTCCACACAGACACTTGCTCACTTCCTCTCATGAGAAAAGAGAGAAAATTGGAAAAGAGAGAAAAGTCATGGTTTGTGATAAAGAATGTTTAATGGATAAAGCAAAAGCCACCACACACACAAGCAAGGCAAAACAAGGAATTCATTCACTGTTTCCCGTGGGTGGGCAGGAGCCACCTCCAGGAAAGCAAGGCTCCATCACATGTAACAGTGACTTGGAAAGACTAACACTACCACTTCAAACAACCTCCCTTTCCTCCTTTTTCTTCTGGCTTTATATCCTGAGCATGACACCATATGGGATAGGTTATCCCTTGGATCAGCTGTCTTGGGCTGTGTCCCCTTCCAGCTACTTGTGCATACCCAGCCTGCTCATTGGTAGGGTGGAGTGAGAGGCAGAAAAGGCCTTGGCTCTGTATAAATCCTGCTCAGCAATAAGGAAAACATCCCTGTATTATCAAGACTGTTTCCAGTGCAAATCCAAAACACAGCCTCTTACCAGCTACTGTGAAGAAAACTAACTTTACTCCAGACAAAACCAGCACACTAAGTTTCCCAACAAGTAAAACCACAGATTTAAAAAGAACACCATCCTGTTTATTATGAAGAACTCAGTCAAAGCTTTCTCTGTGTAGGACTCGGTTGTTTTAATTCCATGCACTTTTAGGAGATGCATGCCTCACCATGCCATTTTTGCCCTATTTCATTTCAGAATACCCAAGAGTGGATGATTTTCTTCATTTAGAGAATGGGAATTTTTCACTGAGATAACGATAGCCACATGAACAAAGTGTTGGACGATATGACAAGAAATGCAGTAGTGTTTAAAAAAACGGAAAGGTGACAAGATAAACATATGCTTTAAGCAAAGAAGTTTTCTTGTTAAAACTGCTCTATGTGAATTGGGTGGCAAGGTAGACAATAAATATTTTCTTATTAATAAATAATCAGTGTTTCTCTGACATGACACTACTGCAATATTTTTAATAGCTTTACCAAAGTACTCTTCCCAAAACAGGCATATTTGTTCAAAGACCAGAACACTACTGACAAAGGTTGAGACCATTTTCTTCAGTGCACAAATGCCAAAAGACCCTGACCATCCACTAAAGAGTAATTCAGTTCAAATTTGCTGCATTCAGAGAATCAACAGAATTACAGAGTAATTTAGGTCAGAAAAGATCACCTAAGTTCATCTGGTCCAGCAACCCACTTGAAGATGTGCCAATTTCAGTTGGATGCTCTGTTTGAAAAACCGAAAACTCTGCATACTATAAACAACTCCAGCCACTGTCCTACTGCCAGGGTAGAGCTATCACAGAGAAGAAAGAGCAGGTACCAAACTACTTCAGTAAAAAAATACCCACAAAGCAAAAACCCCAACAACACAAATATTTCAAGCTGATATTTCCATAAGGAAAAGAATCAGTTAGACTGCCTTGCAAAGTCTGAATGACCCAGAGGAGAAGAAATTTTAAAAGATATAATCACATCACAACTTGGGAATGGTATTTTGTTAGAGCTTCAGAGAATTTACCAAATTGCCTGAATTTTGTAGTATACATCTACAGCAAAGCTATCCAGATGCTGCAACAAGCACTTCAGCAGAAACTGACTGCATGGAACCACACACCCAGGCTTTTGAGCTATTCTGATTTAAAAGAGTGAGTTCTCAAAAAGGCTGGAGAATGGAAATCATAGAAAACAAGCTTTATACACCCCAAACACACAAGAACTTCAGCCATTTGCTTGCATAGTTTCAGGGCAGAAAAGACTGTGGGGAAATTAACTGAATCATTCTGACATTCAGAATGATTGGAATCTTCAGATTTTTAATGATGGAATGATGAACATTCTAATTTTTCTCCTTCCTGTGAGCTTTGCTTCCAAGTGGAAAAAAAAGGTCAAACTTTAATTAAATACCTATTCTGCTTGGGAATAAAGAGTCAGAGGCACAATTTGGTCTGTGTGGAAGGTACAACACCTACTCTACAGGTATGCCTTTCATTCTCAAGAATTTCTAGTGAAAATGGTCTTCCTTTATAGAACTCCCTCTATCAAGAGAGAGACTGAACATCATGCTGCAAATGTGTATTTTTAAGGCATGAAGCACCAGTACATATTGTATTCATGTTGGGAGACAATCACAAAACATCTAATTTGCTATATTGTCCTAGTCCTGCTATAGAGAAATTAAAGTGCAGAAAAATGAAGAAACTGAAGATGGACAAGTTAAACAGCAGGGAGGACGAGAATTCCTTCAATATTTCTGCTTTAGCTTCAACGTTTATTCTACTCTATAAAAGCAAACAAAAAAGCTCAGCTGACTACTATTATTATTAATTGTACAGGGCACTGGACTTAAAATTTCTGAGGAAACACCAT
Source organism: Dryoscopus gambensis (assembly GCA_013389985.1). NCBI lineage: Eukaryota > Metazoa > Chordata > Aves > Passeriformes > Malaconotidae > Dryoscopus > Dryoscopus gambensis. The sequence goes on from WEIT01005059.1 coordinate 8,190, forward strand.
CCTAAAGGCAAAAAAAAATCCTGAAAAAGTCAATTTCATCTTTCTCTAGCCTCTTCAGAGTTTACACACCACCCTGTTCAGATCACATTAGGCTTCCAGAGGGAGCAGAAGTAGCAGAGGAAAAGCAATGAAGAGCACAGAAGCAGGGCTATTATTAATGACACTGAGCACTGTCAGGACGTCATGGGGTAAAGTCTAACCGATTACACCAAGTTAAACCTTGAGCAGATAAACTGAACTCTAACTCACTAGAAGGTTTTGATACCTGCTGGGAAAACAAAGCACAACCAAAACTTCCTAAAGACCAAGGACTACATGTCCTACTGTAATGGTTCAGGTATGCCCAGAAAAGAAGCAAAGCATAGATGAATTTTTAACTACTTGATATCTCACACATTGCGACAGCAGATCAAGAGGTGAAAGCCACCCTGATAAGAGCAGCTAAATCCCTTCAAGAGCAGCTTCATCCTTAAGTATGGAGAAAACCAAAGATACTGACCTGCAGTGACAAATGAGGCCACCAGCAGCTGACACTGATCATAGCAGTTTGAAATCAATATTGAGCACAATTGCTCCCTGGGGGGATCACATCCACAAAAATCCAGCACAGAGGAGGGGGAGCCCGAGGCAGAATTGCCACACAACAGGCAGGCTACCAGCCAAGACACACACACCTCAAACAGCTGGAACGATTATCTTCCAGTCAGAACCACAAACTCAGAGGAACAACTGGACCAGCATCTCCAGGTGAGTGCTGCTACTTGTGAGAAATCATCTCAGATTTTATGTCACTCAGCACAGTACTTCTGCCCTTACGTCTACCTCATCCCTCGATTTCCCTTGCAACAGAGAAAACAGAATCCAACAGCCTAACTATTTTCAACAGATCCTGGTGTCAGGAGGAGGGTCACATCAGCAGGCTGCTCAAGGTTTCTACGAAGCTACTCACTTTGTTACTTTTCCTCATACACTGTAAAGTAACCAAGCTGCTGTTCATAGCTGAGAACAGAACAAAGCTTTTGTTATTAATTGCTAAAAATATTCCTTTCTGGAAGGGGGGTGGGGAGAATACTTCTCTAATTAAGGATCTGTCTACCTCAAAAATGTTTGGATTTAAATCTCCTAGCTAAGGAAGAGTTACAAATGTTTCTTAGTAACTAATTAATCTTTTTTAAATGAATACAAGGGATATACTGCTCAAGTTAAGACAGTGAATAATCCCAAACTAACTTACATGACTCATAAGGTTCAAAATTTACACGAAAAGCAGTTTCTTCCTAGTATTTTTGTGCACTTCTCTCTCTTTTAAAACTGCAGGATCTAGAACTAACTGCTGCTTATGGGCATAGAACGGCAAAGTTGCCCCTCTGGCACACTGTGTTACCAACTAAACCCATCAAGCCTAGAGGTAAAAAATATTAACAGAGTAGCAATTCTACTTCTAAGCCAATCAGTGCAACATGACACTTATAATTTAGGAACTTCCATTTTTACAATTACTTTCTGGATTTAGAGAATTCAATATTCTCTAAAATCATCCCTGTTGATGTTTAGTATATTTATCTGTTAGAGATAAAGAAAGACGAAGTCAGTGAATTGGCAGTATATTTGTATCCACAGATTTAGGTTCTTCAGAAAAAGCTTTAGTTCTATTTTTACACATCACTTTAACAGTACTACAAACATTTACTATTTGTGTATAAGAATTCTTTTTTGTTCTTTCAGTAGTGGTTACAGAGTCCTTGTAAAGAAGAATGAGATAAGAGTGATCTAGAAAACCCCTGCTCACATTAACCTGTTCTGATCAATACTGGTTCTGAATTTAAAACACCCAACTTGAAGACTGACCAAATACAGAGAACCTCTGTAAAGAGGTTAGCTAATAGCCCAAAGCCAAATCAGGACTGCAACATTATTTTCCTCATATATTAATGAAATCACAAACAGGTTCTCACTCCTTGCTTTAAGAATATTTTATCTTTAATACCCTTTCCAAAAAAACCCCAAACTTGTTTCCCAGTTCCTCAGATTACTCACTTGCAATAGAAAGCTTAAAAAGATGTACTTAGACTTGAAGACACAAGGAAAACACTGATACCCAGCTCCCATTTGCTGGTAGGCAATGAAAGAAACATTATTATTCCTTTACTTCTATACTCTCAGAACATGAAGACAGCAGAAAATAAGGATTGACTTCTATCGTACTTTTAGGATTTCTCAACGAAAAACACTTTACTGACACTCAGTCTTTCTAGTCCATACCTCATTTCAATTAAAAACACTTTTGCAGCTTTAACGAGTACGTGGCTCTCACTTTAATGAGCCCACGCACATAATTTATTACTCATAAAAACCTTAGCGGGCAAAGAAAGCATCCTGAGAGTTGGCTCTATCTTTGAGCAATGGAATGAAATAAGCACTTTTTGCAAGCCCCACTCTTACCCAGTGAGTGCTTTTCAAACCAGCAGAAAATGAGAGGCTGCTTTTACACTGGGAATATGTCTGAGTCTATTCCTTCTGCCTGCATTCCTCCGTCACAAAGAGGAGGTAATCACCAGAGATGCAAATTCTGCAGTGCTGTCTGGTCACAGAGCTACCTGATCAGCTGTGGCTGAGGGCTTTTAACCAGCTCTGCCAAGAATCAAGAGCTGTATCAAAGTACTAAGAAGCATATTCATCTTCATCAATGGAAGAGGAGCACTAACATTTCAGCCTCTGCATGAAACTTCTTCCCTTCCTTTAGAAAACACATTTTCTGTCATTTTCTCACAGTGACACTTTCTTCCCAAACAATCTTGCAGTACCTCTCTCAATTATTTAGAAAGCAATTCACACTTCAAGAATTCACAGGTTTGTGTAGCCATGGATGAGTGCCCACAAAGAGGTTTTGTTGAGTCATCATTATCCAAACTGCAACCTCATGTTGCCCAAAATTACAGGTGAGTAAGCTCTAAACAGGTACATTTTGATCTTTCCTCTTCCTCCAAACCAAGTTCTTACTTCTGTGTCTCTTTTTTGCTTTCTCATCTATTCCACCAATCTGAGAGTAATTAACACCACACACACACAGTTCACTCTTCATTTAAGTCAACTCTATGACCTCTTCAAAAAGAAAATTTATGAAAAGTGTAGTTTCAAATATGGCATTAAGAACTTTGCATTATCACCCCTATTCCTCATGCTCTGAGTTAAGAAATCTTGAGAGTTCATAACAGAAATCTAGTTTTCCAGTTCTTGTTTTCCAGCTTTTAAAAGTCAACTCTCTTAGAGCAATTAAGCTGTAATAGCAATTAAGCAATTAATAACTACCTTATAGACAGGTAGTGATACACCAGAAAGTAACAAAAAAGGTCTCTTTGGAGACTAATATAAACTCCAAAGGAAATTATTAGATTTACCTAAAGTTTAAAGAGGATTAAGTCAACATTTCTAGCAAGATGGCCTAAGCCTTCCCCATAATGTTTAGAATTCAGTCAATTTCAGGACAACAAAGAATTCAATTCATTCTCTTATGGTGATAAGTAAAAGTTCAGGCAACAGCAGTGTGGATTAAAGAATCTACAGGACATCTTTTAAAAATAAAAGTTTAAACACATATGTTGTTACATGGCTTGGATAGTACCATATGGCTGTGGTACCATATGGCTATAAACATACGGGTAGTTCACTTTTCAGTGAACAAAAAGAAGCAGGGTTACTAGTTCTTAACTTCACAAATTCATTCTGCTTATCTCAGTCACTTGGAAGCTTTTAGCAAGATACAATTCCTTCACCTTTTACTGCCCTCTCTAGAAACCATCATTTGGCAACACAGAATTAGTAGCAGGTCACTAGAGCATTACGAAGTTTATCTTAAGAACAAGCCCAACAAAAATAAGACCACCACCCAAAAAAACCACCCAACCAGAAACCCCACCAAAAAAAAAAGAAAAACACCTAAAGGAGCAGCACAGAATGTTTCAATCCCAGAGGATAGAGCAGAACAACAAAACAGAGCTCAGCCCACGTCTCTCTCTCTCAATTTGCGGTCAGCTGCTGTAAATTTTCAGCACACTAGTAACCCACTACAAAATTTATCTGTTAACTTGAGATAATGGGGACTGAGCAGCCATGCCTCATATCATTAACACAACTTGAACTGACACAAAGAACAACCAGAACAACCAAGATGCCCACCAACAGCAAAGAGAGCTTGCTTTTTCCCTCCCCTCCTGCATACCTGGTTCCCACCAAGACTTCGCAATGGTTCCAGCAGCTGAATCAAGACAACGCTTGCGTGAGGTGCACTAAATCCACTTCAGAATACAAAAGGATACAGCCTTAGTGCTCCAGTCTGAGTCCCAATGGCCAGTATTTTCTGAACCGGATCAAATGCCAAGGCTGAAGGCTGATAGGGGAAACCATGGCGTACAGTCTAACCAGTCAGAGCAGTGCAGTGACAATGGGTCAAGCAGGATACCAAAAATAAACAGAATCAAGACCGTATGTTAGAGAACAGGATTCAATGTTAATCACAGTTTTAAAAGGACCTACAAAGCAATTTAATCACAGACTGAAGAAACCACCTGCCTTACATGAAGCAAGTACAAAAGATTTTTAGTCATAATTACTCATTCATCTTTGAGCATCAAGTGACAGTCAGACTTAGTGAAACTTAATTTGAATCTTACATTTCTTCTGTATAAAGACTGTATCAACTCAGCATTTCAATTTTTCATCTACCTCATTCCCTGAGTAATCTTATTTTCAGCTCTAACAAAGACACTAAACTATTAAAATCTGAGATGTTCCTAGCAAGTTTGGCAACAAAGCCAGACTTGTCATCTACAAACTACTAGACTTGCTTTGTAAGAATCACGTCAATTTCAATCCAACAGACCCAACATGACAGTGCAACCTCTCTCAGCTCAGTAAAGAAAAAAAAAAAATAGCAACTTGAGCTTGACAGAACCAATCTCTCACCCTCTACTTCCCTCAAAGAGAACAGGCAGCCTCAGAATTGACAAAACCAAAACATACCCCATCGAACAAAAACAAAACCCCTCAACCATAGGATTCTTTCTTAATATGGTACATATTGGTACATTTGGCTTCTTTTGGTTAGCCAAGACTAATTTGGTAATTGACCAAGCAATGACTCCATTAAACTTCTCGGGCTGCAATTAATCAGAACTGAGAACCTAATGTAAGTGTCACTTACTCTTACTTCCACTATAAATGTACACATCATAAGCCATACAAATGCCAGCTTTTCTATTTCTAAGCCTTTAGTTTAAGGCAGAGGTATTTCAGAACCTCATAAACGCACAGCAAACTTCTGATATATTCCTTGTATTTCACTGAAGTTGCAGGCATACCCCACAACTCTCTGTATTTCACAAGTGAATAAAGTCTAACTGGCAGTAGCTCCGCTCTTCTCCATATCCTTCAAGACCAACTCGTGAAAGCAGCAGGAATGCCTGCAATACCAGAAAAAACCAAGGAGAATCCACAAACAAGCTCATCCACATCAAGCTAGGCCACGAGTGCACTGCAAAGATAAAAATGAGTATTGATATTCCAATCAGCTTTTATTCCTCTTGATACAGCTGGTGGTTAATTCACTGCATTATTTTCTGAAGCATGCAGAAACAAATTGCAGTTATCGTATCATACACAAGCAAATAAATAAACGGGAACTTTGTCTCTAGATAGGATTTGCAATAGCAGCATCGGCAACTTGGCAACACGATGCAGTGAAACCACCACAAACATCGACAGCCTTTTTCAGGCATAAAGGAACAGGATAAGTGATTTCCAAATAATGCAGAGGAACAGATTCCCTGTCCTTCGGGCCCATTAGCAGAGGCTTCTACTCAAACGCCTCGATAATCAGATCTGCACTACAGCTAAGCATCATTCCTTCTCTCATCCATCCAACTCTTTCTACGAAGCCTTCGTGAACACTGTCAGAATTACTCGCACGAAAGAGCCTAGAAAACGACAAACACTGAAACTCTCCACGAAAGATGACTAGAGAAATCCAGCAAGACCTGTACAGCTACACCCACCGCTTTCTTCCCGTCTTCGTCCCCCGAGATAATCAACCCAAACAAGTAAACAGGAGCGGCGGGCAGGCTCGGCGAGGTCGGTACGGAGGAGCAAAGCCCGCAGCACCCATCGCGGCGGCGCGCCCCCTTCCCCGGCCGCCCGCCGGCTCGGGGCTGCAGCATTCATTCACCTTGCAGAGCTGGAAGTGCTCGGACTGGAGCGTCTCCTGGATTTCGGTCTCCCGGTTCCCCGCCTGCTGCTGCTGAGCGGCGGACGACGCCGAGGCGACGGCAGAGACCGCCGTCAGGCCGTCCAGCACCTTCCTGATATTAAATTTCCTCATGGTCCTCGGCGGCGGCGCTCCCGCTCC
>WEIT01005059.1:15664-38145 GCA_013389985.1 Dryoscopus gambensis
GCCGCGCCGGTGCTGCGGCCCCGGCCTGGGAGTGCTCGCTGTGCGGCTGGACAGAGAGCTGCGGCCGAGCTGCCCAACACCGCCCGGCGGAGTCACGGCCAGCCCTGGCGTCGCAAGGCGAGCGCCGCGGTTACGAAGGTGCTTCCATTCATTCTTATGGTTGCAAGCCAATTTAAACAGGTGGCACAGAGTCAAACGTTTCGTTCTGATAGCCCCTGTTGTACAGTATTCTGTATTTGCTTTTTTTTTTCTTTACTGCTAGTGTGCAGTTTGGGATTATCTAGTCAGTGGTCAGGCAGTAGATGTTACTCGTCTCAGTCATGTTTCTTTATTCATGAAGGCCATAATTATTTGTGACTCTTTACTGAACTTTTTCTTCAGCTAAAATTAACCAATCAATCATCACTTTTGGAGGGAAAACTTGTAGAGATGTGAAGCAAGATGCTGGCTCACATCTCCTAGCCATAGCGTGAATGCCTTAGCAGTAGAAGGCTCTGCACACTGGAAAATGGTTCTTTCAGGTGGTGTTTCCAGGCTGATGGCCAGGCATGCTGTGTTAGCACAGTGTCCAGTGTCATACTGCACTGAGGGATGAGCGTAATCGTAGTGCAGTGGAATAGCTATGATGCAGCCATCATCATAACCTCAGAAGTAAAAATTCCACACTCTTCTCAGACCTGTAAGCCCTTGTTAATTTATAGCTATATTGCCAGCAGGTATATGATGTACAAGATTCTGACAGAAACCAAGACAGTTCACATATTCTTGCAAAGTGAACTTACAGAGCTATTCCTTTGTGTTACTAGGACTGTTGGACATTTCCTGAAATCATCTAGGTAAAATGCAAAAGAATGCTTCCAGAGATGACAAAAGTCCTAGGGAAAAAAAAAGAAGTAGATTTAAGTAAGGATCAGTAAATATCTGATATAAAGATCAACTTAAAGAGAGAAATATGTGCAATTTCACTATGTCTTTAATTATCTGTAACATATATTAGCTAACTGTATATAAGTTACAGAAGTAATGTTTATTTTCCTATCTTTTCACACATGCTTATTATAATGCACTGAACTGGGAAGGAAACTTGTAGAACTTGGCCATGTTTGAATGGTAAATATAAACTGTTGCAGGTGAAGACAGGTACATGTATAACTTAAAGAATGTAAGTTATAGTCCCTTTGAGTCCTCCTGTTCAGTATGTTTTAGGCCAGGCTCTGCAAACACTCCTAGATACAACTTTGATAACACAACAAACCTGATTATTTATAGGAATATTAATCACAGCAACAACCCCCTCAAAACTGGGTGATGAATTAAAGGACATTAAAAGGTCTCTTTTTGCATACTACAGTCTCTTTCTTTTTCTTACTTTCTATGTACTTGGCCTATGAATGCATTCTTTAATTGGACTGTACATTTTTAGAGGAAAAGTTGGATTGATTTTCTGTTTACATTAGCACCCAAGAGGAGGACCTCATTCATTATTGCAATCTTGTATCAATACATGGAAACGTTGAGGCAAGTGATACAATATACACTAGATTGAACCAACGGTAGTTCTTTCACACTTTCAGGTTGATGCCATGCAAGGAATCTGGGACTTCAGCTCTTCCTGTAAAAATGTTTTAAATAATTTTATCCAGCAAATTAGTGAAAAAATTCATCGGGTTCACTGGGACATCAGTGGGAACAGTAACAGGCCGTTTAATATTATAGTTCAGTGAATATCCATGTTATCTCTCAGGATTTAGCTGCTGTATTTGAGAGCTTCTTTGGGCCCCCAGCTCTTACACAATAACCACATCCTGTTTTACAAACAAGACCAGTCTTCTTAACCTCCTTCATGTTGCCCAGTCAGACCTTCTGGCCTGTGATGTTAGAAATCACTTCCCAGTGTTTTATACCCCAGTCCAAAGTCCAAGTATCTTGCACAGCTGGGCAAGAAGCAATCAGACCCAACTAGTTTGCAATGTTGTTGTACTCAGCTATGACAGAGTCCAGCTGGGACAGAGCCAGTGTTAAATGTCCACAAGTTTCTTAGGCCCCAGCAGTGCCGTGGAAATCCCCGACATCAAATGAATCCACGTGGCTTTGGTTTTCTTTGCTTGTTGTTTCTTACTGATCTTGTCATCTAATGCTGCTAGAAAAGCAGAGGGAGGACCACCTGCTCATTTCTTGATTGGTATTCTACAGATACCACATAAAGACACTGTTCCTAGTAGGTATCAGAGACAATGGGGCACAAAGCATTGTCCTACATACCAGTGCGATCCTACAGACCATTAATAGGTGTAGGTCAGACTTGTTGGGTCTTTTGCCTCAAGATAATCACAATAACTTCACAGATAACTACAGGGTGCAGTTATTCACTGTGCTTATGAGCCTTCTTGGTTGGTTTTTGGGGGGTTTGTTTGTTTGTTTGTTTGTTTTTGTGGGGTGATGTATCACCAGTGTTACCTTGAAGAAGAATGATTGTGGTCCCACACGAGCCAGAATGAGTGAAAGCCCACCCAGTTATAATGTATTCTAAGATTTGTTGGAATATTCAGGAGCAGTGGGTAAGTAATGAAGTGAAAGGTCCACACATGATATTTGTCATAGTTTGTACATAGGCCCCAAAAGTGTTACTGGTTGTATCCAGAGAAGGCTGCAGGGCATTTGCACACCTTAGTAATTATTGCAATTCTCAGTGTATGTGAGAAATGGACCATCACAAGCGACCTCAAGATCCCTGCTTGGCCTCTAACGGCACTAAAGCTTTTGAAAGTCAGTCAATCCAGACTTTGAAGTCTAAGAAGCATGCTTAGCTTTCCTGAGAACTTCTTAATGGTGCTTAGTCACTCACACTGCAGTCAGGATCGACAGCCTTAGCCAAACATTTCCTCCCCATAAATAGAAAGAAGCTTGGAAACATTTCTGGACTAATCTTATTCAGGTTGTTCTACTCAAATGTATTGGACAGGGCAGTGCAACCACAGCTCCAAGTAAATTTTGGAATTATTCCTGCTGGGAAACTGCTCAAGCTTTCTAGACTGAGAGCTGTTGCCAAACAAACATCTGTGATTTTTTTTTCCCACAATAATCTGCACTGGTGATGAATCCTAAGGAGGACTTCCAGCTACAGGTGAGTTTCTGGGTATTTCTGCAGCTTGGTTTGAATAAGCCATAAACAAGACAGAAATTAAGAGCATGTGTCAATTAGCCGGTCAGCTCCAGGAAAAAAAGCTATGCTAGTGCTTCCCATGACCACAACAGGAGGTGAACTGTCTACTGTTTGTAAATTCACCCATTTCAGAAACATCCTGATTGACCATGCCTACACTGATATGATGAGTTTCTGCATCTGGAAGCCTATGTGGTCTTTGGCAGGCACGCAGATCATGGGGCATCCGTAATAAAAGACCTCTGGAACAGCATAACTAGCTCTCATATATGGATGCCATCAGGCTGTATGGACACACATGACAGAGAGAGGGCATATCCTGCTGCTGCAGAGTCTGCACCAACATTCCTGCATGCTCAGCTAGGGCCAGCAAATAGAATGACAGGTGCATACATTGGTTATTGAAGTATGAATTGGCAGGGCTCTGCAGCACTGACCTACGCAACCTGTATAGCAAATAATATGCAAGTGCCCACGTAGCTGTTGTGTGGAGCTATATTATGGCAGAAGAAAGGCATGGCTGTCCTGGAAGAATTCAAGGAATTGTTGCCAGCTGAGCCCTGTGGGTCTCTGACTGCTGGCCACTACGAGTGCTATGTGACAAGAGGGGAACAGCTGCAATGCATGAGCAAGGGAGAGTACATAAGGCAGAAGGGATGAATGACAGCAGCACTGCACGATGGAAACATGAGACTTGAGAAAGAGGTTGTGCAGCATTCTCCTCAGTATCTCACGTGCTTCTTTGCACCTTTGTCCCACCTCTGTCATCCTGGACCAGACAAAGGCAGTGTCATCTATTAAACTGTACACTAAAATTTACTGCATCTAATAAAATATATGTATTACTTATCTTTTGACCAATTTAGATATTATTCTCACTTAATGACACACAGACCATTCAAAAAAGGTTGTGCTTAACCATCCGTCTTTTTTCATGAAAGATAAGCTCTTGAAATATAGATAAAGGAAATATTTAAGAAGGATGCTAACACTACATTTTTTTGCTTTCAAATTTACTTTCATTATTTCCAGCCATGTTTTTAGTTCCTAAGGCTAGATCATTCTAGCAGCATAGACTGACTGATTTGGCTCCAGCCAATCCTTTCTTTTTATCACTGTCTGAAGCAATAATTTATTTTTCTGCTTATCCAAATCTTCTTTGGTCAGTGCAGGCACTTAATTAATTTCATTCTTATGTTATACTAAAAATACACACTTCACTTTGGTTCATGTAGTCTGTTGATTTTTTCTGCTTTCTATGCCACATTTTGCTTCTGTTAAAAATAAAGGTGTTTCAACCCAAACATCTACTCTGCTCTCCTGCCTCATGCTTTTGCTTACAACAGCTTCCTCAGTTGTCCTGTACCCTTCAAGTTATTCTTTTGTGCAATCAAAACAGTTTTGGTGGCAGTATTTCTTCTTTTTTGTTCATGATTTCATGATTTTCTAAGGTATAGTGCATAAACAGTCCTAGGAGCAGGGTTCACAGCTCAGGATGCTGCCCTTCCAAGCAGATACCTTGTAAGCTGCAGAGACCACCTTCTTCTGTCACCTACTTTCTTTGTGGAAAAAACCCTCAATATGTAAAATAGAGGATAGATTCTCTTCCAGGACATTTTTCTCTAGGTTGTGTCTACTCATTAGGCGGAAACTGAGGTGTCTGAATTAAATTTCTCATGTTTCTTGTCACAAATAAGCACCACCAGGTCTACGGCAGCCGAGCAGTTTTGAAGTGCAGTGTTGTACTTAGGCTCATAAAATTCACATCTGTTATACTTTGAATGCGATCCTTTGTCACTTTATTCCATTCCTTACTAATTATAGTTTTTATGGATACTTTTTTGTGTGTGAGTTGATTTCATCATATTTATCTCAAACTGAAGGGGTTTCAGACTCTATGTTTTCAGGAAAATCATTACCCAGGTACTGTTAGTGGATGGTAAAGATTTACAGGAGCTGGTAATATATATATATTCAACATTTAAGTTTGCTTAATGGGTTGTAATTCTTCTTCAGATGCCAAAGCAAAATTACAAATAATGTTACTAAGGAATCCCTAATTTTAACATTATCTGTGCCATGACTTCAACACATAATTAACCTGATGTTTCTTTCAATTCAATCCAGGCACCTTCTTAACAGTATGTATAAAATTAGGCTACGTCTCGAGAAGACACGGTTTACTCCACTGACAGAATGACATGCTCGTTACCCATACATAACTTGCATCATTACTTGCCTTTTATCGTATTGCTTTTCTAATTCCATCTATTCTGATGGATATTTGAGACATATTAATGCAGAATCATATTGGCACAGAATAATTGAGGCNCAGTGGACTACTCAAGTCATAAACTGGATCCAACTTCAAAGTCAGGGCATGTTGCTCCCAGTCATGTCTAATTTTTGCATCCCTCCCAAGATGGAGATTCTGTAACCTCTGGGTTTTTTCTTTATTATAAAATAAAATTAAAATTTCACATCCCATGTGCTGCATTTCTATTTTCTCAGTTTTACATTAATAACAGGCCTAAGCCAGTGTTAAAACCTCAGACATATAATGCTAGTCAGAACAGGTTTTTAATAACTTAAGCCTATTATCCATCTGAAAAATATGGGCCAATACTTTACTGAATAATGAATATTGTTTCATATGGATTTATCATACACATTTTATCGTTTTCAATCAAGTATAACAAAAATGCTTCTTATTAGAGTGCTACTTTGAGTCCTTGGTGAAGTAAATATGAAATACAATGTCTCCATTAAAAGACAGCAAAATATTAGAAGGGAAATCAACAAAAGCTTTATAAAATAGCCAAATAAAGATGAAGTATGAGTGTCTGCCAAGTGAGGAAGGTTCTTTTTGTACTAAATGAATTAAAGCTAAAATATGATGGACAAAACTAATTTATCCATTCTGAAAATAGAATTATAGTGGTGCGATGTCTTTCAAATATAGTGATTTGTTTATATACAGCATTTTGTGTGAAGTATAGCATTTCAGACAGGATCTTTTATCAGCAATTCATTTAAAGTGATTTTTTTTACTGTCATTCTAATTACAATGCATTGGTTGGAAGGTCTGTTATACAGTAGTTTAACAATTTAGACAAGTACTCATTTGGACTACCGAAACATTAGGCCTTTGTTAAAAATGGCTATTCCTGGTGTTTTTTATTGTTGCTTTAAATTAAAAGCAGTGAATTACACAAACCACAAGGCTAAGCACACAAACAAGTGGACAATCCCTTTAAGGATGTTGAAGCTAGAAGATCCAAAATGCATTGATGCTTCATTTAATTGTAGGCTTTTTTTTTTTTTAATACAGTTATTTTCATCCATGTTACCATTTTTCTGTGAAAGTAAACCCTTCTTCAGTATAATAACGCTAGATATATATTTAAATTTCATTATTAGCTCTGTCCTGTGAGAAAATTTCAGATATCAAGACAATTAAAATATTTACCATTAAAGTACAAGCATTCTAACATGCCCTTAACTTCATTCTAAACACAGCAAACAGTACCTCTTTGTGCATCTTCCCCCTTCCCTCCCAACTGATGAGACAGGAGGTGAAATGCAAGGACAATTGAGACATTTCAAAGAAAACGCTGGTGTGCTCCAATTTAAGAACAGCATAATAATCTGAAATTAACAAGGCAAATAATTGTTTCAGAGAAAGTAAATAGGTAACAAGGCAAATGGGTAGGAGAAGCCTAGAGTATGCAGGACAGATTCCAGTTTGTTAAAGTCAATGATCCTGACAACTCTCATTTCTCCCATTCTTTAAATTTTTTTAGGGTCTGTCCCAAGACACTAGACAGTGAGCTTCTTGAGCTGACTTCAGGTCCAGCTGGTGACTTAGCCTAAGATTTTTTGAAGTCCTAATTGAGGCAATTGAACTTTGACATGTAGTAGGTGATTGAATTAAAGTCAGAGGAAATTGTAAGCTTTAACTAGATCAGTTCATCAAGTGCTATAGTGCATGGTCTTATCAGGACCAAAATTCAGACCTATTGCTGGGATTGGGTTCAGCAACTTGATGTATTATCACAGTTTTCAGTTTTACTTCAGGCAAGGGATCTCTTTTCCCCCATTAACCTGTCTGTCTTGCCTTAGGAGGGTGCCTCTGTGCCAAGTTTTTCTCCCACTGTTACTCAGGAAACATCTGAGACTGCCTTCCTTTTAGCAACTGGAAATTGAGATATGCACACAAATCGAGCTGTGCTGCTTTGGTTGTGCAAGTCTGTGGTACAGTTTGTACTGCTGCATGCAGCTATGCCTAAATTACGATCTGCAGTAGGAGCTGTTTAATTTGCATTAGATTTGCATCTCTCCCCTTACACGGAGAGCGAGTAGCTTCCCTGGAACAATGTTGAGATGTGTCTGGAGGAATCACAAAGGCTGCTGGCACAGCCTGAGGTTACCCACAGCTCTGCCTCCCAGCTAGGGAGTGGAGATCCGTTTTCTCTCTTCATGGCCAGCCCCTCTCCCTCAGTAATTCTCCTCAACACACAGCTCCTCGTGGAGCCTGAGTGGCCCTTACTTACATTCTGAAGGTTTTAAGGCAAAAATAGCAGCTAAGCTTTTGAAAAACACTCCACCCTAAGTAATATCACTCTCCATTCCCCATCCCTGTAAGTATCTAGGCCAGGTTGGTCGGGGCTTTGAGCAACCTGGTCTAGTGGCAGGTGTCCATCCATGACAGAGGGGTTGGAACTAAATGATCTTTGCATTCCCTTCCAACCCAAGCCACTCAATTTTCTTCTGTGATAGTAAATACTGAACTGCACTAACTCTGCACCATGAAGGTTTCCTTGTAAAGATGGCTCCATACAACTCAGTCAGGGCACTGTGTGAGGGCTGGTGGCTCTGTGGGTCATCGGTGGCTCTTTAGGGGAGTCCATTGGAACAGAGCCTGGAAGCCAGGACAAGCATCCTGGAAGCCAGGGCACCCTGGAAGCCAGGGCACCCACCAGCCAGGAGCAGGCAGCCATGAGGTCCTGGGGCGGCCCCAGACCTGGGCACCAGGAACCTCCATGGGCATGTCCCAAGACTGGGCTAGGACATAGGCCTGTGGCTGGGCAGGGTCATGGTGAGCTGGAGAATGGCCTTGCTGCAGCATTTCTGGAGCAGGAGTTGATGACTCCAGGTGCCGACATGGGGTCCTGTGTCATGGGGAGCCTTGGGGGCTGGCAGGGACAGTCAGGGCTGGGAGTGGCCCCAGGGTTCTGGCATTTTTATGTCTACATCTAGAGTAGCAATTCATATCTGAACAGCAGTCTTAAGTTATGTCCCATGTAAATGTTTTTCTAGGTCGTGAATATCTTCGTCTAGAAGTCCAGCAAAAGTAAATTTTTCTGAAGATAAAGATGTATCCCATAAATAACCATTACATCAACTGTCAGTGAGTTGTTTTCTTCCTGTATATTTACATTTTGCTGATATATTCTCCATATATCAGCTGATGTATTCATGGCTTCAACCTTCCTCCTGAATATGCCATTCAGGTTTGGAGGCACTCCTGGACACACTGGGTTTCAGGAATACCCTAGAGCCACCACATACTTGGAAGATTCATGACGCTCCTCTATCTTTCAATAAGTGCTTTGAAATACTTTTGTCTGTCTTGCTGATCCCACAGTAAATACAGTTTTTTAGAATCAAGAACTTAGGCCACTGAATAGTATTTTCAAAGAATTATTCCTGTTTAACCATAAATTTAGTGAAGTATTTATCTAACAAATGGATCCTTAATGCCTGTGACTTTGGAGATTTCAGGTGTTGACAGATGTATTGAAAAGGTGTCTTCCCAAAAAAACCCCCAACATATTAGGGTTTTATCATATTGCAACTTCAGCTCTGCTGAAGTGGGACATACAAGCACTAACAAACATTGCCTGAAACCCCCCCTGTATATGAAACTGTTCATATAATGCTGAAGAATAATGCTTTGTTCCTCACACTTTTGAAAGCATGGTATCTGTGAGCTAATGAAACAATTAAGTGAAATAAGAAGTTTATCTCCCTGTTATGATCTGCATAGGTTCTTATTACTGCTCTCCAGTTCTGCATTTAGCACTGTAGCTCTCATATGTCATATGCAGCTTGTTTTCTCTCAGTCTCTACAGAGAATTATGTGAGCAGTATAATTCTTCCCTTTGGTAGTTTTCTTTGAGGTGGAGAGTCAGTTGCACATATGTACGGCTGTGTTTTTCTACAAGAGAAGGTAGGATCAAAGAAATATGCCTTACACTTCAAGCAGAAAATGATAATATTTGTGATGATACATATTTCATGAAAACTGTAAATTTAATTTAGTGAAGAAATAGAACTTTGTTTAAACAATAAAGAAAAAGCTTTCATTATGGTGAAAACAGAGAGGAATTTTTCTTCTGTGAACATAAACAGAGTAAGTAAATATGCAAACAGCAATGTGGTTTAAACAGATTTTCCCCACAGAACTCTTGCTACCCAAAACCCATAGGACAGTTCAAGCAGTGAAATTTATGTTAGAAGTAAAACATTCTTTAATTTAATAAGAACAAATTATGCTTATGTATTTTCATGCTGAAAAATACCAAAATCAAACAAATTAAAAGAAGAGAATAAATAGGTGAAAGCAAGATTTTGCATTGCTTTTCATACATTTTGAAAATTATTGTAATCTACCACTACCCAATATTTAGTTTCTAAAGTAATTGTGAGCATTGTGTAGTGTCTGTGTAACAACCATACAACTTCAAACAGGATTTAGATACTCCACTCTCTCCAGTCAGAACAAGATGGATATTTCTCTTGGGTAATATACAAAATATGCAAGTGGGTAAAAAACAGTGGGATCTGGATATCGGTGACTTCTAGATCTAGCGGATTAGTAGAGAAGCATATCCCAAAACTGAAGATCCTTTGGTGGTCTCTTCTTTCAGCTCCTTCCTGTTTGAATGTGGGACTGTGAGTACTCCAGCTGACCTCAGCTGCTGAGAACTATGCCAAGGACTCTGTAACCCTCCACTGCCCTATATTTTAATGTGTTTTTCACTTAGACTTGTTTATTCAACACTTATACCCCTCAACTCTTCCTTTTATTGCTCTAGTTTAGAAGTCCTCTTCCTTTCATGTGACCTAAGCTAGGCTTAAAAAGGGAGAAAAAGTGAGGGGAATTGTGTTTGTATTACATAGAATTATCACTTTTCTCATAGTGTATGAATTTCTTTTCCTTCCCAACAGAGAGTACACACTGTAGCAAAAAATAAAACAACAACAACAAAAAATACCACTTGAAATTAAAATAATGAATCTGAATTGATATACGTTATACATGGAAAACGAACATCAGAGGAGATAGTTTTGAAAGAAAAGAAGAGCACTGCGTCCCAAATTAAGGGAAACATTCTGGAAGGAATGTCTTCTCCAAAGAAGGCAGGTTACCGTCGCCCCTCCCCCACCAGGTTTGGGAAGAAATTCTTCCAAGGAAAATGAAAAAACCTATTTATTTAACAAGTGCATGCAGGCACGGAAAAAAGAGTAATGCTATATAGTAAAACCTCTTGCTGTGGAGAGAACCTGGGTAGATTTCAGAGTCCTTTGTGGATGTGGCTTTCTCCTCTCTGGAGCTGGGGTTCGGCGTGGGCCCCTCCGGGCCGTGGCGTGGGGCCTCCTGGTGAAGTTCTGGTGCTGCTGAAGAGTCCAGAAGAGGAGCAGAAGAAGCCAAAGTCCCAGGGCTCTGTACTTTAGCTAATGTACAAGACCAGCTAAAAAGCAAAAGGCATGTAACTCTCTTCCCTGCTGCAGAAGCCGAGCAGCCGGGCAGGAGAAGCCAGCGAGCTATCTCAGGTTTTGAACACAGCGCCGAAGGAATTCCACCGGCTTCCCCCCTTCTCTCTCAAAGGTACAGAAAGGCACAGGATTCACGTCTGGCATAGGGCAGACGATAGGGAACACAGCATCATACAGTCACCCCACGACACACTTTTTCCTCTGAAGTATCTTTGTACACATAAGAACTATTTTACATGTCTGAAGTTACTCTAAGAATATTTGCTTTCTTGACCTCATACTGAGAACAGCCTCAAGGTGAGGAATTTATCTTTAACAGACAAAAATCCCTCTACAAAAATTGGTTTGTTTTATTTAGGCTTTAATAATGTCCATCTGATCAGCTATTATGTAAAATATAATAATTGAGTAGACCTGTGTAAAAGACAAAAAATAAAAGCTAAAAAACCCCCTCAGATATAAATAATCAATAATAATGCTAAAATATTCTAACATATGATTAATATATGCATTTACATATATATATATATATAAATGATCTTGAAAAGACAGTTTATGGCTATCTAGGTGAGAGGACTAGTCAGAAGACTTCATAAAAATAAAAAGAGCCATATGAACATCAAAATAAAATGCTTGTAAATTAATATATATACAGTGGGAAAATTTCAAATGAAAATACGTATATTTATTTCCATTTTTTAAATTACCAGCACCATGCCTGTAGAAAGCTCAGGAAGAAGCTGTGCTTGGTAATAGCAAACCAATGGAATATATATCTAGATTTCTAAAAAGTACTGATGCATATTGGATTGAGGGTGAGCTTTATCATTGTAAACATTACTTTGAAACGAAAATAGGTAGGGAGAGTCTGACTTGTTTAGGAGAATTGTAGAGCAAGTCTACATCACTGAGGAAAGAGATGAATCAAGGAGGTATTAGTTATACTCAAATAATAGTGAAGAAGAGAAGGTTATGAGAGGTTATGAGAAGCGGATGTGCCTGCTTTATACTTGGTATAAAAATGGAAAAATAAAAAAAAAAAGAAAATATTGAATTAACCACTAACAAATTACAAATTGACAACAGGCTATATCTCTTGTACTACATCAAATGAAATGGTGTAATTTAATGGAAAAAAATTCATCAGTCAAGAGCTGTGAAAGATTTTTGAAGATGTTTGTATGATTAATAAGAACATCCACTGATAATTAGCTGACAGCTTTGAAAAACATTGCATATAGTCACTCACGACCAAATTAATCATAATTTTGGTGGAGTAAAGAAGGAATTGCTTCTACAGAAGGATCAGTTGCATTTCTTCATTTTGGAGATTTTTCTGACTTCCTGTCCCCAATATGGTGTGCTGCCAGACACAAGATTATATGGACCACTGATTTAATTATTTTGGACCAATTATATGGACCTCATTTATTTATTTTTGTCATAGCTTTTTTACTTTTGGCTGAGTTTCTTTCAGTTTAAAATCTTTATAAGTATCTAGATTTTTTTATTGTTAGCAATTCCCTGATTTATGAAATTTCCCTTCATATTTTGCAACAAGCATTTCCCATCCTTTAAACAATATCAATGGGACAATTCATAATTTTCTAAGTAATATAAACTAGAATAATTCCCTGAATTGTTTACATGTGTTTGAGAAACCATGTTGAACTTATATATATTGTACACAGTATCTGACCTTTAAAAACTTATGAATATTTGGACATGAATCCTAGAAGACACTTGAAGTTCAAGCAGCACTTATGCCTGGACATCTTTAGGAAATTTTCAGTGTGTACAAAGAAATGGCTGCTTCTGTGAAATATTTGCAGTGTTTCAGGATTGAAGGGAGTTATGAAGGGTGTGCACTTTTAACTCAAAAAGCTGTTTACAGACCACTAAATGTACATCTAGTTCTCTAAATATCCTTTACTGTATTATAGGCTTAACACGACCATTCAGATCCATAATTTTAACAGCATGTGTGAGTTTTTCCACTGTGTTGAGATTTGAGACTGAGCACTTCCCAATGGTAGAATAACTCACATAAGAAATTTCTGCCACTGGATATGACTGAATTCAACACAGATATAAAGCAGGAGTTATTCCACCATTTTTCGGATGCTAGCATGGCAAAAACTATAAAATCCCTAATCAGAGAGATAGAAAACTCGTTTTTTGATAGACGTGTTGACTGAAGTCTGCAGCTGTCACTGATCAATTGCCCTGGAGAGATTCAGGATTGCCCAGGGCTTCAGTCACACTCAACATGAACATCTTGAAAGCAACTACTTCCTTACCCTGCAACTAACTCCTTCCTTACCCTGCAAGTAAAACTCAGTGTTTAGGTAAAAGCTAATGTGCTGCCAAAGGACAAGACCAAAAATAAATATTTTCTCTCCCAAATGCCTTTCTACCACCAAACTCCTCTTCTGGACTGAACTGTCCCTTGCTCTCAGATCTGGCAAAGGAATGAAAAAGTGAGAATTTGTGCTTAAAGAAAAAGTGTTGAAGAGCTGAAACTCACTATGAAAGTAGGAATCCCCTTGAGTTTTTTGTGTAACACATCAAATGAGAAGGGTCAAAAGAGCGTACAGTCTCCTGGGGAGAATTCAAAGAACAAATCAATTCTCTAGCCACCCGAAATCCCCTATCAAAGTGAAATCCCTGAAATACACCTGTATAGGCCAGACATGCCTTACAGTCACTGGTGTGAAGACCCAAAAAGTCCGGACAATTACTTCTGATGCTTGCTGTGAGAAGATCTTCCATCAAGCCTAATATTCTGTTAGTCTGTACAGTCTGATTAAGATAAAATGAAGCCTCAATATGTGTCTGTATGTAGCCTCCTTACACCATTTGAGATACTGCTCTGAAGGGAAGAGGTACCAGTCAGGACAATGATTTGTGAATCTGTTGGTATCCAAAGGGAGCTGGGAGGAAGATATAACTATTGCATGCTTGAGCATGGCCAGTATGAAAGGAGGCATTAACAATTCTCAGCAGTAGTATCTCTCTGATTATTAGTGCGTCTTTGCTAACTTTAGTCAGCCATGAAGAACATACTTAATGATGGTGAGATGGTGCATAATGATGTAGGTCTAAAACTTTTAATAGAAATTCTCTGTGTGACAAATGATATATTAACTTTAACTTGGACTAAGCCTTTAATATTCAGCCCAGTGAAAGAATCTCAGAAGTCTTATGGGTAGTAGCAAATTTACAGCCAAATTTCTCATTAGTCTTTAGAGTTTCCTCAGTTTGATCTTGCAAGTGGTAAGGAAATGAGTAAATTCTGAGGGGTGAACAGCCTCCCAAATATGTGTTTTACTTTCCTAAATATACCAAGAGACCGGTGTGGTAGTTGTTGCAGTCTCTGCACTGGAAATTGTACTTCACTTATCTGCAGTTGAGAATAATATAACAAAGAAACTTTTTTGCCTAACAATTTTTGCCTTCCTTTTCCTACACAAGATATTAGGAAAATCCACTTTTTGAAAAGATAATGTGAACTTTACAAAACTGGTGCCTCTTGATATTCTTGTAATAAATCACTTGGTTTTTTTAAATGTTGCATTTCCAAGGCTTGTGTTCAACTTTGTTGATTTTGTTCTGAAAATTAGAATTCTATGTCTATTGACCATCTGTGCGCCTTTTTTTACTAAAATTTGCCAGATTTATAGATAAAAAAGACTTTCCTAATTGGCAGCTAAACCAATACAACTTTGGAGATGTGAAAACCAAGACTGGTGTTTTACTGACTCACATATCATGATAATGGACCACCCCCTTGGCACCCTAAGCATAACAGAAATAGTTGGTTTGCCTCTAATTACACTGTTTTAATCACACAGTACATAAGGAAAATGGAATAATTGGCAATGTAAAATCTGGTTCATTTTCCCATTGTCTTATTGGAGCTGTGACAAAACTAAGAAATAAAATGTATATTGTACAAAAATTGATGTGATGTAGCTGACTAAAAGCAGAGAACACAGCTGAAGTGGCGCCCCACAATAAATACTACAAGAGAGAAGAGATACCAAAATTTGAACCTAGCAAGTAAATGTTAGTATTAGGCCGTTGAAAAACAAGAAGTTTCAATGTCTGTTCCACTTCAGAGAAAGAATGCAAACATGCTTATATTTACCTCTAAGCAAAAGCCAATCTTTCACAATAATAATTTTTTAATGCTACTGCATAGCAAATATTTTTTTAACTTATGCAACAAAAAAGCCAAGATGATCCCAGTAAATATAGACACAATCTTACCACAGGCCACTGCCAAGCCTAATAAAATTCCCAAAGACATCATTCAGCATTGTATGCCTTTGATAGACACATTTTAGGCACCAAACTCATTATCACTATAAAACTAATAAGTTGTTTGTCTTGAGCAAACTTTAAGAGGTCATAGGGGATTTTTGCCCACGTCTGTACAGAAAATAGTCAAAATACAAATGGATATAGAGTGGGCATTCATCAGGGCTTTAGCCTAAAACAATAGCTGTAATATGTGTTATGAGCTCCATTTCTCCAAGCTATGTCTTATTTGCAAATACCATTATTTCAGAATACCAACATTTCATTAGTAGCCTCTTATTCTTTTCCTAAGTGGTTGGTTACCAAGAAAGTTACACACTGGTAACCAACAGATTAAGGTATTTGGCTGCTCAATTTGGTGTTTTTCCTCTCTTAATTTTACTTAGCAGGTGCTGCACCATTCTCTTGGGAGATGCTGAAGCAGGCAAAGTGGGGACAATAGACCCAGGGTACATCTTCTGTGTCCTGGACAGGCTGAGCCATTTTTTGGCCTTTTTCCACTGTTGTAATGCATTTTGAGCTCACAAATATTACACTTCTGAGGGAACGATGACTTTTGTTTGCAGCTGCCAAAAAAGAAGTGCCCTTTGTGTGCAGCCTGTCAATAGAATGACCTTTCCCTCCTGCCAATTTATGCTCAAGAAATACACGTGATTGTTTTCCTTTTGCTGCGTGTTTCAAGACCTTCCAAATTTGTTTGATCAATGGTTCAGGAGCTTTCAAACTGACATGAGAAAATACGCATTTTTGCAGACTCATTTTTAGTTGGATCTGAAGCAGCTGAAGGCAGAGATCAGCGAGAATTAATCTGTACTTAATGAAGAAAACTTGCTGAATTTCTATAAATGCTTGCCTATGACACATATCTAGAGTTATATAAGCAGTCTGCCATTTATGCAATCTGCTTTGGCAATATTTATATTTGTATTCAAATCTTCTTCCTTGTGAAAATAAATCAAAACCTTGTAATTGCCTATCAGTCAATAACCCGCCTTTTGGAATGCTACCTCAAAGGCAACAACAGGCTTCAAAAGCTGCTATCAGGTTTTCAGCGTTGGTGTAGCCAGCAATACTTTCTTCTTGCTGTGCTCAAAGGAGATGCTGTCTTTGCCTTTAATGAAACAATGCAGATGCACCAAAATGTCATATAACTGCAACAAAAATTTATAGAGTAACTTTAGATGCATTCTTGCCTGTGTGGCTACATGGCAGGGATAGATGTACTCGAATGACTTTTGCCTGTGCTCCAAGTTCTCTGGCAATCACATGGCCATATTAGCATGGCATTGTATCCAAGCTACAAATCTCTGCTGAGAAGCAGCATATGTTATCCTGAGCACATGCTGCATGTTAGCATTGTGATACTCCTTCTTATCCGCATCTCAGCACTGTAGATCGCCTGCCGATCTCTTTTCTTTCTTGGAAGATCAATGCAAAATTGACATTAGGCCTTCTGAAATGCTCCATACTGACAGCACATTTCCCATCAGCAGTATCTGTTATCTACTATTGCACTGGGTAACAGCCAAGACTATCTACAGTGGAAGCTGGGGCATGTTATGCTCTTGCCTACGTGCAACCAGTTAGGTCAGCTCTGCGTATCCTAAGTGCTTTTAAAAAACGAACCTTAGAAATGACTGCCTGCATTACCACGCATGTTCTTTGAGTGACAGGAAGGAGGGATCAGATTTTTAGGTAATTTTATAGAAGACTGCTTGTCTTCTATAAAATAAAACCTGTCCACTAAGGTGCCTGATTTTTTGATAGATTTTAGCAAGTAGCATCCTCCATGTTGTGCACAGGATAGATTACTTGCCTAGTTTGCCAAGTCAGGAGCCATGGTTGAATTACATGTATTACATATTAATCAATCTGCACTTCCCTATCGATCTCAAATCTAAAAATCTACATTATGTAAATTTCCTGAAAGCTAGGACACATGCAGAATGAATAAATCTCATTTCCTCACAGAGGGTAGGTTATACATCAAAGACAGCAATGACAAACAAAGGTGCAGTGCCTTAACCCCAAAGAAAAAAGCTGAAGGAGATTTTAACCAAAAAGTACATGCATGAAGATCAAATGTGGGAAGAGTTATAGCAGGGTAAGCTGTTGTGCTGGGGTAAGTTTGGGTGGTGTCTCTGAGCCCTTAGTAGCCTGTGACCAGCAGCTGGATTCCTCTTGCCTTACATGCGGCATCTCACAGAGATGTGATGTCCTAGCTGTGCCTCTCAGCTGCATTTTGATGGGAGCCATGCTGCCCTTCTACCCTCTGGCAGCTGCACCAGGATCACTTCGAAAAGCATCTTAAAATGTTATCAGCTTACTCAGTAATTTAGGGGTCATGCCAGTGTTGTTTGCAGCCAAACATGTATTTAGCATAGCCTAAGTGAAGGTTTGCTTTCAGGCAATTACAGCTTTGATGCAGTAGCATCCTAAACTAACTCTCCATTCTTTTCACTGAGTCAGTGGTCTTTTGCTGCTGCTTCTGCCCAGAGTGTTCTGGTAGCCTCAGCTGCATAAACTCTTACTTGAATTTGCTTCCTGATGACAAGCACTTAATCACGTGGCTCCTCAATGTCTGCTCTAGAAGATGGCAGTAAGCATTCCTATAGGTGGGGAAAGACCTTTCCTGGAAGTTGCAGGGAGCTCCTTTCAACTTTTTATTGCAGCCTCTCAGGTGAGAGTGCTGCCAAAATTGTGAATGTTTCTCCCTTGCTGCATTTCAGTGCTAAGTGTCAGCGATGTAAGGCCAATCTTTGAGGGCATAGGTCTCAAACAAACATGGCCTGTCGCATTAAGACACAATTGAAAAGTTGCTCAACTATTAGTTACTGGTTCTTGGGTAAGAACTGATGAAACACAATGCAAGTATTTCTAGTCCCTGAAGCTGACTATGCCTTAAACAGGCTGGATTACCTGGGCAGCTACATGGAGAGGTACAGTAAGCAAAGAGGCAGTAAACATCCTAATCCTAAACAACTCCCTGCTGCACTTACCAGGATTACAGTCTTCCCTCCCTCCCCCCACTGTTCAGCGTCCATCTATCAGGACGTGCATTCTTGGAGTGAGTGTTGGTACATGTGCTTATTAATGGCATTTTCCATATTCCTATTCAGAGCTACATGGCACTGGACAGCTGTCTTGTTTGTGCCTAGTGTAAGGCCTCAGAATGAGATCTTGTGCCAAAATACAAGAGTATGTGAATTACCGCAGGTATCAGGTATGCCCTGAAAAATGCTATGAGATGCTCTCTCTACTAATTTAAAATCCTTTAGCACCTTCAGGGCTGTGACTTGAGCTCAGGCTCTGGGCAGCTGGGATGTTAGGTGGAAGCAGATGCCAGTGGATGGAGAAAAACGATCTATCCATAGTGCAAAAAGGAGCATGGTCCACACTGTAGTCATATCAGCACAGTGTCATCCCAAACTCATTGGGCTTGCTGAGATGCAAAGCTTCATGTACACTGGCTTCCTTTCTCAGGCAGGCTGCTTCCTGAGGCTAAACCAGCGTGCTGGCACACGTGCTGCACCATATTGTCACACCAGCTCGTTTGGCAGAGCTCAGACACTCATGCATTCCTCTCCTTGTGTGCTGCAGCTCCACTTCAGGTAGCTGGGAGGGTAAGTAATGACTGAGTGGTGGCTCTTTACACCAGGACATGCATGGTGCTAGTAAACATCTACAACCTTGCCCTTACTGTCTTTAAAAGTCTAGTCCTAGATGAATGCAGGTTTCCAGAGTTGATAGATATCTGCAGGATGACCAGATGACTGCAGGAATAGCACAAGACACATTTTTGTGGACCAGTGATACAGCTTCCTTTACAAGATGTGAATGATAATTTCCCAGCTCACACTGATGCTCTCACAATAGAAAGGTGTGAGTGCATACATCCAGACAAAGTGATCTTCCATCAACACCTTGCTTAATGAAAGACCCACGTTACTGTTAGTCTTATGATAAGGCACACTTTTAGAATAATTTCTGGACCTTTACTTTCCTTTTCTTTATAACTTCATTTATGTTTGTTCTTAATTGTGTTTGAACTTCTTCAGTACCTTCCATATCCTAGCAGCCATGACTTTAGCAGCCACCTGCTTGATTACTTTCTTCTTGGGAACTAGAAGAACAGGCAGGAACACCTGCCTGTTCAGCAACAGGAGATTCTATGCCTACCATAGTAAGTAGGCTAGGAGTGCACTGTCCTTCAGAGACCACTAGCCAGGTAAATGAAACATAGAGTCCAAAATCCACATACTGAGCCATTAGATGTTCTCGTGTTGGCGCCGGATAAAAGAGATGGGACTATCAAAGGCTAACAAGCAATTTATTACTTGGAAAATAATAAACTAACAAGGCATCGGTCTAAGAGGTCGTGGATTTAGAGTGCTAAATCATTCACAGCTATGAAGATAGTAATGAGTTTTCCGGTTACACGGCAATATAACTTTTTAGACCAATAGACAATTAACACGGAGTTTTGTTTTGCCCTATAACCTATCACCTTTAGTACTCTCTACTGCATTGCAGTTGTCTTTCACCCAATTATTTTCTACCTCACATACACACATTTACTTCTAACATCTAAATTCTTAACTTAAACTATAAAATTATATTACTGTATTTAAAATCCCTTCACCATATTACTTAATACAGTCCTTACTAACTTAAAAGCGTGCTCTAACTTATAATTATAGAAATTTAGGTTTATGATTTCTCTGCTTAATGTCTGTGCACCTCCAGCATCACATCATCTCTAGCTTTTCCCAGGGTTGTAAATCAAATCCCTTAGTGTCCGTAGGAGTTTTTACTTTTCTGTTTCCCACATTCCCCCACATTTCTCAAATCCTCTTCTTCCAGTGCCCTCTGCCCCCCAGAAGACCCGTTAACCCTGACAGATAAATTGCTCTCCTACCGCCTATTTCCCTCCCTCACTCTTCTCAAACCAGCTCTAGTAGCTCCATGCCAAGATGGTATTTTGCCACCCCCGAACTGAGCATTACTATTTCAAAATTTTACTTCTTACTGCTACTGAAAATCTAGTTTTGGACCAGGAATAGGATCAAATACATGTAATCTTTGTGTTTGGGTCCTAACAACAATGCTGGATCATGTAAGTGCTTTTCATTTATTTTGTTACTTTTTGCTTTCCTTTTTGATTCTCATTACTTGGTCTCTTTTATCTTTCCTCCTCATATGTAAAATTAAAATAGAGATTGCTTCAGAACTTTTAGAAAACCTCCCCCCCCCCAAAAAAAAACCAAAAAAACCCCCTAAAAATCCTTCCATACTGTTAATTTCACATCTGCAAAAGCAGATACGAAAAAACCTCTACCACCCACTTTTGGTCAATAAATATCATTACTGCAAACAAGCATGAGTTGTAGGAGCTGAAGAAATCAAGATGCGCTTTTGACAGGTTCATTTGGCAGTGTAGGAGGTATTCTACAATTCTAAAAATATGTTCTATTTTCATAGACATTCTGAGATGTCTCTGTAAGTTCTCTTACAGAAGATGGCCCAGGGCCCATATGGTATAAGTCAATCTGACAGATGTTATATAATAATCTTTCTTGATTAAACTAGTACAAGACATTCTCTTCTCACCAACCAAATAACAGGAAAGAAAGAACCCATCCATTCTGAAATAAAACACCACTAACTAGATAGACATGATAGGGCTAGAGACCCTGCTATAAAAATGTTCTGGTCACGTTTGGGAAATCCTTGTCCCTCTATGTCCCCTCTATAGGAGGGGTCCATTACCAGGGGACGTAAAATAGCAAACAGAACTCGTTAGTTCAAGACCTTACACCCATGCCATTAATTTGAAAGCCAGATTAAGGAATAGTAATATACACCAAAATAATTCATTAAAAGGAAAGCCGTAGGAAGAGAGGGACACATTACAGAACTGATAATAATTTAAATACTTTGCACAGAGAAACTGAAAGCAACTCATTTACAGAGAAAATTTGTATGATATTTTTTGGGAGTAGAAAAGGTCATCAAACATTTTGTATCAGACATTGCAGAAACAGGAACCAGGTATATTTTGAAATATGTATCTCATACATTTTGAATATGTTATTGATACATACAAAGGGCACATTGGAATATTTTCCCAAGGGAATTTGCTGAAGAGGCCTCGGGCATGCAGCATCTTCTAGGAGCTCATTACAAATATCGCAAAATAAAAAAACCCTTCATGCTTTTCTTCATGTTACTCAAAACTGCATCTGAATCTCTAAAGCTGTTGATGAGAGGGAAAAGGATGTAATGAGACCATGCCTATGCTGCCAACAAAAAAAGACAATTTAGCTCTGAAACATCTGTGCTGATCATCTAAATTAAACACGAAAGGAAAAAAACCCCAAAACTGTCTTTAATGCCTATGGCAGAAAAAGCTTCAAGCTCTTGCACATAGACATTTTATTTTCTTCTTTCTACCAAATAGGCTCATGGACACTGAAGTTTCTGGTTTTCACTCATTTCTGAGTTGTTAAAATTGCTTTAAATATTTAAATGTAATTTATGGGTGCAGAGCCTCACCACATTGTGTAGTGATTTGGAACTAATTTTGCAAGCCCACTTTTGGTATTTTGTTTATATTAGCAGTCATGTGGGGATGACTGTAATTCATTATGTCATGAATTAATTTTTACAAAACTGGCTCTTTAGTCTAGATCCAGTAAGACTGAATTCAAAGGACATTTTATACCATAAAACTTATCTTGCTCTAGAGCTTTGTTATGTTTTAGGGCTTTTTTCTTTGCTTCTCTCTCTCAGAACAGTTAAACATCCTGTCTTGTTTTGCTGGTAAAAAAATGTATGCTTATGTGAACACAGCAACCTGAGATACCGAGGACAGGACAAAAAAATCCTCTGGTCCGGTGACAGAGCTCTATATCTGTGTCAGGGTTGTCAGTCGCTCTCAATTTCATGCTATTTATTGTGATGTAAAGGCATTTAAACATGTAGGAAGACTCTCATTCATTTTATTGGTCTTGGCATGCTTGCCTAAGTCTCAGCTGAAGCAACAATCTTCTGTTCATCTTGTATGAAATTAGACTTGATCTGATTGTACCAAAACTCCTGGGAACTAATTACAAGTCTATATTTATGGTAAAACAAGCATATTAAAAGTTTACAAATTGGGTGTATGTTTGCTTTCCTTAGCTCACATACTGTGCTCTGGAGTATTATTCCC